>JBAJHX010000067.1:14711017-14731100 GCA_037176925.1 Amniataba percoides
CGGTCTTTTTCTCTATAAAACAATTATGCAATTAGTTAACTGCACACAAATGTATAACATTATGAAGGTAAAAAAATCCATGCTTCTGTGACCTTCTGCAACCAAAACACTTTAAAAGAGGTAGGCTTGTATTTAGATGTGTGATATATAAGTAATTCTGCTCATTTGTGAATATTTACATCAGGCAAATGTACTAATACTGATCAATAATCTTACTTGTTTTTCTCAGGACATGCAAAATGAAGGAGACCATACAAGAGTTTAAGGTAATATTTTCTGGAATGCTTTTGCTCTTGCTTTTTTTCCCCCTTGCCAATGATTACTTTTTTTTTTGTTGTCAATTTTCTTTAACTCAAAATTTTCTTTTGTTTTCTCTCTCCAGGATCCAATTAAAATTTTTCATTTTTTTCCTTTTCATTCTTTTTTTTTTTTTGATCATCTGATGAGCACCCCATTCCTCCATCTTTATTGGCAAAAGCAAACATGCTAGTAAATTAGAAATCCATTTTTTACAAACAAAATACATGAAGAAAATACATCCACATCCTGCAAATATAAACAGTAACAAATCCAAAACTATTATCCAATAAACATTTTACATTTTTTTTTACACCATTGTGTGATAGTAGCATACAGGAGATAGTACAAAAAGTGGGGGACCTTCCCTGAATCCTCACTTACACAAGCAAGAACCCTGCCAGTATAGGTTTGTCCTTTAAAACTGCCAGTGACCTCATATACATATATTTAAAAAAAAATCTATCCCATGAGCAAATCATATCAAAGTACTGTGTCAAAGGGAAAAGCTTCAGCCTCCCATCCCATCTCAACCTCGTTTTGACTGACACAGTGATGGTGGAGACATGAAAAATACAGACTCCGAGGTTTTAGGGGGACAGCGAGGTCACTGGCAGGAGGCTTCTGAGTAATCAGTCAACAGTGAGATATGCAATCCAAACAAGAGCGCTACGGACATTACAGGTGGGAGGAAATGACGTTATGTTTCAAACTGCCATACAAAGGAGACCGTTTCTCTGTCGCTGACTGTATTCGCCATGAATTAGTGAGACTGCTGCTTCTGTTTTGGCGCTTCAATCTGACTGCTTACGTTTACTGGATATGATCAGTTTAGTTGATTAATCACACATCAACCAACACTTCATTAGGCTGCATGTAAACATAGTTAATAGTTTTATGGAAGCAACGAGTTGAAAATGTATTGTCAAGCGTGGTGCCCGAGATTCAGTGAGCTTCTTTCCTCCCACCCTGAGGTTTCTAAAATACAGTATATGTATAGAAGGCAAAAAAAAAAAAAGTAAAATAAAACTTTTTGTCATGAAAGGTGCACATTTTGGTTGTAGAGTGGGTTTATAGCTGAAGGCAAAGTTAGAGCACAAATAATATCGTGAGATGCCTTTAAACAGAGTGTTTTCCACAACTCAGAGCAGCTCTTTAGTTTCTTTAAAAAAATGTGCCACTTTGATGACAAACTTAGTGAAATAACAACGTGGACTAGTTTAACACAAATGCGAAATTGTTGCGAATGAGCAGAGATGCTGAGCACTCTTGCTTGACCTCTTCTACCTCTACCTGACACAACCTTGCCATTCATTTAAAATGACAGGAAATTAAACAAAAAAAAAACAACTAAATAAAACAAAAACAAAAGGTACAACAGTAATTTCTCTTTCAAGCATTTACAAAATTTACAAAAGTAAATCACAAATCTTGTAAAAATTCAGCCGTCCGCTGATTGTGTAAGGCAAAGAAATTATATATATTTATATATTAAAATCAACTGTTCAGTATTACATTCAAACACCTGTCTATGGATCTCACATTTCTGAAATGGGTGATCTGATCCATGTCCCGTCAGGCCCTCTAGACGACCAGGAGACAGAACTAAACAAGTGAAAAATGTTACGCACTCTCAGAAAACGTAGAACGCCCGCGTGGGTGTTTGTATTTACACAGAGTGGCACCGGACATTTAGTGAAGAACAGAAAACAAGTGAGGAAAATCTGAATTTTTACTTACTCCAAGACTGTATCTGACGTGCACGGACACGGCAATTTGTAAACATTGTTTGGATTCTTCTATTGCACTGGTATCCTTCTGTACCATTAGCACTGGCTCTAATATGGTCACGGTACAGCGTCAGCACCTTTGGGCGCCGACCAGGGGTGGCTCTGTTCATTTAGCAATACAACATACACAAACTAGCATGTGCTCATGCCGTCACAACTGTCAAAAATATTTGGATTTGGAACATTTTGGGCTTACTCAAACCAAAACAAACGGTGAGCAAAGTGAAATGGAAAACCATACCATACTGTGCCAATACCGGTACGGCACAGCGCACTTACGCAGTGGAAAAATAAATAAATATCTCTCTGGTAGCGACAGAGAGCGTTCTATTGGTGAAGGAATGGCTGTCCCTGAACTGAGGACAAGATTTCTTTCAAAAAACTGGTGAGAAAAGAGCTTAAATACAGTATGTATAAAAATACCTATTCACAGTAGACACAAATGTTGTGCATTACTGATATTAATCATCTGGTATGCACACTGAAACTTACATAGGTTTATCTATCTATAAGAACAACTTAACATTTATCTCTCTCAGCAAAAGTGAGATGTTTTAAATAATTGTTTAGTCGAGGGATACAAAAAAAACGCCGGCCCTCTAAACTTCTTTTCATGTACAATAAAGTAAAGACATTTTTACTTTGATTAGAGTCTAAAATTACTTCGTTTGAAAATACTGGGGGGGAAAAAAAAAAAGTTCCTTTGTGGTGATTTCTATCTGCATGTGAGGGGAAAAAACGATGACAGGTTCTGCTGGAAAGCAGGTAAAGACGAATCACAATGCCTTCATCGTCTCCAAGATCGGCTCTCATACTCGTCGTCTTCGTCGTCGTCCTCTTCCTCCTCCTCTTCCTCCTCCTCACCAGGCAAATAAGAACTGGGTTCCTTCTGGAAGAAAAAGACAAATATTTAGCTTTGAGAGCTTGAACTGATGAGGCCATGTGAGTTTGCATTAAATCAGCATATAAAACAAACACCTTTCGATATAATGCAATACAATATATTTTCATTAGAAATCCAGCTTTATAATGATCATAAAAGAAGTATATGTGGCAGGGCTGTTGTACCAAGTTGCATTAATTACAAGTGTAAATCATAAAGTGGAAATTTTAGCATTTTTTGTCAATTCTTCGGCACAAAATACTTGAGGATTGGCAGCGTAATGGACTACTTAAAGTTTATGAAAGATTACCAAATAAACCGCCTTACAATAAATAAAACAACACTATCAACCACATTAGATGATGAAATGAAATGAGACAGGACCTGCTCTCAGACATACAGTATTTTTAGAGCACACAAAGCATGTTGAAGCGATGGGATTGTGCCTTCGGTCATAAAAGGACACAAAAGGGACGAGTGCGACCTCAAAAACGCAACTCCAAACGTGAAAATACGGTATGAGGATTTCACCTGACAGTAATGCAGCTTTACTCAAAGGGCTAAAATGCTCTTAGTACTGAGAGGCTGCCCCGAGTTTGCACTGGGACCGGCGGTGAAAAATTTAGGAGCACTGCAAAAGAGTAAAATCTGTGAATATAACTGAAACTTCAAAAAGTTTCCCTCGTTTTGAATTTTAAGCTGTACTGTACATTGACTTCCTTGTCTGGTTTCGGCGTGGCTGTATGTTTCTAACGATGAAACACGAAGCCCAGTCCTGCATTAAAGTCAGTGTTGTTGTGTGTCATACCGTATTGTCCTCTTCTTTCGCCTCCTCCTCCTCTGGCTCTGTTGTAACAGAGGGCGTCTTGGGCTTGTACCAGGAAATCTGCAGAACACGACCTTTGAACTTAGCTCCCTGGTTGGCCGCCTGGAAAGCAAAATGGCAAAACTGCAAGTTATAGAAAAAAATGTGCGTTCTACTATTTCAATAATTCTAGATTATTAGAAGAAAGAGGCAGGCTGGTCTGATTCAGAGTCAGGTGACTTACATTCTCCGCTTCGCTTCTTGTCTTAAAGGTCATGACAACACTGTTAGCGTCTTGGTCACGGACATCTTCAATCTCACCAAATTTCTAAGATTAAAAGAAAAACAGTCATTACAAATAAGTACTTTAAATGACTGTTCTTTGTATTCTTTAAATAAATACCACCACTCCGCCCCCCTTTCAAAATAAAATAAAACTAACAATCCTCACCACAAAGTGCGGCATCAGCTCTTCCTTTTCCTCCTGACTGACCCCCAAAATAGCCAGCGCTCTGGGTCTGTGGTCGACCACCATGCGGTTCACGGCCCCGCCACGGCCCATCATCTCCCGGCTTCGGCCCCTGCCGCGGCCCACGTGCACCGAACCGGGTTCAAGTGCCGCCTTCCCTCGGCCCCGGCCCCGAGCCGCTGGGGGCCGGATCAGACCCAACCGAGTCGCCTAGTGGAGGACGAAACAAGACGTTCAATTATCCAGAAAAGACAGACTGGCTGCTGCTTTTTTTGTTGTTTTTAATACACACAGACAAGAATACATGCGTGACACCTAGCTGTGTTAAAAAAATCATTATGGAACAGATGTGGAAAACAGATTGTGACTTGATGCTGCGCTATCGGGCTTTTCAATGTGAAAACAAAACACGGCAGGAAACTGCAGTGCGTTTATTTATCATGAGTCTACAAAGAAGAAACCAAAACTAAATAATCATTTCTTCATTTATACTGTAGACAAGTTCACGGAAAGTCACCAGGTAAAATATCAGACATTTTCCTTGTCCGAAGAGCTCGAACATCCTCTACACTTGACTCTGGTCTTCCTCTCTGTCACTCTTTTCCCTGTCACCATTAGTTGTCACTCTTCCATTTTTAAAGTGACATCTCCTCGCTTCCTAACCACTCCACACAACCACTCTCTCTTCCATTTGTCCCTCCCTCACTTCTCCCTCTAATTGTCATCCTGCAATTTTCTTACAAGGACCAGCGGCTCAAACTTTAATGAGACGAGGCTCCATCAGCGCAGGACCTGAGTCTGATTTGGCTTCGTTAGCAGCTGTTCCTCTGGGCTTTCTTAAGTGGCTGCAGTTGGGTTTAGATGGATGTGTGTGTGTGTGTGTGGGATGGTGGTATGCATTTTTTACAACTAGCTAATTTAGGACCCCCAGGGGTAGAAGGGGGAAAAAAACATGCCAGGCAGGGTGTTGCTAACAAAAGCTATGTTCTCATGAGGGTGATCTTGTGACACAGACAACCTCGAATGCGTCGCCGGTTTAGAGCGGAGAGGAGAGGAGAGGCGAGTCTGGTCTGAGCCCACTAAGATGCAGCTTGCTGTCAAACTTTCTTTTCAGAGGGAAAAAAGCAGCTCTTTAATAAGACTAACAGATGTGTGTAGTTTTAGGGCTGTGTGACAGGTAAGAAACAAAGATAAAAGTTATATAATGCCCTTTTATGTAAAAAACTATTGATTCTCTTTGTACATATTTGTTCCCATCAGCTTTTCCCCGAGAACTGATAAAACACAGACATGATTGTGAGAATAAATAAATAATTCTTCTCTGGGGATCAAAATGTTGCTTCATTCATAGTATTGCTAGTCATTCACGCAGTGCGTGAATGCCGTCTGTTGTGTGCTTTTGCTTATCTTTTTTCTACCCAGTTCAATCAGGCAGTGTGGAGTAATGCGTGACGTACTACCGACTTCCTCTGAAGCATTTCTCAGTATCACATCTTCAGTATCAGCCCCCAAGAAAAATGCTGACGACGCACAATCCCTTCGCTTTCTCTTTGTGTGCGTTTGTGCGTGGTGTGGCTTTATAAACCCGCTCGTCACAGTGCTGCTTATCTTTTCAGATCGCTGATGTGCGGTTATGTACCGCGTTCGCGTGTGAATTACCTCCACCTGTAGCTGTCCCAGTTTTCTCTTCAGGTCTGTTGTATCCTCTCCAGAGCTCATCTTCTTGTGAAAGTCCAGCTCCGCATCTAGCAGCTCCTTCTGGGCCTGGTCACGTATCATGTAAAAACAACAAAATATAGATCACTAAATATAGAGGAGCAGTGAATCGCAGGACAGTCGGCAAAAACCGACTCAGAATATTGACATGATTTCACTGTCTCTGTGTAAAAGACATATTGCTCTAGTCAAAGGACTTAAAACTTACATCGACCTTAGTCTTGGGCTGGTTGTTGTTGGCTTTGGCTCCGGGGGCCTGTGAGGCGGGGTTCATTTCGTTCTGCAGCTGTGCGATCTTCTCGGTCAGCTCCTTCAGGGTCTTCATGATGTTTGCTCTCTCCTCAGGTTTCATCCCCCGGTTCTTCTCCAGGCGGTTTATCAAGGCCTGGAAGAAGAAGAAGAAGAAGACGAGCAGTGAGGTAAGAAGCAGGTGTAGCAAGAAAAAGAAAAGGAGAGAGAACGGAGAGTGGCGTGATGATGAGAGAAAAGAATGGGTAGTTGAGGCCAGCCTTACCTTCTGACACTCAATCTGTGTCTTTAACATCTCTTGCTTCTTCCTCCTCATGTCCTGCTGGAGTTTTAATGCCTCCTAATTCAAATAAAAAGACAAACAAAATAAGCTGACTGAGATGGAAAAAAAATAGCTGATGGTGGATATATTATTTCTCAATGGAAGCTGGTCACTGTTGGCTCCTGAGAGAAACACATGGCTGCTCCCAGCTCTGCTATTCCTGTACCAGAGAAAATGTGTGTTTAAGAAATGAAGCCACATGCCTGTTTCTTCTTGAGGACTTCCTGTGCTTCTAGTGCTTTTGCCGTTTTCCCAAGGCTCTTTGAGGTTGACTTGAGGGCTGAGGAAGAGTAGGGGCCCTTCTGGGTGTTTGTCAGTGCAGGCGCCGCCTAAAAGCCGCACAGAAAGAGAGCGACACATTTAGGTCGTCAGATTAAGCTTGCGGACGGCTGCAATAGAGACGATAACCGTGTGCGAATTTTATGTGTCGATAGCTCACAGATGTTGCATCTCGGCATACGTGAAAACAAGTAATGATTCGTTCTCCTGTGATTCTCTCTTCATTTACACAAGTTTATCAAATAGTTTTTTCTGCAGCAACGTTACTCAACAACTATAAGATGTGTACATGTAGCAGGCGTTCATGGCCTACAGGGGATTACTATTTATGACTTTGGCGATCTCCTGACTATTCCTCTAGCACCATGACTTTGGTGTTTTCTGGGTTTTGACAGCTACTGATTAATTGCAGTGAAATTTACTTTAGACAATTTACTTTAGACAATTTACTTTACACATGTTAACTCGGTCGCAGTGAGCACGTTAAAATGTTGCAATTTGGTTGTTTTTGACACAAGATACCTGACGTTATCTGTATTCTGCTAAGGATATTACTATGTGTGGTATTCCAAGTGAATAAAACAAAAACTATATTTAAAAATTCACTATGTCTAACATCACTGGACACAATCACACACACACACAGTTCACAGAGACTAAAACATACAGTGACAGTGTCTGTGTTTGGGTTGGGGCCGTCTGACTTGGTTGCAGCTGTGGTCCCAGCCACCGCTGGAGGGCGATGCTTGGGCACAGTCTTGTTCAACACGTAAGCGGCTGGATTGTGCTGCTTAATTCCCTGCACATTAAATTAAAAAGACGATCAAGTAAATCCGATGAAGGGTTTCAGAAGCGTGTTAAGACTGAGAGGTCAGCATGAAAAGACGAAGAGCTTTTATATGTTTGAGCTCCTGATATTCACCTTATGCACGTTGCCGTGCTGCGGCCCCTGGCTGGGTGCCGTCCCGGCCGTCTGGCTCCCTGAGCTCTGCTCCTGCTGCTGCAGCCCCGTGCTGTTGGCGCCAGGCTCGCGGTGCCAGTACACGCGGATGAAGCGGTTGTTGAGGACCGCCTCGGTGCTGGATATGGCCCGTCTGGCCTCTTCGTTCTTTGTGTACTGGATCAACGCTGCCTCGGGGTCTCCGCCAAACACCACCTGGAGTGGAGGAGTGTGTAAACACGATGAAATAAATTCTTCAGCTTATGAAGTTCCACATGCAGAATAGTATTATCCAACAAAGAAAACCGTAACCCTTAGTAGGTTAGTGCACAGCAGTTTACCTGGATATTGACGATGGTTCCAAACTTGCTGAAGTGTTCATTGAGTTTGGTGATGTTGTTGAGCTCACGTGGGATCTTACGCACCTCCAACTTCGTGTTCACATAGTGATACCTCTTGGGAAAACTGCTCTTATGTTGGTTGTTGAAGCTTGGCCTAAAACAAAAAAAAAAAAACAAAACAAACAAAAAAAAAATTTTGGGCAAAATCACTTAAAATGAAAGGTGTTGAAATGAAACCAAAGTTGATGGCCTGAAGTTTGACTTTGTACCTTCATAGTGAAGTTCCTATAAGCTGTAACTGTTGAGCCACACGTCAGCCTGCTTGATACTAAAGATGGGTTACAACTAGAGCCTTTGCAATGGAAGCACTCATGGGTGTGTTTGTCTGCACCAGCTTCCTACAACAGGCAACAGATAGGCTCCTGACCTATGAGTCACCTTGGCCTGAAACAAGGCTCCTTTAGAAGCAGCGACAGGGAATGGAGGGAGGACCAGTTTGTTTGATCAAATTTCAAGTGGCCAGCTTGTTTCTTCAGATTTCTCCACAAAACAAGAGCCTGTTCAGTGACGGTGTAAAGTGTCTGAGATCACTCTGGGATCTCCTTGCCATTAAAATGCATTGATAACAGCTTCAGAGGGCTCGAGCCAGTTGGACAATTTTCAATGCTTCAAGCTCAATTTCAAATGCAACAATCAGTGAGTGCTTCTGTATATATATATTTTCTGTGAAAAGCATGACAGAAAAACAACTTCTATTGGGAAAGTAGAGTTTTATCAAGGTAGACCAGATTAAGTGCAGATCAAACTTTTCTCTCTTGTATGTCACCATTTTATTATGAATTTTTTTTTTTTTTTTTTCAAATGCGAGTCTTTGAACCCTTACTTCTCCATCCAGGGTTTTTTAGCCGCTGGGCCCTCGGCTGTACTGGGCCCCATGGTTCTCTTCCTGTTGTCCTGCTCTGCGTTGAAACGGGACACATTACTTCCAGGGCTGCTAGCAGCAGTGGCCGGCTCCGTTTGGATAACTATGTTGGCAGCTGGAAGACCCACACAGACGAAAAACAAGAAACAAAAAAATAAAAACCAGATAACACTTCCAATTAGAAATTAGTGTTTACATAAACAACATTTAATCTTCTTTTAATTATATGTGCATTCACACTTTTCCAATCAAATCCCATCAGTCTAATAGCGCCCACTGCCCAGGATTAAGAGTGCGTACTTCTACTAGGGAGGCTGATACTACCTCTCGAGCCTTGTCCTTCGTTGGAGGTGAGGCCGATGAGGTTGGAGCGCTGGGTCTGCACCCGGGGAATGAACTGACGGTACGGGTTGCGACCTGCCGCGGTCAGGCCTGGGGATTCTGGGTTATAGCCCTCTGGATCATAGTTATCTAATGTATAGAAATGAACACACACATAAAGACAAACACACACAGGTTTAGAGGGATTTTTTAGAGCCATAAAAATTCATAAAATTAATCTAAATCCAAAAAATAATAAAAAAGATAAAATGAAATGATACCACAGAATCAAGCTTTCCAAGTATGGCTTAGCATTTAGTTGCTTATCTAGCACACAGCAATCTTGTACAAATGTGACTATTTTAAGTTATGACAACCTGCAGTCTATATTAAAAATAGCTGAGTAGTTTTTAAAGTGAATATTTCATATTGAGAATAATATAAAATGATCTTATAAAATTTATCTTATAAAAAAAAAATCATGTGAACTTAAACACCATAATATGGTAACTACAGAGCCACAGTTAACTTCAACACAAAGGCAAAATCTGACAAAATGGGACGTTTCGTGACAGTTTTGATTTTGCGTGAGTTAAATTAAGGTTAAAAATCTGAGTTTTAAAAATAGACCCGCTCTATTTGAATCGAGTCTTAGCTTTTTTGCATAACTGTATAATTATTCATGAGTGGAACTGGGGTAGAAAGCACTCAACACAATAAGAAGTAGCAGAGTCGATGCTAATTGCTCATAGCTGCCTTAAGAGCTGCTCAAGAGCTGTCTCTTAGGTTAATAAACAGTGCTGCCGTCTGGTCACTGGGCGTCACTGCAGTCTGAAGAAATACATCCCAAACTGCATAGACTGCAACGTCACATGACCCGTTTACAAATGATAGAAATAGAAACACAAAGGCAAAAAATTCCACAATATGCAACTTATCTCTCATAATTTGAGTCATTATAGTTACGCTTTATAAAATTATATTTACCATAATTAACAGAGCACAAAATAAAACAAAAAAAACAGAGCAGGAAGGTGGAAAAAAACACAATTCTCAGTAAAAGAAAATAAAAAAAAGGGAAAAAAATTCAATCTGAGAGCCACAGCAATGATGCCTCCAAAACACACACAGTCCCAATCCGAATAGGAAAAGCCTCGCTGCTTACATTCAGACTGGGCATATTGAGGACGGAGAGACACAGATGAGGACGAGGAAGGAGGAGGTGGAGGAGGAGGAGGAGGAAGAAGAGAAGGCGGCAGCCCCACACCAGGCGGTCCGACAGGAGGAGAGGAAGTGATTGCCGTTTGGTGGTTGGGGGTATCGATCCCACTGGTTGCTATCAGTGGGGGTCCTGAGGGAGACACAAGCCCAAGCTAATGTCTCAGGTTTATCGCAGGTATTACAGTCAAGTCTTTGGTCATTGTGCCACACAATGTCAGCTTTTTAAAGCAATAACTGAGCTTTACATTCAACGATATATTTTATCCATATGATTTATAGCAAATATGGAAAAAAAATTAAACTTGGTGGCTGAGCCACAATTAGAATGCAAATGCGACTACGTTTTAAAAAATGTAGATTGTAGTAACACATCCGTACGCTCATTAACTTGTGCTCAGGCATAAAATAAAAACAAAAAAAAAAAAACCTTCCAGATTCCAGATGCAGTCATCATATAACAGCTTGTTCAAATTTACGATGTACTAAAATGAAAATGAGCGCCCATACAGAAGCACATTCTGCCCATTACTTACGAATATATTGATTTCTTAAAATGAGGGGGAAAAAACAACAAATGAACCAAGGCTTAACGAAATGGAAATACAAAAAGACTTTTAAGACCAAATATCTGTATATATTTTAATTCCATATCTTATCTCTTATTCAAAAAGCAACCACAAATCAGTCTGTGATATGACCAACACAAGACTGCAGACAGTAAATAAACTCCTCTTTCCCGTAGGCCAGGCCTGTGTGTTATGATGAAATGAGATAAACTGATGCATGAACTGATATGAATAACATATCTTTATTTGGCCATTAAATATCAGTGACTTCAAGCACTGCATCAGCCCTCTGGTCTGTTTGATTGTGTAGCATTAGAATGAAACTAAGTTTATTTTTCTATTGCGAGTTTTTATGATTGGAAAATTATATTATACTCGAACACAATGTTGGTTTGATTCACTCAGACAATCAGCCCAACTATCACCGTTCTAATAAGCCGACTCCAATATTTATCTACATGCTGCCTGCCTCGCACTGCATTTGCCTCCAAATCAAGATGCTTTTTCTCGATTGATCTGAGTGAGCATGTTTTAAATTCCACAAAACAAACGGAGCTGAATGGCAGAATGGCAGGCAAGAAAAAGGAGAGCAGCCTCTGTGTAGCCTCTGTACAGATTATACTTGTGACTCCTGTATGCAGCAAAGCTCGATTTCCAGTTTGAAAATTTGTCCATACAAGAAAAAAAAAAAAACAACAAAAAACCCAAGGGCCACAAAAACAACCAGGGCAGTGAAATTATATGCACATATCTAAAAACAGTGATTGTCAGATGCCTCTAAACCAGTTATAGACACAGTTATAGACACAGTGTCACATAAAACTAAAGGTTACAATCTACAGCTGTTATGACACAACACATAATCACAATGTTTAACTGAGGTCAGAGTGGAAGCCAAAAAACAGGTGGTCACTTAGGGATTACCATAAGTGACAGGAAATGTACTTTTTTCTAAATATAACCAGTACATCCTTTGAGAATTGATGAGGGAGAAAATGATCAGAGATGGAGGAAATTCTGCCATACAGTTCAAACAAGTACAACTAGAAAATGTTACTGGCAACGTTAATTGGCACAACCTATGCCATTTCTGGAAGACGGCGTCCATGAACCAGCGCGGCGGTGCTACTTACCAGCCATGGGGAAGACGCCGGGTGGTGGTGGCTGGCTGTAGGGCGGCAACGAAGGCATCCTGAGGGAAGGAGGCGGCTCAGTGATTGGGGGCATGGGCAGGCCGGCGGGGGGCATGACAGGTGGCGGCGGGAACGGGATCATGTTGGGCAGGTTGACATCATCGACGATGAGGGGGTCGTTGCCGTGGTCGAACGGGCAGAGGTCGCCGCGGACACAGAATCCTTTCTCTGTGTGAGGAAGGGAAACAGATGTCAAAGAGCTTAAACAATCTCTTTCTAAGCATGGCCAATAATATTCGAGGTACTTTTTTCTTTAGATACACTTGGGATGTAGAACTTTAAGGATTTTTGGTTCCAGTCTCGCTCCATCACAGATATATGATGGTGGGGACACTAAATACAAATGAAAGAGCAGCAAGAATAAACAAACAAGATGACAAATGAGTCTATAGGCAGCTAAGGAGCAACAGTGCATGTATTTACCCCACAGTCTCATTAACAAACAGGGTCTCTGATGGCTGTGTCTGAGCACTGATAGATGGCAGTGTGCTTTAGGGACGGTGGGTAAGTTTAAACCCTCCTGTGTCCCTGGAGGAGGGAGGGTGCGCTATACAATGGTCATTAGTGATGAGACTAAACAAGGCAATCAATAATCCTCATGGGAAGATGATGGTAGCGTTTACACAAGCGAGAGCAAACATTACAGTGACCTCTTCGTATGCTAAACAAACAGGTTCAGTGTTAAGACCCTGAGATTGGAGGAAAAGATGATTTGCCACAGTTCTTACCGTCGTAATCCCTGCACCGCTGTTTGAGTGAACCCGCCTTGTTGCTGAACGGCTTGCCGACACCGTCTTGCCTCTGGGTGCCGTAGTAGCCAGACCAGCTGTCTGTAGTGCTATCAGGCAGGTGAGCCGGCGTTGCTATGGGAACGCCGCCGGCTCCTGGGACTCCGGCGGACGTCGAGGAAGAGGAAAAAGGGTGCGGAGGTGTGGGAAGGGGCAGGAGAGGTGACGGGTGTTGCTGCTGCTGCTGCTGCTGCTGCAGCTGCTGCTGCTGGGAGCCTGACGTGGCGGAGGAGTTGTAGCAGTCTGCATCCTTCCTTTCCAACTCAAACTTTGACTTGAAGTCTGTTAAAGACAAGCAGAAAACAGAGGCATTTTAACAAAACATGAATAAGCACTGCAGCAGAGAAGTGGACAATGGCAGACATTTATATGCTTTAAGTTCGAAGCTTTTTAAAACAACAGCAGACACGTAAATTAACCTTGCGGGTAATGAGGCCAATTCCAGCCGGTGTTGTTCAAATCCCACTGATGCAATTGCAAAGTTGTCCACATTGTCCCTTATCGATAATAACTCCCGGCAACACTGACCATCAATTCAACAGAAAATACTACAAATGGCTACATCCAGAACTCCAATCAGTCTCTTCTCGACAAACTTCACTCTCAGGATGTCTCCGGCAGCACGTCTGCATCACTAATGCACAGTTCCACTGCGCTGACAGGAGCTTCAGGAACTTCTTCACTCCTGGGTCTGGTCCCCTGTGCTGTTGTTATTGGTTGTGGGAGAGGGGTGAGTACACTTTCTCACCTCTGCCTCCTCTGTGCTCCCTGTCCCTGCTCTTTCCTCGGCTGCCACTCCTGCTCCGGCTGCGGCTTCGGCTGCGGCTGTAGCTCCTCCCGCGGGGGCTGCCCCTGCGGCGCTCGTGCCGCTCCCGCTCGCGGTGGGAATCGCTGCCGCTTTTCCCGTGCCGATCGAAGTCGCGGCGCTTGCGCTCATCTCGCCTTCTGTCATCACGGCTCCTGCGTGGTTGATAAGTTAGAGGAAACATATTATCAGCATCTTTACACCTGTTTTACATGCAAAAGTTATTTTTGTCTCCATCTATTAACATGCAACTTAAAAACAGTTTTGGTGTTTTTGTATAACTGATATGAGAACCAGGCTTTTAGATGATAAAATTCATTGGCGACACTGGAGGCCTAATTTATACAGGAAGTTTCATCAACATCAGACTTTTACACATCTCATAATCATCAAATGAAAACGTTAATTCTGTCATAAAGACGAAGTCTATAGTGTGTATGGCATGATTATGTTGATTAACTGAGTTCATTCTGCAGAGTAAAAATCCCAAATAACAGAATATTAAAACACATCTATTGTTTATTTTAATGACAGCTCAACAGTTTTAGTATGGCTCTGTCTTTTACTGACTTTGGAGTCAGTATACAACAAAGAGAATACTGAACAGCAGGGCCTTCGTTGAGCTAAAAGCAGGAACCATGGGATTTCAAACGAACCATGCAAATGATCCCTACATAACTAGATAATGCAAAATGATTGGGTTTTTTTTCAAAGGACGTAAGAAATAGAAGCCCTAAGTGTGTGGAAGAGGCTGTGTAAAAGTAAACTAGCAGGAAGCATAAATATTTATCTTTTATGTTATTAAGGTACTACATGCCTCACATGTGCTTGGTCATTAAGCTGAAATGATACTTGTCCCTGAAGCCACAGCAGTACTGTACCTGGACTCATTGAAGTCAGAGCGGTTTCTCAGAGGACTTCTCCTCCGCCTGTTTTCTCTCTCCTCCTCTGGAGTTTCAGCCTAGAGGGAAAAAAACAGTTACTTTACTTCAACTACCCTCTGTTTTATGTTTCTGTCAACAGCTGGAGATTTAGAGATACAGATACACAATGAAATATTTAATAAATTACAAAAGACTTTTTTGTGCTACGCTCCATCAACATCCAAATCTAAGCGACACATTTCTCACTAACTTCTTACCTCCACAACTTCAACTTTGACTGCAGTTGGTTTGAGCTCCTCTTTAGGAGCTTCCTTTGCAGCAGGATTTCCCAGGTAGTTCTTGGTTGTCAGACATTCGAAAAGTTTATCGACAAATCCTATTGTCTCTGCAAAGACAAGATGATGATAACAATTTAAAGTCGTGCACATGAAATATGAGCATTCTTCCTCTCAAAGAGCAAAATGTCCCCCAGGCGTGACATGTGCTGTACTGACATTCCACCTAAATCACAAACACACACCAAATATTTCTCTGCTCCTGGCTGCGCTAAATATATCCACAGTCTAATAAACACTACATGAATAAGAAAGCTGCTTTATTTTTTAACTATATCATTTTAAAAAAGGGCAGAAGTATGTTATTTTAAAGACTACAGACTGTGATAGTAAAGACAGCAAATTTTAATGTCTACCAGCAGCTGTTTTTTTAAACAAACACCCTGAACTCTCAACACATGGTATAATCACCCCACTGTTAGCACATTACTGTTCTTGTGATTACAGTGCACATTAAAACTAATGTTCGGGCTGGGGAACTACTCTGAAATGGTGAACACACCCTCTGGTGGCCATATTGGGGATCCACAAGTGGCACATGGTGATAAAGTACAGATGATTGAGTGCATAAAATAAGTGTATGGTCTGGAAGGAATTTTAAAAGACACAATTAATTTCTGTGCATTTTGGCCATCTCACCACTTACAAATCTGATTTTGCATCTGTCTGACTAGCTAAATATAACTAACCTGTTGGTATGACTTCTGAGGGTTTATATATATAAATGTATATATACACTTTTTATACAATCAACATGTTCACTTTTTTAGCCCGATGCTCATAAAGTTGCAACTATTTGCAAACAATCAATTCACTGTTGGACCTCCAAAATGCCACCGGCTGTGATTTCAAGAACAAGTGTGACCAAACTGCAAAGCCTCTATTTTGTGTGGGAAGTATGAGGGGAGTAAAATAAATGCGTTCCCCTTCTTATCTGAATGACTGAAAAATCTGGTGGAAGAAAACCTTTGTGGCCAGTATCTTTACCAGCAAGAGCTTGGGTCAGTATTGAAACTGTAATTTGCGTTCACCCACTCTTGCAGAGAAGCTTTGTGAGGAGTTCATACCTTTTTGTAGGAAGACATCAAGCTGATCGGCACAAAGAGCTTTCAGCTCTTTCTCCGGTTTGTCCTTCTTCACAAGAGCCACCACATAGTTGGCCAATGCAGAGGGGTCGGCATCACATCTGCAGGTTGAATATATGGATTTTAGAACTTCAGCTACCCTGTATTTTACTTTAACAATTCAATGAAAAGTCAAATTCAATAAAGCTTTTGTTGAACTAATTCAGATCTGAAACAAAAAAATGCAAAAGAAAAGTTAAACCAAATATATATAATTATACATATATAATTAAACTAACAGCAATATATTTGTCTGTCAGTGAGGTGTGTCGTCAAGCTGGTCACAAATATATTTGTTGGAAGAAATTTTCTAGGCAAACCTAAACAAAATCAAACTGAGATCCTTCACAATGTCAAACAGGCCTCCAGCATTTCACATAAAAGCTTCCAAACTTTTAAATCAAATAAAACAAAGTATTCCCACCATATACTCCCTATCACAAAACCTTTACATGGAAACCGATTGTGTTAAAAGTCCACTTGGCCGGTCAGTGGCTTGGCGACTGAATGTTATTACATTTAAGACACACTTTAAAAAGCTCCAGAAAAGAGTTCTTGACTACACCAAGCTAATATATAACTGATTATATAACTAAATGGCTATGATAGTGCATAAAACAACTTTAACTACCTTTTGACCTTAAAAAGAAAAATTTTAAAGGGGCCACCTGATAACATAAAAGGAGCCAAAAATGCTGAAAGGAGGAGAAGGATAATGCGAACGAGCTTCCCTTAAAGATTTATCAAATATAAGATTACGTTACTAAGAATCTAAGAACTACAGAGACATGTAACGATAACAAAACAACACCATCTAGAATCAAAAACAGGTACTGTATGAAGCAAACATGTTTCTTCCTTCCTTCATTTTCTTAAGACAGATATTAGCATCCTTGCAGCACTTTGCAGAACATGCATTATTATGAAAAACACTAGATGACTCTTACTGCATGAAATCTGTGTGTCTGTGTGTTTTAACACCATCTACACTAAGTTCATCACTTAGAACTATCTTAACCCACCAATGCATCACTTGGTAACACCTATTGTCCTTTTTTTTTTTTTACAATGTGTGCTAATGTGATGATTTTACATGTGAAAGAGAGAGGGGGAGAAGAACTGCAAAAACTATAAAGAGTATGTGTAACTATGGTAACCCAGTGAGCAAACACGATCGTATCTGTATCAAAAGCACGTCTATAACGCAGTAATACGGGTTAGTACTGTGTTTCTAAAGTAGTCCAACAAATTCAACACTCAGCAGGCTGTTTTAATCACAACTTGAGCTATCTGTTGCAGCTCGGTGGCTGCGATAAAGTCACGTTAACGTGGGCCAACAACGTGCCTGGCTGACTTATAGAAACAACAAGCACCCAAACGCATCGCGCCTTGCACCGTTTGTAAAAATGTGTTCTTGGTAAAGCCAGGTGGTCTCATTCTGCTTTGGAGAGCCAGCTAGCGGTGTTGTGGCGCTCGGCTAACTCGTGCACGGATCTGCCATCGGCGTCCATTGATGCTGATGCTAGCCGGGCGAGCTAGCTGGCTAACGCGGCTACGTAGCATTGCGAGCTAAATGTCATTTTCAATTCAACACAACTCACATTGGCTCCAGGAGTTTTGCCAGCCACGACTTCAAGGCCTCAACATTCTCTATGATCATCGTGAGAAAGACTATAATACTGTCTACGAGATGAAAGTGCGTTTTGGCAACCCTGCTTTCATCGTCTATAGATTTATAAGCTTTAAGGCCGTGTGTCTCTCTTCACTGGCAGCTCGGGCGAAGCGCTTTACGGCATGGCAACACATCGAGGTGTCGAGGTGTCGCAACGCTGGCGGACGTTATAACCATACAGTGTGCTTGATCAACCAGGGATTATAAAGCCACATAAGCGGTCATACGTGTGTGTATTAAATACATGACATTAACCAAATAATTACTTTATTAATTAATCCCCCTCCGCTTGGTATATAGCCAACGGAGCGACAGCAGGAAAGTGCTTGGGACTGCATTTCCCAGAAAGCCACGCGAGAAGCTGTGTCATCAGCCAGGCACCGGTGGCGTGGGTCTCCCTTGTCAAAATACTTCTGCTGTTTCTTCTGTCTGAACAAGAAGAGTAGGAAAAAGCTGGTGATTTGGGTCAAAATGACGGTAGGTCCAACGCTGTAATTACCTTTATTTCAGACTGGTCAGTGCCGGGGTGGAGGCAGTTAACACGTTTTATCAAATTAAATCACTGTGCTGTGTTAGCTAGTGAGCTAACAGAAGCTAGCTGTTGAGCCAGCTGCACAAATAAACTTGAGATAAATCTGCAACAGAGAGTAACGATATTTCCTCGTTAACCCTAACTAACTAACTTAAATGTGTTTCAATTATTTTCTGTCATACTGTATAATATACCATTGTATTGTGGGGTACTTATCACTCTCTTTAAAGTCTATTATCTGGTATAATGCAAGATTTAACATTTGTCATGTGTGCAACAATGAAGACGCCCCCTCTGTAACCTTGCCTAAAAATATTTTGAAGATGATTATCATAAGATTGTAGCTGTAGTAATAAATGTATTTTAACCGAGATGCAACAACAATGTAACAGAGATGAAGAGGTATGATAAGTCTAGTGAGTAGTGGATAATGCCTAACTCTATCATCTTACCGGTTTATGCATTCCAGGAGCGGAAAGGAACAGCAAAGTTGGACTTTTTGAGGAAGATTGAACAGGAGATCCAGGAGAAATGGGAGAAGGAGAAGGCATTTGAGCATGATGCACCAACAACCATTGGGGAGAGTACTAAGTGAGTGTATGCTGTCAAAAGGAAGGACTTAACTTAACCTACTTCACACACCTGATCCAGGAATGGTCCAATATGCAGTTGTAAGACAATCTGTGGGGAAGGCAATTCACAGATACTGCCACACTCATGGAAGTCAGAGCAGTTTCTGCAGGTTTATTGCCTTCAAATGATCTCGGATGCAGTTATAAGCACCTATTGTTCTTGGTGGGCCATAATAGGAGGTGTGTGATGTAGTTTTCTGTTGTTGTCGTTGAGGAAGAAGAAACAAGACTTACAAGCTCTGCTGCAGTTAAGCAGGATGAGCCTTTGACACTAATCACTTCCCTGTGTTGTTTGCCAGTTCTCTGCACTTTGCTCAGAAAAGGTGATCAAATATGAAATGCCTTTGGCCTCAAATACGACTTTTCATTAAGTGTTTTATTTTTCCTTCCAGCAAAAACAAGTACTTTGTGACGTTCCCCTACCCTTACATGAATGGGCGATTGCACCTTGGCCACACATTCAGCTTATCAAAGTGCGAGGTAAGCCAATTGGAAAACCAATTAGGGTTGGACACTTTTTTTGGTCTGCACATAATAGAGATACCTGAAATTAAAATATTCAACTTTTGCTGCTGTTCAACTTTTTTCCTGTTTTCGCTTCTCTTTCTTCCAGTTTGGTGTTGGATACCAGTCCCTGAAAGGGAAGAAATGCCTCTTCCCATTCGGACTTCACTGCACAGGAATGCCAATCAAAGTTAGTGTTGTTTCATTTTTGTTTTTCAGTCAATTTCAGTGATATACATAGGTAGGAGGTAATTGTAGCTACCATAATTGTTGGCATTGCTGACATAATGTTCCCACTTTTCATTTAACAAGCATAAAATACAAGTTGTTGCAAACCACATATTTTTATAATTTCCCTGCAAAATTGAAGGCCATTCTCCTCTATAAACAATCGTTAATTCTTCCCCTTCTCTCTCTCTGAACACACACACACACACACACACACACACACACACACACACACACACACACACACACACACACACACACACAC
>JBAJHX010000067.1:14731200-14748690 GCA_037176925.1 Amniataba percoides
CACACACACACACACACACACACACACACACACACACACACACACACACACACACACACACACACACACACACCACCTTCTCCTTCTCTCTGGCACTCATCCATATTGTATCCACCAGGCCTGTGCAGATAAGCTGAAGAGAGAGATGGAGCTGTATGGAAACCCTCCACAGTTTCCAGACGAGGAGGAAGAAGAGAAAGAGAAGCCAAAGACATCTGATGAAATCATCATCAAGGACAAAGCAAAGGGCAAGAAGGTCTCGATCTGCGGGGAATAGATTAATGGATTTTTCTATTTAGTGATGAAAAATGTTGTATTTAGGGCAATAATATCAATAACTACATTTTTTATTCTTCTGTTAGAGCAAAGCGGTGGCCAAATCAGGATCCTCCACTTTCCAGTGGGACATCATGAGGTCTTTGGGCCTGAATGACCAGGAGATTGCCAAGTTTGCCAGTGCTGAACATTGGCTGGAGTACTTCCCTCCTCTGGCTGTCAAAGACCTCAAACAGATGGGAGTCAAGGTGACCAACTATAGTTATGTGGCTCAAGAAAACATCTGTTTGATGTGTATTTTGTTTTGTTTCAGTACCAATTACTATTTACAATGAAATGAGAAGAATTATTCTGTGTTTTTATTTACATTAATTTTTTAAAAATACAATAAAATATCAAGCCCTCTTGTGATTTAATGGGCTAACTTTTCTAAATGTGTATTAAGACTTTCACAGTAGATAACCCCGCTGACGTGCCCTTCGTCATAGTCGTTTTTGCTTAATAACTAATAAATAGGTTGTTAATATTTGTGCTTAAATTCTCATGTCATGTTATCTGTTCACAGGTGGATTGGAGGCGTTCTTTCATCACCACAGATGTGAACCCCTTTTATGACTCCTTTGTCAGATGGCAGTTCATCACGCTGAAGGAGAGAAAAAAGATCAAGTTTGGTAAAAGGTGAGATGGTTTGGAGGTTTCTGTCTAACTCTTTTACTTGTTCTGTCACACTGTCCCTGCAGTAATATAGAGAAAGTAGGAAGTGCCCCACATTATAGAATATGATAATGTCTAACGCCTTCTTAGTTCTCATCACAATCAGTTAAATAGTCTTGCCCGAATCGAAGTCCTGTACCAATGTCATGTCTTTCCCAGGGGTAAAAGGAAAGTGACTATTTAAAATAAAGACACTGGTAGATGACGTTTAGCCCCAGGCTGGTTCTTTCAGAAATATAACGTGACTGTCCCCAACTCCTCTGCAGGTATACCATCTACTCTCCCAAGGATGGACAGCCATGCATGGACCATGACAGACAGACAGGAGAGGTACTCTTACCGAACTGAGTGACATAATGTATTTGCTGAGGGGGAAAACGGTGATATGATTACTGTGGGACTCATAATTATGAATTATGAATTACTACATTAAACAGGGAGTCATTCTGACAATTTTGACTCACAAGCTTTATTTAAAACTGTTTCTTTATTGTATTGAAAATGTACCACTTTTACTACGCTTTTATTTGACTTACTATTTTTGCCTCCTCTTGCTGTTTGCTGCGGATAAAGAAAAGTCAACATATTGAATTTGGCAGATGTTTGTTTTGCTGACATTGGCACAAAATCATTAAAAACTGTCTCTTAGTTTGAATTGAGCTGATCTAAGAGCTCTATTTTGGTCTTTTTCTTCCAACTATTGTTATTGTTCACCTGCAGGGAGTTGGACCTCAGGAGTACACGCTCATCAAGATGAAAATGGTTGAACCGTACACAGCAAAATTCAAGTCCAAAGTCTTTTATAGCAGGTAACTAATCATAAACGCTGAACACTGTATACCAGTCATTATTTTTATTAGGGAAAGTGCCACGGACAACTTTTACATGGATGTAATTGCTGATGCTTTCCTACACATAGCGGCATGAAAGGCAGGAACATCTTCCTGGTGGCAGCCACACTGAGACCAGAGACCATGTTCGGTCAGACCAACTGCTGGGTGAGGCCCGACATGAAGTATGTTGCCTTTGAGACCACCAGTGGAGACATCTTCATCTCCACCAGCAGGTCTGCTAGGAACATGTCTTTCCAGGGCTTCACCAAAGAGAATGGAGTGGTGCCAGTGATCATGGAAATCCTGGGACAGGTACCAACTTTGTGACTTGTTTCTAGCTTTAAATTCATTCTGTCCTTCTTTTTTTTTGCTTGTATTTAATTCAAGTTGATAGTATTATCAAATGTAGTTTAAAACAGTCATGTCCTTTGCAGTGTAAAGATAAGGTTTCATGGCAGACTTAAGCAACCTGGAAAATGAATTCCTTTTTCAAATTACTATTCTACCTTCTGCTCTGCATCATCTCCTTCTAGGACATCCTTGGCTGTGCCCTGAGTGCTCCTCTGACTTCCTACAAAAT
This sequence comes from Amniataba percoides, assembly GCA_037176925.1. Taxonomy (NCBI): domain Eukaryota; kingdom Metazoa; phylum Chordata; class Actinopteri; order Centrarchiformes; family Terapontidae; genus Amniataba; species Amniataba percoides. The sequence goes on from JBAJHX010000067.1 coordinate 14,733,604, forward strand.
CATCTATGCTCTGCCCATGCTCACCATTAAGGAGGACAAAGGTGAGTCTCAAAAAGTTTGGAAAAATGGCAGAGAGATGCATTTATTCAGAGGCGTTATGTTATTTTCATTTTTATTTTGGGCCAGAGATTTGTCACAGTGTTTAAAGCGTCTGAGTTGTTGAAAGGCATCTTTGCCGGTGTTGCTCACAGCAGTCAGAATACCCTTCAGTGGGGCCACCTCGCTCTTTCTGTTTTTTTTCACGTGCTTGAACTTGAGTAAAATGCATTTGACAGATGGTGCATAGTTCAACAGAAGCTACTTGAAATGTGTCAATGTGTTTATCTCTGTCTGTGTTTCAAATAAAGATAACATATTCCAGCTCTCTTTAGGTGGTGTTTTCTGCTGAAAATCTGCTCAGAGCTTTATCCCTTGTCTTAGATATTATTAAAGGAGCTTATGGAAAAATACTGGGGAGTCTCAAAATAGCAGACCAAGGTCACCGTAGACTTTAGAAAAATGCTGTGCTGTGATGTCAAAGGATGGAAGTAATGGCTGCCTTTCTGCCCTAAGGGGGATCATTTGTAAACATATAAAATGGATCTGATTGCACTCAGAGTGTCTCTGCTCTGTTAGACGTCAGTTCTATCTGTTTTTCTGCTCTGAGATGCTCGAGGGGTGTAGTTGGTCTGTTTTTTCCCCATGTGTCCTGTAGATTTAGATTTTTTGCCAAATAGCCTTAATTGAAATTTCTGAATGACTAAGTTGAAATGTCAGGATTTGAGTAGGAACGAATCTCTCGTGCTCCAGTGTGTCATCCTGTTTGTAAGAGTTATGGAAAGCTACTAGGGAGGGTGAATCTGGGACAACCCGTGATGTTTGTCAGTGTCCGGATCATTTTAGTTTGTTTTTCTCCTTTCTAGTGTAGTGTAGTGTGCGTTTAATAGCTTTGAACGTGTATAATGTGAAAGAAACATCCTCAGTAATTTGTATAAATGCATTTTTTTGTCATGGTTTTTTGCCTCGTCCGTGTTATGCATAGGTACGGGGGTGGTTACCAGTGTACCTTCTGATGCTCCTGATGACATTGCTGCTCTCAGAGACATCAAGAAAAAACAGGTGAGTCCCAGAACTTTAACTCTTAATGTTGCCATAAAAGGAGGCTTTATACCTCAAATGACATCTGCTGCAGAGGAACACAGAAAACAGATGCTTCAGATGCAATTTTGAAATGTTTTGACAGATTGTGCTCATAAATTAGCACTGCTTTTCCGTTAAATTCAGAGGGACTAAAGCCTGGGTTCGTAAGGAGGAAATGTGACCATTTGAAGATACGTTTTGCATTTTGTTAATGTTTCTCTTAATTCGTCCATTTCTACAAGGCTCTCCGGGAGAAGTATGGAATTGAGGACAAGATGGTTTTGCCTTTTGAGCCGGTAAGCCGATCTGCTAAAGTCACTTTGATTACAGTGTGGTTGCAGTGAATCCACCAATTTTTAAATGCATCCTTAAAAAGATAGCCTTTATTAGTCCCACAGGGGAGAAACTCACAATGTGTGATTATATAATAATAATAACGTGCACTTTTCAGGTTCCTATCATAGAGATTCCAGGCTATGGGAACCTGTCTGCTCCTCTGGTGTGTGATGAGCTGAAGATACAGAGCCAGAACGACAAGGAGAAACTGGCTGAGGCCAAAGAGAAAGTCTACTTGAAGGGCTTCTATGAAGGGGTGAGTCAACTTAATGCTTAATGAGCAAAAAAACAGTTACATAGGTCAGCAAAATGCCAGCCCTTAGCAAACCCCTGGCTGATTTAACTTCAGGTTTGAAGCTTGTATCATTTATCTCCCACACAAACCAAGTGGTACACACCTTAAGGCGAGGTTAAATTATTCATCAGTCGGCTATTGGCTACATGTTGCCCTTAGATAGTTTGGTTCTGTCTACTACTGGAAAACTGTGCAAAACAGCAGGCTGAATTTGTACACAGCACACACGCTGATACTTGCCATTTTTATTTTTTTCCACTTTCACTTCACTAAAATGTGCAATTGACACACTGTAAATATGACACAGATAAATATATGACTTCAGTCTCCAAGGGGCCAAACAAAGAGCACATGAAGCAGAGAACATTTCATTTGTGTACGCTGAGAATGTGTGTCTTCCTACTGAGCAGTTTATGGTCATTTGTGGTGCAGGATTGTGCGTATTGCTTAAAGACATAGCAGTATGATGAAAGAAAATGCATCACTGTGAATCAAATGTTGCTGTGATTGGATTCCTGCTTCAGATCATGCTGGTCGATGGATACAAGGGGCAAAAAGTCCAGGATGTGAAAAAACCCATCCAGAAGATGATGGTTGAGAGGGTAAGACATTTTGTGTTTTTAATGCATAAAGTCTTCGAAGTCATAGTTAAGTTTATTCAAATATCATGTGGTAGAACATCTTTAAATTGTGTTTGGTGTTTTTAATGTCTGTGTGCCGTTATAGAGTATCGTAGCATTCATAATATGGCGCGTATGATAGATGTTGTATATTTACCTGTAATGATGTTGGCTCCGTACTAATCAATCACAGGGCGAGGCCATGATCTACATGGAGCCAGAAAAGCAGGTCATGTCGCGTTCAGCTGACGAGTGCGTGGTGGCTCTCTGTGACCAGTGGTGAGTTTCACGTGAATGCTGATCACGAGAATCTTAATACGATAAAACCTCAGTGAGTTTGCTCGTAAGAAGTACGAACAAATTATTTGCTAGTATAGTATTTGCAAGTTGATGTGAAGGTTTGTGGTTGCGTTATAGAAATGGGGGGAAAAGAAGTGATCATAAATGTATTTTTATTCAATGAGTTCATGCAGGTAACTTGTTAATGTTAATTGATAAATCATCACAAAGTGTGACCTAGAAAATTGAGCACTGAATGTGCCATGCTGTTTGGGCTTTCTTTGATTAGCTGTATTAAATGCAAATGTTAAATGTGTCTTTCAGGTACTTGGACTATGGAGATGCCGAGTGGAAGCAACAGGCCAATGAAGCCCTCAAGTCTTTGGAGACGTAAGACTGACATAACAAATTCTCTTTCCTGTCATATTTTGCTTTGCACAGTGTTTGTCCATACTTGTGGGGATTACCGTGAACGTCCAGAGATTCTAGTAATCTAGAACATTAATGCACCTCATAATGTTGAAAACTGAAAAATCCTTTTCATGCCAAAGTCTGAAAACAAATCAAAAGCACAACTGTAGCTGCATCTATTTCCTGTCTTTCATATGCATTTTTTCTCACAACACTAAACAGATTCTGTGATGAGACCAGGAGAAACTTCGAGGCAACATTGGCCTGGTTGCAGGAGCACGCCTGCTCCCGTACCTACGGACTTGGTGAGCATATGCATCTATGGTTGTTTTTTTTCTTTAAACTACTGTATAAACGATGTTTTTGGTCTGTAGATGGAGACAGAGGACTGATGGTAAAGCACCTAGCAACAGTCTGCCTCTCTGCTCATACAGGAATAGTTGCTGACTGAAGGCCAGCTGGCAAACAGTCCAGGCCAGTGCAGTACAGTCCAGGCCTGTTGTAGACTCCTACTGTAGATATGTCCCCACACATTTTCAGACTATGATGAACAAACTTTTACCATCTTGGTGATTTTCACTGTAATTTGCAGTTAATGGTGTCTAATTTGTAGAAGCAAAAAAAATACATTGTTGATACACTGAATGCTGAAATGTAAAGATATAAAATGAATATTAAATTAATTTTCATCAATGAATTTATGGAGGAAATCTGTGTAAATACAGTATTACAGAAATCTGTAAGCCATACACAGACTGTTTCTTAATCATACAGTATTTACGCTGTGTGCTAATACCTCTCGAGGTTTGAAAATAATTTAAATTTAAATTAATTATGTTATATGTTATGTGTTGTTTTATTTTTATCAAGTTACATGCAAATGAATGGGAGGAAAAATGGTGAACAAGAGTAGAAGCATTTATTTTGTATTTCATTATATCAACACTTCATAATTAATGTAGCTCAGATCTCATTTATGTAGTGACTGCTTATGAAAACTAATTACCGCTCAAGCTTGCAGTGATTTTGTGTTTTCAACCATGGAAAGCTGGCAAAAGATCTCAATAGGCGCTCAGTGGAAAAACAAAAACATGAGCTTAGTGCATTTTAGGCTGATTGAGTAGTGTGTCTTTCTTAACTTTTTTCCCCACGCTCATTAAAATTAGAGTCAAAATGGCAAATTGGTGAGTGAAAATATAAGTTGCTGATGTGAAAGCAGCAGGTTAGCCACTCGTGGTTTGCTTTAGTTTATTCAACAAGAAGTTTTACATCTCAGCCTGTTAACAAGGGATTACTCAATAAAGGCCAGGACTACATTGCATTAGTGTTTTTTTTTTCTCTGCACCAGAATGTCATCAGCTTGACAAGATGGCAAACGCAACAAAAGACTGTCAGCACAGAGGAGACAACAATTGTCTCTGTCCTTTTCGCTCTCTCTCCCATGATCGTGTGCGTCTCTCTCTGTCTTTGGAGTGGTACTCATTTGTGTGTCTGTGTGTGTTCGTGCACGCCTTCTGGTTACCATAGGAACGCGGCTGCCTTGGGACGAGCAGTGGCTGATTGAGTCGCTATCGGACTCCACCATCTACATGGCTTATTACACTGTAGCTCACCTCCTCCAGGGAGGTGTGCTCAACGGACAGGGAGCCTCACCGCTGGGCATCAAGTATGGACACAGCGCACACACATACACACAACACAGGCAAACGCCAGCACGTCAGAATAAACAAGGATTTTTAATCCTCGGCTGATTCACACTGCCTCCTTTTTTGCTGTTTCTCCTTCTCTTGTCCTTATCTTTCTTCTGTCAGACAGGTTTACCAGAGGGAGACTCCGATTTGATAACTAAATTAAATTATTTCAAATAACAAGTATTATTTTCTTTTTCTTTTAAATAAAAAATTGATCTGTTTTGGTCAGTATTCATTCATGAAATAAAATAGATAAATAAAATGTCCACTCAATGACATATCCTGGCTTTTTTCCCTGACAGTTTTTATAAAATCAATTCAAAGCTCAATGTTGATTTCAGCATCCTCAAATCTCTTCCTCAGCACGAAGGAAGAAGTGCAAAGAGAAGTGAAACACATCACGACACATATACATTTAATTGTGTCTCTTTACCAAATATATCCTTTTGGTTTTTTTTTTTCTTTTTTCTGTCCCACAGGCCGGAGCAGATGACCAGAGAAGTTTGGGACTTCATCTTCTTTAAGACGTCTCCTTTCCCAAAGACAGACATCCCTAAGGAGCATCTACAGAGGCTGAGGAGGGAGTTTGAGTACTGGTACCCTGTGGACGTCCGTGTGTCGGGCAAAGACCTGGTGCCCAACCACCTGTCGTACTACCTGTACAATCACGTGGCCATCTGGCCCAAAGACAAGTGAGTCTGCCCACTTGATCAGTGCGGAGAGCAGGAGCAAATGAGTGAGGGAAGGGTTCATAAAGTGTATTATAATTCACATCATTTCTATCTAAGGAGAGCTTCTGTTTTGGGCATTGAAATGAATGTTTTGCAATTGTAATTTAAAGCTGGCTAAATTTATTATCGAGGTTTTGTTTTAATCACGAAGAATTTTATTCTTTTTATTCTTTTGGCCTGTTAATTTTTTTTATATCTATTTTGATTTATTCTTTTGTTCATCACATTGACCACTGATTTAGCTGGTTTAGCACATGTACCAAGATTCACATCAATAATGGAAATGTCCATTTTAATAAAATGATGCAAATGATTGTAATACATCCTACTGCCGTGTGTATCAAATCGATTGATGGTAAAGGTGACACTGAGAAAAATGTTTTTTCTTGTTGACAGTGGGAAATGGCCACAAGCGGTGCGAGCCAACGGACACCTGCTCCTCAACTCTGAAAAGGTGAGTCAGATAAGAATAGTGGAACAAATAATTTGCGTATATATATTTATCTTTTTGTCTTGGTTATTTGACTGCTGCTCCACTACAGAAATGAAACTTGAATTGGCAACATTGTTCCATTTTACAGCAGACTTTTTGTATGTAGAAACATCTCTGTCTTTTCATGTCAGTAATTGACTAGTATTTGTTGCTATAAGGAATTGCAGTGACTGAGCGTGCTGTTAATTTGCACTGCAAACCCAGACTGTCTTTGACTCGGTTGTTTTACTCCCCTGCGCTTTGTAAGGGACTTGTGTGGGTGGGCGTGTTCTGAATAGATTCCGGCTGCTAACATCTGTTTCTCTGTTCACCAGATGTCCAAATCAACTGGAAACTTCCTCACTCTCACCCAGGCCATTGACAAGTTCTCAGCAGACGGTACGCTCGGTTCATTCTTGATTCATCTCCCTCCCGTCCTCTGTTTTCTCATCTATCGCTCCTCTCCCCCGTCATGATTTTCTTTCAATATCTCTGTCATGTTCCATTGATATGTGGGAGAAAATAAACATCATCAGGTATTCAACTATAACAGATTACAACGTGTTTTCACAGCGCATGGGCCATTACACTCGATTATACTATAAGCACCTTCTATCCCGTGGTGAAGATAATTAAAAAAACGCCCCATCTTCACATGGTAGCAGAGGTGTTGATATTGAGTGCCATGAGATATCGTGTGTATATATCAGATTCTTTATACTGCAATATAAACACTGTGTTTCTGAATGATAATGTGTAATGTGTGCTTTAATAAGAGTAACCAAAGGGCACTGTATATTCAACATAATTATTCAAGAATGGCAGTATCTCCAGTTGGTTTCTCCATGGGACAACGAGATATAGAGGAAAGAAAAGTGATGAAAGAATTTAGATTTTTTCATTGGTCATTTCCACATATTTATTTGGTATTCTTTGTCTATGGTTATCTGATCTTTTGCACTATACCTGGTAGGGACCTAGATTATTCCTTCTGCCCTCAGTATACGTCCTTTTTTCTTCCTTTTCTTCTTTTTTTTCATTCTTGGTTGATACTTCTATCCTGTGTTTTGGTGTGTTGTTTTTGTGTTTTTTTTTTTTTATGTTCTCGACGAGCTGAATTATAGATAGATGTGTCTGTTGTGTCTCTAGAAGCTGTCCTGCCATGGGAGTAAAGAACTTCATGGTCTGACAGCAGATAGATGTATTAAGCTGACTTCCTGTCTAAGAGCTTGGAGTGATGTCTGCTGGGTATTTGAAGTTTTTCTCAGGCTGTGGAATTTTCCACAAAGCCTCTGAACTTCACCTGTTTGTCCCGAAACATTTTGCAAAAGAGAATAGAAGTGCTGTATCCAGTGTTTTCCCATATATAACCCTATGATTAAATCTGAGCAAATTACAATGGCAGTGATGAGAATGGAGGCATCGGCCATGTGAGGTGAAATACAACAAATCAGCTGTTTTATGTTTAATCAAACCTGTTCTATTTTCCCTGTACTTGCTGCTGTTTTAACACACCTCTCTATTTTCTCTCTCAGGTATGCGTCTGGCTCTAGCAGATGCCGGCGACACGGTGGAGGACGCCAACTTTGTCGAGACCATGGCTGACGCCGGCATCCTGCGCCTCTACACCTGGGTGGAGTGGGTGAAGGAGATGATTGCCAACCAGAACAACCTGAGGACGGGGCCTGCTGACACTTTCAACGATCGGGTCTTTGCCAGGTAAATGCAGGAATTTGTAAAGAGGGGGCAGCACGGGTTGATGGGTACCAACAATTATAGCTCACATAAGTTATTTAGAAAATAATAGGGTCTTTGCTATGTTAGTGTTTTGCAGGAATAGACATGAGAGGCATGGATTGATAGTTAGATTAACAAACAGAAATTTTGGCATAAAATAATAGTCTATGTATTTGTTTTTATAAATTGATTAAGAATGAAATAAAATGTTAAAAAATGCAAAAGCCCTAGCCCAATAGTGGAGAGAGACTAACTTATTCAATATCTTTAGTTTACATCGTTGTATGATTTTTGTTAGCTTTGGAACTGCTTTCTTTTGAAAAGTAAGATGTACTGTGGCCCTGAAAGGCAAGTAATGAAACTCGCAGAGGAGAAGTAAACCAGTCCTTCAGAGTTTAGATGGCTCCCCTGGAAGATCTGTACTTCTCAGCGCTGACAAGTGAATGATAAAGTGACTATGCACACTGATTGAAAGGATTCTGTGTCGTGTCTAGCGAGATGAATGCAGGCATCTTGAAGACAGAGCAGCACTATGACAGGATGATGTACAAGGAGGCTCTGAAAAGTGGCTTCTTTGAATTCCAGGTAAATAAAATGTCCTTTTTTTCCCCCCCTCTTCCTAATGCTCTCTTAATCATCCTCATATCTTAAAGACGAGCTTGCTTTTCATCCTCGCCAAGAATTTAATGAGATGATATAATGGATACTGCAGTGACAGATTAAACAGTAGGTAGAGCGTAACATGACTTAGGATTCAAATCTCATCCTGAGCATACGGTGAACTCAATGGATTGAAGATGGTGTCTGGGATAGTTTTTAGAAATCACATAATGACCACTGATGCTGACGATGATGTCTTTTTTTTTTTTTTTTTTTTTTTTAATAAAACTGTTTTTATGTGTGTGCGCAGGCAGCCAAGGATAAGTATCGGGAGCTGGCAATCGAGGGAATGCACAGAGACCTTGTCTTCCAGTTCATAGAGAGACAAACTCTGCTGCTGGCCCCCATTTGCCCACACCTTTGTGAATACACCTGGGGCCTTCTGGGCAAGGTAAGAAACCAAGGATCGGCATCATAAAGCGCGTTTTATGTTTTCATCTGACTGCGGGTTCAAATGCGACTTTCATCCTTTCGTCCCTCCTCTCTTCCATGTGCATTTCCCCTGTATACTTTCAAGTAAAACAGGAATACAGTACAAAAGAAGGATTTAAACTTCCTGTGTTCGTTTACATTCATGAATACACCCGGGACGAGCGAGCTGAGAAATGCGCTTCATGTGGGTCTGCCGGAGCTCTGGGCCTCATTTACCTGTGTGAGAAGGCGTCGAACACACACACGTTCCCTCTGTTGGTGTACATCTCCGCCAGGAGCCTGCCTTCACTCTACGGGCTGCTTCTTCTCATCAGTATGAAAGGAATGCACACCCTGTTGCACGCTCCCAACAGCACAGAGAGACGAGAATATTTTTAATACTCGAATTTATGAATATGAAAGAGTGCTGCTGCGACTGAGATGTTTTTTTTTTTTTTTTTTCCAAGTTGTCGCTTAGCAACAACAAAGGCCCCACAACTCCAATAATGTGTTCAGCACCGCTAGCTAAAAAGCTAAGAGGCACTCAGTGGACAGAGAGGCACACACACACACACACACACATCAGTCTGGGATTCTTCCACAGAGCCGGTTAATGTGCCGTTTGCCTTGTTTTGTTATGAAGGTGGCGTGACCTCTGGCTGTGTAGTTAATGGGATTCTCAAGCTCCACTTGGACTCTGCACAAAACATTCTTTTATACCAAAAAAGCATTTTCCCTTCAGTCATCCACCACCCCTTCTTTTCTTTGCTCTCTCCACGTGACAGGTTGGTTCTCTGAGGAAGGCGTCGTGGCCTGTGGCGGGTCCAGTTGACGAGATTCTGATCCGTTCCTCTCAGTACCTGATGGAGACCGCCCACGACCTCCGGCTGAGACTCAAAGCGTACATGCAGCCCCCCAAAAACAAAGTAAGCGATGTGCCTGTGTTATTTCACATGCTTCACTGCCAGCGCTGTGATGGCTTTTTTCTGTCTTTGTTTGTTCTTTTTTTAAGTAATTGTGAAAACGAATATTGATTTCAGAATTGATTGCTTTCTTTTTAATAGTTTCTATGAAATCCAGCCCTTGTCTCGAAGTGTGGTAATTAAATCGAAGGCAGCGTTGTGTCAGAGTCTTTTCTCCCTCAGGTGTTGTTTAACAGTTTCATGATTGTTTGATGGGGGGAACAACGAGGCAGAAAATAATGAAAACAGCACAACAAGAAGCTTGAAAATAACAGGCAGCATGCGGAAAACAGAGGCGGGGTTCAATATTATTCTATCATATCTGCCTCCCCGTGCTTGAATCTGAATTTCAAATAGCTTATATTCCCTTATAGTCTATTTAGGTTTATGAATAATTAAACTAACAGAAACAATATCTAAAACTCATCTTTGTTGACTTTCATGTTTATATACCATTACAGATTTTTTTTGGTACTTTTTTATTAAAAAAAAAAGAGATATTAATTTGTCTCAAGTGTAGTTGTCTTACTAGTCAAGAAAAGTTTTCCTCCTTTGTATGGTCTGTACAGTGTCGAAACTAATTCTACCTGAGTCCTGCTGTCTGTGTGTTTAGTTCCCTTTTCCATTCCCCGGATACTTTCACTGACCCTGTGTGAAGCATGCACACAGAATATTAGAAATCCCCTTTCTAATGGTCTGAGCCTCACAGTTTGCGGGTTATTGATTCTGTCCTACTATTTCTTTGCTACAGCATCCTGTATATCAAGGGTGTGAGGTGTCGAAGGGTGTCATATGGTATAGAGATTGTAAAACCCCTTAAAGCAAACTTGTTTACAATGTTGAGCCATATGAATAAAATTGTCCTGACTGTCCCTTTTAAATACACTTGAAGATTTAAATCTGTGTTGAGTTCACAGCAGGAAATTTCGTCCATTGTTTGTTAACAGCTCAGCACTTCGATAAGTGGCTGTAGGCAGCCGTGAGAAAAGTGAAACAAGTATTGGCAAGATCTGTGACAGCCGATACCTCAGGCTTCCACACTGCTGGTATCGATCCGTTGTAAATGTTTTGTTGCCATGGAGGCAAGATGGAGGGATGAAGGGAAGAGAGGAGAAGAGGAAAGACTCGAGGCTTGTGATATGTATGTTAAGGAGACGTATAGATTTTGTTGACACATGAGTTTCTAACCCTGCCAATCAGGGATCACATGACTTAAATTTCATAGTCTCATCATACTTAGTGAATGTGAAAAACTCAAGCTTTTGAAAATTAACTGATTAAAAAGTAAAAGTAGTGTCATGCTCTATGCAACCTGTGGACATAAACTTCCTTCGCAAACACAGACCAATGTTCAACTGAAGTTCACGTAACATGAATAATTCAAAAATTAAAGTTACGGCATTTTCTGCAACAGCACCAGTTGATAGTAAAGATAGTAAAGATTGACTGACTTGTCACCATAAAAGTAAAATGTTTTTTGTTTGTACAATATGTCCATGAAGAAGTATTATATGATTTTCATAATGTTTAATTCATAGTGGTAATAAACATTCACGTCCAGACTAATTTGCGAAAACGCACACAGGCACGCGTACATTACAGGACTGGAGCCGACTTGACAGCTGTCACATAAAATAAGTTCACAGATTCAATCTTCAATGTAGAAGATCACACACGCACAAAACAGCCTGCTTCTTGAATAATCCAAACGCGCTGTTTGCTTCTCATTTCCTCCCCACCCAGCCTCGACATATATGCTGCCACTGTACGGCACAAAAGCATAACCATCAAGGTCCTGTATCTGTATGACTAAATGAAATGACTGAGTGTTTGTTTCTTTCATTGCTGCTTTTCCTGCAATAGAAAGGTGACTCAAAACCCCCAGCCAAGCCTTCCCACTGCACCATCTACGTTGCCAAGAGCTACCCTCCATGGCAGCACAGTGCCTTATCCCTGCTCGGCAAGCACTACAAGGTGGGAAGCAAGCACACGACCTAACATTCATATGCAGCGGTAATCCTTTACAGATGTTGTATGCAAAAAGTGCAGAGGTCCATGTTGTAGCAGGCACTCAAACATGTATTCCTGTGTCTTCATCATCATCATCAGCCTGTCTTACCTTTTTTCTTTTCTTTTTTTTTTCTTGGTTGGTTCAGAGCAACAACGGTGTCCTTCCAGACAACAAAGTGATCGCAGGCGAGTTGGGAGCCCTCCCTGAACTGAAGAAATACATGAAGAGAGTCATGCCTTTTGTAGCCATGATAAAGGTAAATGTGGAGAAACTTGGGGGTGACATTATAGTGTGAAGGCGAATCCTGTCCCCTTTCCACCCTTTTATGTCTCTAGCATCGGCAGTGGATCCATGCATGCTTGTCACTTTTATCCGTCGATCGATCAGAACACATAGCACTATCCATACAAACAAAATGTAGCACAAATATTCAAGTAGCATAAGATAAAATGATAAAGCTCTAAAAGAGACAAACCTATTTAAAGGACAGAAAAAAAGAAAAACATTAAAATACATAAATAAATAAAAATGAATAAGTTAAAGAATCATTTTCTGCTCCCCTCCGGTCCTCAGAAGCCCCTTTTCCTATAAATTTAACTATAAACAATAGTTGAATTATAAAACTTTTTATGCATGTGTTTATTCAACTTTTTCACAAGGTAGCTATCCTTTGTTGTGTGAACAGCTCTGCTTCTGATTGGTGGAAAGTCTGTCCCAGTTATTATCTTGAAAAATTGGAGTCTGCATCTTTGGAAAGATGTTGTTTTTATTTTTCTTTGTATGACAACAAAAATGACAACAATGAAAACTGATAAATGAAAAAAAAAACCACATAAATAAAATAACAATAAAACAGTTTGGAGAACAGCATTAAATTGAAATTCCAGAAATTTCAGGAATACTCGGTCTGCCAGGTTTAATGTATTTATTGATTTTTAAAGAGTACAAAGGGTTGAACAAAGCTGGCAAGGCTTTTTCAGCTTGCTCCAATGTTTGTTTGCTACATTTATAAAAGAAAAAAATAATCATCAACAACTTGCAGGTATAAATGTCTTTTGTCCACAATTTTTATCCCTGCCTTTCACATTTTTACTGCATTGCTTTGGGATTGAATTCCTCTCTCGCATCGCAAACAGCATCACTTGTAATTAAAGTGTTCTTTTGATTTAATAGCAGCGTTCACTAAATACATCTGGGAATGACAGGATGGTAAAATGACAAAAAAATCACCTTTAAATTAAAGTGTCACTGCAGCTCTTGTTCCTATATATATATATATATATATATATATATATATATATATGCTGAAGGTCAAGTTGCTAATAAATGATCAGAAGCACGATGCTTATTAAAATTTTAGGGCTTTGTTCAGGTGTTGCTGTTCCACTGCAGTGATCAAACAGAATGAAACTAATAAATAGTCATGATGAGCTTTGTGTTCATCCACGGTTTGTCTCTCAAGCTGGTCTTTGAGCTTTCAAGTTGTTTTCTCTCCCCGCTCTTCTTGTTTTTATGGTTTGTTTTGGCATCTTTTGTTTGCAAAGCTCTTTTTTTTTTTTCTTTAATAATCTCTCTGTGCCAGCATCTGCATAACAATGAACTTTCCACGTGGTGCTGTATTATAAACTAAAGCCTGACTTCTTCAGTAGGTGGATGAAAAGTTGTATTTCCTCCTTTTTTTTCTAAACGCTGTAGCAAATTAAAGCTCCCTGTTCGGTCTTCAGGAGAGTTTAGATTATTTATCAGTTCATGTCCATCATTAATGTTTCTATTGTACACTTGAGTCTTGATTATTTTGGCTCTGTTTTTTACTCTGCAGGAGAATCTGGAGAAGAACGGGCCCAGAGTTTTGGATCTAGAGCTGGAGTTTGATGAGCGGGCAGTTCTGATGGAGAACTTGGTCTACTTAACAAATTCTCTCGAGGTATATTTTGCGATGCAGTGCTCCCAAAATTAAACACGAGCTTTTAAGGCAGACCCTGCTCAAAAAGTGCCAGCTGGCCACGGAAAAACCCAGGGGTTGAAGAAAGCTGGCAATGTAATATTACATTTGTTGAGGTTACACAACACCACCAAACCAAAAAAATCTCACCCTAGCAGTTACCCAGAATCCTCTCAAATGTATGCATTAAACTGAACAAGTTCATTGATTAGTTTCTGTTTGTCTACATAAGTCAGGCTGTAAGATGCAGTTGCAGCATTTTGGTTTCCTCAAAAATACCTGAAAAGTGAGTTTCACTACCTCTGCAAAAGTCAGTCGAGACAGGCCTGAGTTCGGTTGTCAGTCAGGAAAGCTCTTAATACTTTTGTCTGCACAGCGGCTTAGCTTAGTCAAAAAGTAAAACCCAAGTCCCTGAGATACTTTTGCGAAACCAGCACAGATTTAACCACAGAAAAAGGAAAGCGATACACAGTTGACGTCAAACTAATACCCCAAATCTTATTCCCATGTTTCTGACGGATCATATCCAAAAATAAGCCGCCACACAAAACAGACAGACCGATAGAGAAATATGCTGTATCATGGCACACTGAAAAAAGGTGGATCTATCACTTACATCAAAACTAAAACTACAAATGGGGTTCAACTGAACTAAAAGTGATCCTTCACCTGGAATCTGTCTTTTGAGGAACTGACTCTGGTCTTGAAAGGACAATCAGCACAAACCAGGTTTAGGCTGCTGCCTTTATAAGTTTCTATGGGAACTTTGCTACTTGTTCTTAACTACTTTATAATCCTGTTACTCTGTGCAATCTCACTGAACTACCATCCCTGATTGGGAATGTGTGGGAGATTATTGTAAAGCCAGATGTTACATCTCTGATCACTGCAGGAGCCTGGTTAACACCACCGGCGTTTGCCAATGTGCATACCAAACACACCTGTATACACAGTATCTGGTGGTGGACTTTTTTCACATCGTTTCTCCTCTACAGTTGGAACAGATAGACGTCTTGTTTGCATCTGAGGCTGACGACAAAGTGAAGGAGGACTGTTGCCCGGGGAAACCGTTCAGTGTTTTCAGATCAGAGGTAAATGCTTTTGGCTGTGTGTTGGCTGCTCCCAAGGGGGTGTGTGTGTGTTTCTGTGTGTGTGTGTTTCTGTGTGTGTGTTTCTGTGTGTTAGACAGCAGATGAAAGCTTCTTTTACTTCTTATAGTTACCTATTTTTCAGACCTATGTCTTTTTTTTCCTGAGTGTGTTTGTCAATTTGTTCATCTTTGTGCGAGTATGATCTTGTTTAACTGTGTGAATTCCTCCTGTTTGTGTGTGTGTGTGTGTGTGTGTGTGTGCGATGAACAAAAGATTACTTGTACTCAAATCAACAATTGAAATGTGTGTTTGTGTATTT
>JBAJHX010000067.1:14768161-14793486 GCA_037176925.1 Amniataba percoides
TTGTAATTCATTGTTGTGAAGTGATTGAACAAATTCATATATTAATATAAAATAATTAGCTGTTATCTTTCACACATCCTAATTACCGCCTCTATTAAAGTTCCCAGTACGCACAAATACACTTTATTGTACTTCATTTATTTTGCACTCAATAAAGTGTCACAGTAACTATGCAGCACATCTGAGGGATGTGAGGAGAGGAGCAATGGAGCTATTGTTCCTCGCAAAGATGATGGACTTTGCCACCCACCTTTTGGTAACAGTATAAAATAAAAAACTGAACCACCTACATTGAGAGAAAAGTGAGCTGGTCAAGGCCTGAAGAGGCCCTCACATTTGTTACAGTTTACCTGTATGGCAGTCATAGACATAATGAGTGCAGTGTTACTGATCCCCTCAGAACTGTGAATCATCCAACAGTGTTTTTTTCATGCTGACTTTTTTAAGACAAGACTACGAGTGCACAGCCACACCAGGGGCTCTGTGAGGTTCAGCTTGTCTTATTAACATGCTACTATTTGCAGGCACTAAAGGCAAAAGTGCAGCTGCAGCTGACGGGAATGGCGTCAGACTTTCAGGCATTTAGTCATAAACGAAAGTACAAAATGCTGACCAGATGGAAAGTTGACCAAAACGATAGCAAATAATCCTGAGGTTGGACATGAATGTGTGCATCAGATTCTGCTGCGAACCGTAAAATTGTTGTTGAGGCATTTCACTCAGAACTACAAGCAATCTATCTAGGGTCCTTTGATGTGTTTCAGCATGAACAGAAATGATTAATCTCCAAAAAAATGCTTCAAGAGCAGCAATCCCCCCCCCCAAAAAAAAAACAAAAACAAAAATACCAACAGGCCATTCATTTTCTAACATGTTAAGTCAGCATTTGAGACCTTTAATAAAGCTCCATAGAGTCTCTCAGGATTCCAGCACAAAATGTAAGACCTAGATTATATCCCTTGGCGATTACATTTAAAGTGAAGAGAGTGATGCTGATGAACAAGGTGTCCCGTATCTTCGATTAATATGGCCCGCTTGCAACTTATTCTCTGTGTTGAGTCAATATTCTCAAAGACAGCTGATGTTATTGTGCATGCTCTACCGCAGTGCAATGTGGTGCTGTGCCAACAAACGTTACCTTTCTAGCAAGTTCAAAGTTCCTTTATATAATAGAAAACTTCCAAGGAATGATATGACTCGTCCTGATTTGACGCACCTCACCAGTCTGAGCACATTAAAACAAATACTAAAGATAATGTGCGACTACTGAGGCCCTGATCTCCCTGTGTGAGACGTCTAATCAAAACATAGTCTCCAGAGTGTGAACAAGTATGGGAGACTATAAATAAACCAGAACCAAACTGCCTGTCTTTCTTCAAACACAGCCCAGGCTGGGATCGCGCAAGCGTGTCCAATCTAGAGTGCCTAGGCGATGCAAACATCTTTTGAGGATGACATGTCAGTCAAACGAACAGGAAAACAATGAAGAGCGATGAGGCATGGAGGAGTTGTTGAGGTGTCATTCGGCGCACACTGGATACACGCACGCATGAAACACAAATGCACACATGCGGAATTGTGTATATTGACACCCACAGATGTATTTACACAAGTGGTGCACATGCCCACACAAAGAAAAGTGGACACAAAGACGCCTAACTTGCACACATGCGCCATAACGTTTACACACATAAAGTGAAAAGAAATAGCGCTTCACTACAGGGAGGCTGACAAAAGTAGTCCATGAAAGAATACAAAATGTGAAGGAAATGAAGAAGAGAGTGTGGGGAAAACACACGGGGGCCAGGTAAAGAGGCAGGAAAAAAAAAATTAGACAGACAAGCAAAGGCAGCGACGAAAGCAAACACCCTTCAGGCGGGAGACTGACTGCAAGCGATTGTTGCCACAATGAGAGAGACGGAGTGAGGTACACAGCGGCAACAGGGATTCAATTACACAGTATTGTTTTGACTCCCACTCCCCGGGATGCCAGCAAACATCAGTCTGTCAGTGGCAACGGCAAGGTGGGAGCAGTATGTGTGTAGTCCTTTTGTGCATATTTATGGATGCGGCATATTGTACTGTACCGTCTCAGCACGGACTCAAAGCCCGCATAGTGACGCCGTCCGCAGTCAGGGTGAGTCTGACCCCAGGCGAGCCCTGCAGAAAACCCGGAAAATAAATGACAGGCTCCGTCTCCCGGCCAACACCCATATCAGTCATCCTTTCATTTGTCCAGCCGAGACCCGTCCGAGGATAGAGAAAAACAAAGTAAAGGACGGAGAAGTGACGGCGAGGACCAAAAGAACTGGCAGGAAAGAAAGACTGCGATAAAAATAGCAAGGCAGAAACAGAGCGAGACAAAGACAGACAAACAAATAATCATGTAAAAGACATACGGGAGGGGAGAAGAAAATGAAGCCACCAGTGCGCTCTTCCTCTGAGTTTCATTGACGGTTTGGGGGGGGGGGGTTGACATTTCAAAGTTGACATGCAGAACAGTGCATAAAAAGGGATGAAGGGGATGAGAAAGGAAGAAGACAAGGAGAGAAGTCACAGACAGGTGGAGGAACGAAGACTTAGCGAGAAATCAAACGTGGGAAAAGCAATGATGACAGCCAACGTGAATGCAGTTCCTCAGATCTCACACATGACAGACAGGAAGGTCAGAACACTCGGATGTTAGAGTATTTAAAGCGTTGACGCACTGCTGAGCTCGATTCCTCCTCATCTTTGTCATAATGGGAGTAGCTCGACTAAACGGACCTTTCTTAAACTTTCTTCTGGTGGTCAAACTCTAAGCAGTGCTTTTACAACTTTATTCCTTCTCACGACTTTAATCTCACCACATCTAGAGGCCACCAGCTTGATGCAAAAAAGTAGGTTATAAGTCCCATTAGCTATCCCATTAGCCGTGTGATAAATATTTACACCTGTTGCACCACCTAAAAGAATTACTAGGTGCACCTACACCCAGTACAAACAATGTGGGTCAGGCTCAGAATCTTAAGTTAAAACCGACTTAGCATAAAACCAGTTGCATGCCCTGTTGGTGCAACCCAGCCATGAGCAATGCAAAAATAAAGATGACTAACTAGCTGTTTAACTGGTACTTTGAACAGAGCACCTGCCTTCATGGCGCGGTGCCAGAGCCTGTTGACCTTTAAGCGTCCTCCGCTTCCATTTCACAACTGTCAGACTGCCATGCACTCTATGCCGCCTTGTTTATTATGTCTTGGCAAGACACATCAGTTCTTTTCACAATGACGAGCGCAGACGATGTTGTGCGGCGAATTCCACACCTGCTTTGTGGGTCAGATCTGGAAGATTCATTCTAAAACTAATAACAAAAGGCTGGCGAACGTCTGTGATTAGCAACACGCTGACTATGTTAGATGGTGCAATATCTAACATAGCTGAAGCCTACCTAGATGCACATATAAACATGCATATTGATATGTCTGTCTTCTGTGTACCTGCTGCTGTGACCATGACAAATATAACCGAATGGAGAGAATGTGGCACCAAAGGGTTTGCGGTATATTTTCCACTGGAGACAACCATGCCAGAAATATGGATTTTGCCCTGGTACTGCAAGGCATTTCAGACTAATGCTTCCATGAAATGCCCTATGCTGTAATTTATTCCAAAGAACCCACCTTTCCCCTCACTGTGCCATAGTAATAGTGAGCCGAGAGAGATATCCACAGAAGGTGGGTAAAGAATAAGAAACGGAGGCGAAGAAAGGTCAAGGAATTAGATAAAGTGGAGAGGTAGGGATCGGAAGGCAGGTAGGAAAACAACAAAAAAAAAAAGTTTAACCGGTAATTAAAATACATGAGACTTTGCCAGCAGATGATAAGTGTGCCCTGCTTGGATGTTGATATTAACAGCAGAGCAAGGTCATTCAAATGAGCACAAACCCCGGTGAAGGAAAAAAAATCAATAGCGAAAAATAGTGTCTTTCAAAACAACTGTCCTTGAGCATCCTTATCTGCTTTCTTTCTGCCTGAACATGATCGCATCCCTGCAGCAGTTTAACCCTGATTAGCCCTTTAAATGGGAATCTGAGCAGTTACAGCTAAAATTAGGCTGCCATGTAAAAGGCCAAGTGAGTCTAAGTCTATGTTTTCTAGGCTGCGTGATGCATAGAGAGCATTATCACAAATATACATGTATGCTGCTGCTTTCTTCCCTACAATTACATCTGCTTATGTATTCTTTTGTTTTGTACTTGCAACTTGAAAATGCAAATCAGAGTTTATCAAGTTAGCTATAAATCTAAGTATACATATATATCGTGGAGGAAGTAAACAGAGGTTATCTCATGGGAATTCATACAAAACATGAATTCATTTAAGAGTTTGGAAGAATGATTTACAGAACGCACATTTCTTTTATTCAGTCCATAATTGTGATCCCACTGGGCTTCACTGCAATATCCTGTGCTGCATCCAGTACATACTGATTTGTTTAACTGCAGTTCAAATTTACAGAACTACAAGGTTTATCATTTTGTGAGGTATTTACTGTTTGCAACAGGACAGTAGAAGCAAGAATACGAAAATAGAGCAGATTATATTGGGATGGGTGGGAAGTTTTGGCGACATGGCAAGGTGAGGGTACTATTAATTTCAGTAGGCAAGGTCAGGAATATGACAAATTTTGGTGCTGAAACCTGTTTGTGGGTAATGGCATAATCCATCACCTTTGCTCTCTTTCTCTCTGATATACAGGGCCCTATCTTGGGAATAGTTTGGATGAAATAAGCATCCAGACACGATCACAGACCAAGCCACTTTCCTCGCGGTGCTGGAGACAAAGGTAGAAAATATATTTAGGCTACATAATGACTCATTTCGATACAGTAAAAATAACATTGCATCCTACTTGTTTTCAACACTTTGCAAAAACACTTTCATAGCTTTAGATAATGAAGAAAAGTCTAATATGTGTGACTAGAACCTACAGCACAAAAATGTATGTACAAGGGAGAAAGAAGATGAAAGTAAAATAAACGACACTGTATGTATTTTATCTTACGAATAATTTCAGATATAGCTGTAGTGATGCTGGGTAACAAATGCATGAAATATTGACTAATAATACTATTATTATGACTTTGGTCTGGTTTGGTCATTGTAAAATAATTCTCATGAAACCTAAGAATGCTTTTTTTACATTTATAAACTATATAAACAACAAAAACTACATTCATAACTACTTTATAGTCAAAATATGAGTTGACTAATGTTAGCAATTGTGGAGCTGAAGGATCCTCATGAGAGGACGCCTCATACTGATGTCGTCAGTCAGACTCTGGAGCACTTCATCCTGTCAGAGACATCCAGTTTCAGTGGAGACTTGTGAACCCTGTCAGGTAATGTTCACTTTTAAGAGAAAACATTTTCTGATTTTGACTTCCCCACTCAGCTTTAGTTGACAGTTAAGTTTTGGGAAACTAAAACCACAGTTAATTTGAACTGAAATGAAATGATATGTACATTTTAGCGTGGTAGATTGAAGTTGCTGTAATTAATTTAATATGAAAATAATGGTAAAAAATTGATAGTGGATAATAGGCAGTAATATGTTTCCAGGTCCCAAATGTACACAAAAGTCCAGTTTTGGTGCTGATGGTGCCAAGAGTAGATGGTTTCATGTGTGAATTTACTTTTTTTCACATGCACTGAAGATCTGACATTCACTCTACTTTAATTCTGTAAGCAGTTATTGTTTTAATGGTCCATAGATATGTTTAAAATAGACCGGAAACACCATCATATACTTAAACCTAAACACGATCTATCACATCACATCCATCATTAATCACAGTGTAATTCAAAAAAGCAGGCTCGACTCGTAAAACACGCACGAAGGTTTCTTAAACCAGCGTTACGTTGACTGCAGGAAACAGACGTGCTGTGCATTTATGATATAATTCAAATGAAAGTCTATTTTTTTTCTGTGTGATCGGTTGGTTGAAAACAAATGAAAGTGGAACAGATGAGCAACGTGGGTGTCCCTTTATGAAGTAAGGTGATGAAAATGTTACATAACACAGGTGTGCTGAGCTGATTCCACAACCCACATTTCTGTAGATGCCACAATATGATACAAAAAGAGCCCTCAATATTCAAATTCTTGTATGTCCGAGAGGTTTTTATTCAACCCTATTGTCATTTTAAGGACTATTGAGTGGTTTAGTGTTTGATTGCACTGTATTCAGAAATTGTTTATGTGACAAAAATAATTTTGTTTTCATTGAGACCATTTTGGTGAATCACAGTATTTTACATAATACGTACGTGTATGCATTAGTAAAACTTTGTCACCATTTCAGATGTATCAGAGAACAGCATCCCCTCTTTGCAGCTGTCGGGTGATATTTAAATAAAAGGATATTGTGTAAATACCTGCTCTGAAACATCATTTAATACAATAAAAACGGGCCTCGCTTTCTCACTTTTCCTCCCATTTTTGCCCCCCTCTCCCCTTTTTTTTGCTTGCAAACAAAAATCAAACTAACAGTGTGTTTGTTTTTACTCCAGTAAACACATTTTCATTGTTACTCATGAACTATAACGTCAGTCCTTGCTTTTTCTGAACTCCTCTCCATAATTTGGATTTGTCAGACATGCGATAATGTGTGCTGCGCCATGTCAACACATGGAGCAATTTGCAGGGCTCTCAATCAAAACAATAACAAAATACATAGTTTGATGATGCTGTGAAATAGTGTGACACCAGTGGAGTTGGTGTCTTTTACTACTGACATTTAAAATCTATCTGAAAAATAGTCAAAACGATCCAGCTGCAGCTAATTGGCGAACAGTGTGGTCTGTGAATGCAATTCAACAACAAAGCATTTATTATGAAATTTGGATACATTATCCGTGTTATTGTAATGTTCGCTGACATGTGGAGTCATTTGGGCTTTGGTGCTTCGCTTCAGTGTCCCCCACAATCCTCCTGTTAGGAATGAACAAATCACCTACTGCTCACGACCTTGAAGCATGGCCAATAAAGCAGCAGCAGCCACAGCGGTGCCCTTGGCTTACAAAAGTCGGAGCAAACTTATGAAGTAGGTCTTCAGTGTGAGTGAAGCTTCGGACGCTGGGGCAAATGTGCTTTGCCATAAAATTTATTAAGAAAAAGATTTCTCTCTCTCTCTCTCTCTGTCCTTTTCTCAATCAAACCAGGTGGACGCTTCTTCTAACACTACAACACGAAGAAGGGAGAACAGGAAATGCTGTCTGGCATAGCATCCTCTGATGAAAATATGCTCTGATGAAAACATTAATGAAAATAAATTAATCTGGTTAAAGTGATAGCTTTGGCAGCTGAGGTGATATTTACAATAATCAAAATATTACCTCTGTCTGATTAGGGTGCATGTCAACGTATTTCCAGAGAGGGAAATCTCATCGGCTGGAAAAGGTAACTGTCACATCCTGTATTCTGGGATGATTTGTTTTTGTTTCATGAAACATAGATGATTTCTTCTTTTTAACTTTTTAAGGCCTGAAGGACAAACATGTCTCTTTTGGTCCATTCCACATCTCTTCCTGCCTCATTATCTAATCTTCTCTACCTTCGTTTCTCCCCCACTCTGCCGCTTCTCTCCCCCCTCTTTACGTCTTCTGTCACGATGGCTTTGTGTCATGCTCATGTGTGTTTTCAGTAATCATGCAGATAACCACGTGTAATTGAAGCCACTTGAAGGAGAGGGGTTAGTGTGATATCATGTTTGAGACTGGGAAGCCCCAAGCTTTGGAAGATGAAGATTATCACACGAATCAGATGTCAGATCAGAAGTTGAGTGTTTCTGAGACCCGGTAAGGTAGGAAACCTGGGGGATGTGACGGTGTGACAGGCAAATGGGGTTTAGAGGGAGGAGAGGAGAGAAAGGGAGGAGGAGAGCAGAAATGGAGGTCAGGGTGGGGGATGTGTGTGGAGAGTTGGGAGACAACAACACATCCTCTGTGGTGTTACACGAGTGGGTTCAGCTCCGTTCTGTCTAAATTTATCAGCGGACTGGAGAGATGATAAACAGCCGCTCTTTACTGCAGTGTGTGTATGTACAAAAGGAGAGTGTCAAGGAGTGTATACAAAAGAGCACGTTTCGTGGAACTATAACTCAGACTGCAATACAATCACTGGTAAATTGAGGGTACATCAATCTTCCCTATTTTGGCAAAAGTCAGTAATTGCACAGATAAGTAAAATTACTGTTCTTCTGTGTATATAATGATTAAATCAGTGCACAATTACAAAAAGGTAATAATGCAATGATTTATTTGTTACTTTAATAAAGTAATATGTTCGGCTGTGCATCTGGCCTCCAAACCTAATCAGGCCAGCAAGCAGGATATTGTGCATCAAGGAGGGTTAGCAGATAGGCTTTGTTGTAAGGAACAAGAAAAGGATGACTCCACGGTGACCGATGACTGCACATATGGTCATATTTCCTACACAGACAAGGGACAATGACGAATATTCATTCACGCAGAACAAAACTGGCATAAAGTTCAAGCACCCTCTGTGATGTTCTGTTCCTTGTCATATCTGTTTCTGGGTTGTCTAATGTTTCATGTTGTCTTGGTTCTTTTGGTTTCTTGTTTAGTTCTGTCATGCCTGTTAGTTTCCACGTCTGTCATGTTTTATTTTGAAACCATCTCTCCCTTATGTTCCAGGTCCCTTTACTTCCTGCCTCAGTGTGTTTCCCTCCTGTCTGATTGTCTGCCCCGCCCTGATTGTGCCTACCTGTTCCTTGTTACCTCTTGTGTGTATATATAGTCCGTGTCACCCCTGTCTCGTGGTCAGATCATCGTTTCTCGTTGCTAGTCATGTCTGGTTTGTCAAGTCCTGTTCCTGTTTGATTCCCATGATTGTAGTTCGGTCGATGATCTCACCAGCCTGTGAGTTTTTTGAGTTCAGTCTTGTGCTTGTTGGTTTTTTTTTAAAAGACCTTTTAGTTTCTGTTAAAACCTTTTTGAACCTGCTCTGAAGCCTGCGTGCCCTGCATTTGGGTCCTGCCATGCCTGCCTGTCTGCAAACCGTAACACCCTCCTAAAAAGAGAAATGACCAATAACAGGCCTACATACAGGAACACTGCTGTACTGTTTGAAAGAAATTGAAAGAGTGAAACAACTGTGCTATGAATATTTCCAAGTAACTTGTATTATATATATTAACCTATTACAGTATTGGTACTCAGTTCCCATGTAACACAGCCCATATCATCAGGTTCCTTGACACTGCATGACATTTTCATTCCCAATAACTAGAAGAATGTGTCAGGGTACTTCAGTCTTGTTGTCATGTAGAACAATATAAGTTTGCTCTGGGCTACTGTGGTCCATCAGTGCTGTGTCAGTGACCCATGATTTCACACCTTTCTCTCCTTTACTGCACCTTATTGAGGAGGTCTTTTCAGTGCAAACCTTGGAAGTTATCTGACCGGCAACCCTACGCACACCCGATGCACCACTCTCCTCCAGGCGATGGAAGAACCTTGTGGTGAAACTGGTGTGGTGGCATGCTGTATTTTGTTTAAGCCCAATAATGTAATGTAGTCTGACATTTTGAGCCAAAATGGTTACCATAATTATATGTCTAACTCTGCTGTCTTTGTCTTGTATTTTTCTATTTCCTTACCGATGAGCACGCTGCAGATAAAAAACAGGCCCATCACATCACTTTGTCTTAAGTTTTTTTTACAGCTAGTAACGCACTTTTCTCTATACTGAATTCCCTTTTGCAAAAGGTTTCACCATTCAACAGTTAATCTTTCTGAAATGCACTTATGCACTGTATCACTATTGTGTATGAAGTGTGTCTCATATATCATTTAGCAGCTTTATTTGTTTGGCATTTTTGCAGAGAGTTATTCCAAATACACAAAATGAAACTAAAGTATGTCCAGTAATGCAATAAAAAATCTCACCAATTCACTGTACATGAGATACATATGAGAGACAAATACAACTTTGTGAGTCAACCCTGTCTTATGCATTTTACCACAAGTACTCGTTACACCACGTCTTCTTTCTTTTCTCTCTGGAAAAGAATCTTTTTGATGCCTGATCCATTCCTCGCAGTCTGCAGATATGTCCAGACATACAGTATTCATTATGTCCAGGAGGGACATCTGATCATTTGGCTGGTGGTCATAAACTTTACACCTCCATGAATAAAAGAGTTGAAGGATTCAGAGTAAGATGGAGGAAAAGTGACACTCTCCTGGGATGGCCTATAAACTAATGTGTGACAGTGAATCTACACTTGTTCTGGATTCTGCCTCACCTGGCGCAAGTCTTTAGGAATTTTAATCAGTTTAGTCAGTTTGTCAAATAATTTGGAGGAATTTGATTTACGTTTCTACAGAAGTATCTAAATGTGCAAGATGCAGTTTAAGATTTGGTGATGGTTGGGTCTGAGTGAGAAAAAAGTTGAATGCAAAAACATTTATGTTACAATTTACAATTATTTTCATTCCCTTTCCTGTGTGTCATTTTTTAAAAATATTTTTTCTTTGTTTTAATTATCTATATGTTGTCAACTCTATAGCTAATGTATTTGTAGTGGACCTTACTGTATGCATGTTTGCAGTGGCTTTGTTTAAATGCAGTAGGTTGCTTTTACTTGTGATATGATGTTTCATTGTTTTATTTTTATATTAACCACTATACATTCAACAGGAGAGCAGCAGCTTTTTAATTGTCCTTGCACAATTTCTTTTTTGGCACACCAGAACTTGCTTAGCTTTAGCTGTCATTTCATTGTTGTAGGTCTCTCTGAATTATTGAATTCAGATGTTCTTTTGTGCATGTGCATGTGCATTTGTGCGTGTGTGGTGATATCTCTTGTTTTGGGCTTATGTACAGGATTCAGAAGGAGATGGACAGGCTAAGTAGACAGAATGTGCAAGCAGACAACAGAGCCAACCAAGAGATGGTAAGCTGCTTTTTGTTTTGCAGAAAAAAAACATTAGCTACAAGAACAGGAAATGTACGCACACACCCTTTCTTGCTCTCTCTCTCTCTCTCTCTCTCTCTCACACACACACACACACACACACACCCTGTAAGACATAGACAAGGAGTCTAAAAAATAGCAAATGGCTTGCCTCACTGCTTTGTCGCTCTTCTAACCAGTCAAGCGTCGTGGTTCAGAGGCTTACCAGCTCCAGTGGTGATTCTCTCTCTTTGCTGCTTCGTCTTCGATGTGTCAAGGATTTGAGAAATGTGTCTCATATGGAAGTTTTTTTTTCAGTTATTGACATAGTTGTGTACAGGAACAACAGCTGATATAATTAATATGACATCAGTGTCATTCTCTGCTCTTTTCAAATGTAATGTGTACTTGTGTATTTCTGTATTAAGGATTGTGAAGGTAGGGTAAGGTTTCTGGAAAAGGTCGAAACTTCAACTGAAAAAAAGGCAGCGATAAGATTCAGCAGCCTCTGCTACAATAAATATGAGGTGATGCTTGTTAGTTTGTCATTTCACTGACATAATCCCATCATGCATGCTCATATTAATATAAATCTACAGTGATATCCTTCTAAAGGTCACCAGTGAATTTGTTTGGATCCTGTAACAGCCAATGGGATGTAAACACAGCTGATAAGAAGAGTATTCAGACTATTTCTTTTTTTACTTAGACTCCTTCTACTACAGTTTAATATCCTGTGATGAACTTGCTTTAAATATAACAACATCTAGTAAGATGAATATACCATTTGCATGCAGATGCACAAATTCTCAGTTTTATATTCTTTAAACAACAAAAATTGACTCCCTTTTTTGTTCATCTGTATTTGTTTCCTGCAAATAAAAACATGAAAGAGAATTGTGTAGAGGTCTTGTGACAGTGAACAAACAGTGAAAAAAGTGATCTTTGCGTAACGGGCCTGCAGAGAGAGCACTGTGAGTTCTCCTCACACTAAATAATGAAAATCTATGACAGGTTGAAGCACTGCGTTAGACTGAATACACTGAGCGCTGAGCCCCAGCCACGGGCTGTCATCTACGCCCATTATTAGACCAATTATAATGCTGGATGGGGAAGGGGAAAAGAGAGATTGGGAGAGACAGTGAGGGTGAAAAACAAACGTGACACCTCAGGGAATTCATTTGCAAAAAACTGCATAATCACAAAGTACATTTCCAGAACTTTGCAGACTTGTTATGGTCGGTAATGTATGGTAATAGAGAGCAGGATCGGCAAAAGGTATGAAGAGTTTATTATCTAAGTTAATTATTTCCTGACATTTGATTTCCCATTCGTTGTGTAACACTTCTTACGTGGATCTCTTCATCAGGAGCCAGTTGCACCAGCTGTTCATTGTAACTTAGCCTACTTAGAAAGTTATAGTCCTCTGTGCAAAATCTCCTCTTCCTGTTTCCTCAGAATATTGCATTCTTGCTGAGGTTGTAACCAAAGGAAGTCAGTATTATACTAAAAAGATATAACCTTTGTGCTTACCTATTTGACTGGACTAATTCGGTCTAATATAATATCCTTGGTTTAATTTTGAAAAGCATTTCTATCACATGCAACCACAGTGAGGACTGTGGATTTTGTCCTGAATCATTTAATTTTAATTACATTAACAAAGTATCTATACATAGACAATATGGATGCAAGTAATGATTAATGTGCCCAAAAACTCTGTGCATTTCGTATATATAGTAGGGGAATGTGAGTATTGTCACCATTCTCCCAAAATATGTATGCATGCTCTGGAGTTTCAGTCTGTGCATTTGGTCGCCCATCCATTCTAATCCTCAGCTTTTTGTGGGCTGCCATCGTGTTTATATTGGATTAAGGATTGTCTGTTTACTTGATTTCACTCGAGAGTAAACTCTCCCTTCTCGAGTGACATCTGCCACGGTCGTTTCTCTCTTTGCGATGCAGCCAGGCCCTCTTGAAATGAGGACCTCCTCTAAAGCCAAGAAAACCATTAGATGGAAAGTGAGACAGCCAAATGTTGCCTCAGTTTCCTTTGCTCCTTTAGTTACTTGTAGAAAACACTAATCTCCTCAGTTTCTGTGGGAGATATTGAAATCATAATGTCTTCATCTCTCTGAACCTGACCTTGACATTCCCTACTGCAGACATGCTGAGACTTACCTGCAGCTCAGTCGGCTCTCATTGCTGTAAGGATCAATATTTGTTAGTTAGTCCATAGTTATCAGCCAAAGAGTTATCAGCCCACAGGGATCCACTATTGGATTCTTCCCTGTATTTAGCTAATGTGAGTTTTTTTGCCATGACGTGGGAGGAGGAGGCATTTTTAGCCGAGCACTCTGATTAGCCAGATTATCACATTCGCAGTGTGCAGTTAATTCCCATGATGCTTGTGCTTTATTGTTTCGTGGCAGGTGAGACGATAAAGAAAATGTGAGGTGTTGAAGGAGAGGTGTTCATGGTAACTGATGCCAAAGAGTTCAGTCTCAGTTACAGTAGCATAACTCTGCTCTGTACACTTTGCAATTTCACTTCGACATCGTGCAGATTTACTAGGGTTGAGTATATAATCCACTGACCAATCAGAACCCCAGTGATGACCAAAGACAAATCACTCACCATACAAGTCAATAATATGGGTTTTAAAAGCTCCATTAAAGCCCCATCAAAGTACTCTGTAACCATGGTTTTGAATAATGTTTCTTTTCTTACTTTTCTTACTACCTGCTGCACACTTACCAATGATTATACCAATTTGTCTCTCAGTTAATCCATACTCATCTTTTTATATCATCATCACACTTGGGCATTAGGTCTGAATATCCCTATTGGTTTTGTTGTTCTCATGGGTACATCATGCATCCTTAATGAGCATCGTGAGCAGAACTGTCTTTTGAGGAAGAAAAAAAAGTAAAACTTTCATTGATTGAAAACTGTAATAAGAGCGATGGTTTCAATAAGATTGCAGTGTAGAGGGCGTGACAAGGAATGACTCTGCACTGAGCCTTTGATTAAACAGTATTTTAAATATTTGAATTGATTTTCAACTCGCCTGAATTTACCGGCTGATTAAATTTGAACTATCCAAGTAGTTAAAGGGATTTGTCAATCCACAGACACTTCACTGCAGATTTACATTGCTTCCAAAATTTGTCCAGTCTGTCACTATCCGAGTTCCTGTCCTATAGAAAGATTGTGACATTTTAATACCCAGGTCCAACAGTGATGAACTACGCGTTTGTCTGAGACCTTTTTTATATTAACAAGACATGGCTTGTCTATTTTCTGACACATTTTGACTTGACAACCACACAGTGTTTGGAATAAAAAAAGGTAAAAATAGACTATGCATTAGTTAGACATAACAACTCCTTTCTTTCTTTCAGTGTAATGTAATCCCACTGGCATGCTTCTGGTTAGGTTGGGGTGCGATTTTCATTTTCCGTTCTTTGTGCCAATTGGTGCTGAGAGCATCTCTTTTGCTCTGTCCTCTTCTTCACTAGTGAGAGTTGCTATGTGTGGGTGGGCCCTCGCGACGGAGCTCTAATAATATAATTTAGTGGCTAGAGTTAAAACTGAGATTCAGCCATGCAGTTTAGTGACAGTGTCATCGACGTATCAGTTCAGGTGGGGTTGGACCTGTTAGCTACTGTGATCTCACTTTTCCTTTAAAATTTGCTTTTAAAAAACACCCACATTAGTATGTATTTGGGCCACGCAAGGTTGACAGTTTTGTCTGTCCTCTGTTGACTCCGCACAGCAATCCGCAGCCAACAGGTATCAATTCTTGCTGCTCTAGTCACGAATACGCAAGGAAGATCAGTCAGTTAGAAACCACTCCAAGCAAAATAACCACAAAAAAAATGGACGTGTGTGCACCTGAAACTGGTTGTTTTGAACTATTCTGCAAAATTTCTACTTCAAACTGACAGATGTGTTGAATACAGACACCATGAACTCTCACATTTCTATGAAAATTTGTAGATCAATTAAAACTTCTCTCCACGGTAACTCCCTCAAGCACATCCGTTCCTGCCACGTAAGCAGGGCAACGGTTGAGCACGTCATTTTTGTTTTAATGAGTCTGACCAAAGTGTTGCCTGGAGCTCTGCATTTTAATTACAGCACAGGTAGTCATGTGGCTATGATCACCACCATGATGGGATAGAGAATGTTTTATTTTCTATTGTGTATTTCATCATGGGATTCCCAGACACAAAAGCCACAGGGTTCAAGGAAATGCACTTACAGTCTTGTTAAAATCTTTACCTGAAGTTCTGTTTCTGTAACTTTTGCTTTATAACTTTTTTTTTGCTAAGACTCAAAAACTCAATCATCTTTGTTCTTTTGGGCTAAGAACGTCTTGACCAAGGAGAACAAACACAATTCAATATGAATGATTTTTTTTATTAAGATAATCTAACTACCGTCACTGCACAGGCTATTTAGTAGATTTCCAAACTGGCCTTGCAACAAAATCTTACTGTTACAGAGCACAATAGACATATCCGCTGATTTCTGCCAGTCCCCCTGCCCTGATTCCCCTGCTACTTCCATGAATCCCATTTTGGCTGGGATTGCAGTTGGCTGAGACAGCCATGCATGATTTTTTGATAGGGAGTTTTTTTTCTGAAGATCTGAAGAAACAGAAACTGGAGTGGGGTGAAGAGGTCACGGGTAGAGGACCCCATGGCATGTTCCTGCCAGGGCTGTTTTTCGTGGAAGCCAAACACCATCACCACCGCCACCACCACCATACAGCTAATTAAAATGAGGTAGGAAATCAGTCCCAGTGAAATATTAAATATTAACTTGACTGTGACTTGCGGCATCTATCATTTGATAGGCACTGTAATTAAGATAATGAAGTTTAAATGCATTAGTAGCGCTATTTAAAACATTGCTGCTGTGGAGGAGATTTTTTTAACTGACAGTTAATCTAATTCACTGTTGAAAGTTTTTGCTTTGTCATCAGTTAAGTCCATATACAAACTGAGCCATGCAAAAAACACATTTCATTGACTCTTATTCTGTGGTGAAAAAAAAGGGCCAAAACATGTTTTGAATTGTATTTAGTGTTAAAATAGTGTTTTTAAGACGCACTTGTCGAATCATTGTAATAATGAAGGCTGTGTGCACCGTCTGAACCATCTTGCTTTCCTTTGACGATGATGTAATGCATGACCCCGAGATTGTTATAAGCTTCTCAGACTGTCAGTGAACTGTGTCGAAAGCCATACTTCATGCAAATGCATTCTCCACTGCAAACTCTTCAGAGACACCCACAGTGTTCATCTGTCCGTGTGGCGTTTTTGCACATTTTTCTGGCAGATTAGTCATGACGAGAGCAAAGGAGGAAGTAAGGTGACGGTACTGTAGAGCCACAAAGTCCATCAACAAACTGCATTGAACTTAATTGCTGAATGTTCCCTCTTGCAAGAGAAAACAAGCTTGTCTGCACAACGTATTGATTTTAGTTCGACTATCTCATTATTTTGGTCTTACATCATTATCTATGAACAGCTTTTAAACAACATTTGGACAATTATATTGCATTCAGTTGTAGCTGTAACAGAGGTACTAAAACTACAGTGAGAAAGGCAGAGTTTTAGATGCTTAACTCCATTGTCTGAGGTACCAGTCTCTTCTTTTTTTTCCTCTCTCTGTAACCTTCAGAGAGGATGTAACATTAGTGTCTTCAGACATGATTTAAGACAAATGAGATCTTTCACATTCATCTGTGGCTTCATCGCTCCTCCCTTACCTCTTCTTGGTTCCCTCTCCTAGTCCCATTCATCTTTACTTCCAGCCTATCACTTTCTCCCTCCCTCCATCTCTGTCTCTTACCCGCCTCTCCCTCTCACAGGGCTCTTCCCTCTCGCCTGTCAGCCACCTGAGGGCAGAGCGGGAGAACACAATCTGAGTTTGGCGCAGAAATGAGCAGAGAAAGAGAGTCATTGTAGAATAGTAGGAGTTTCCATTTAAAATGGCAGAGCCCTTTTCTTTTTGTGGTAAACACCAGGTGATCGTTCCCTCCCCCCTCCTCTGCCGACTTGAGGTGACAGTTTGTCGTTAGAAACTCCCCGTGTGACGCTCTGAGTAATTCCACCTCTCCCCGGAAATTTGGCTTCCACGTGCCTTCAGGATAATGACCGCTGTGGAGAAATTTAAGCCAGTGTTTCTGACTGATCTCTGTTCTGTCGTCGCACCGAAAATAGGCGCCGCTGATATGGGAGCCAGTCAATACCATCCCCCCTCGGGAGGGCGTCAGAAATAGTACAGGCAAAATAATGAGTAGGTGTCTTTTAAAAGTGAGAGTTTCACCTTCCTTTTTTTTTTTTTACTCTTTTGCCTTTTTGTGCTTCACTTTGCAGGGTAAAAGTTCGGAGAGAAAGGGAGCGACTGAGAGAAGAGGGAGTGCACAAGAGAGAGTACAGTACAGAAATGGGTGGCAAGGGTACATTTCACCCCCCACCCCTTGGGCCCTCACATTGAGAATTTCCAGTTCAGTATGATACAAACACCTCCTTAGGGTGCTCTCAGACCCTGTGGGGGGAAATAATCAAACTTCTAACACACATGCTCCAAAAAACACAAAACAGCTACTATAACAAACACCGACTGATGCCAGAGAAAGGGTGGAACAGCAAATGCGGAGGATTTGAGGCATAAACGACCCACGTTATCTAACTGTTGGACACGGGGCGAGGCGAGCAGAAGTAGATTAAAAAGACTTAGAGAGGAGCAGCCCGCGCTCATCATGCTCGTACCTGGTTCACCGCTACAGTATAAGATAGGGGTTTGATTCTGATTTACACATCCGCAACAGTTAGCACGTAGCCGTCGCATCGGGCCATCTGGGGAATAGGCATCCATTTGGGGGTTTAAATTTGTGGCTCAATGAGGCTTGTCTTGTGCACAAGGGTTCAAATGCTTTATCGCAGGCACGGCGAAAGCAAAACTATTATTTCTCAGTTTCGATCCGTACCATCCGAGCACTGAAAATGGATTAGATGAAGAACTATGGCTACCATGGAGCGCGTACTGTACCTGAGCAATGACGCTCGCATCGCTCACATTGTATTTAGGGAGGATAATGGAGATAATAGAATATACATGGACTGTTAATGTGGAGACAGAGGGAGACAGATTTACTGTGGCAATCATTTAAAGCAAAAGCAGCGAGAATCCTGGCACATTAAACGATTCCTCCACAGCGATGCACCCAAAACAATTTCTCGCTCGAGTGACCGCACTTGCTTGTTCTGCAATCTGATTAAGCCGACTCTCGGTCAGGGAGGAGACAAGAGAGGGTCTCCGTCTTCCCGCAGCACTCCCTCTCTCCCTCTCTCTTTTAAAACCATCCATTCACTCCCAGCTTAATAATAGTCATCTGTAAGGATAATTGTAAGATTGATCTGGACATGCATGAGGTTAATGGCATCCATTTGTTAGATTAGAGTTTGTTCTAGAAAATGGCCTCTTGGAGACGCAGGGAAAGTTGCCACTGTCATCAGCAGTTTCAAAATACGGATAGCAACGGTCTGAAATCGAATAATTCAGTAGTGTAGTAGTGTGTGTATGCATTTGTGGATTGGACATTACATGCACATTTACACAGATGCTCATGAGCAGATGTGCGCACTCACACAAAGAGCCAACGCGTGATGCCGAGATGTGACCTCATATTGACTCAGGAGAGAGTGACGCAGACTTCAGCACAGGCTCTCATGGATGTGATTGAAATCTTAATTAAGTCTCTGAGCTGGTGATGAAATGATGCTTAAAAGGATGCTGCCAGTCTGAATTATACCCTATTAGCTTTACTAAGAGTCGGGCAGGCCAATTCTAGAAATGACAAAGGGCAAAAATTACACATGTGAGAGATACTTTTTCATGAAGAGAACATTAAAAAGGAAAACAACTGCTTATCAGAGGCTTATGATTAGACTGTAATTGCTTCATGTGGAATAAAGCAATTATATTTATTGAAAAAGTCACAGTCCTATTACTCTCCAAAAATTAATTCCAGCTTAACCAAAGCTACTGTTAGGCCTCAGCCATCAGGAGTTTGGTGTTTTCTGCTAAAAACACTGTAACTTTGGAGAAAATATCCATTTCATTTGTGTCTGCATTTCCATTGAGAATTTCACTTATGTTAAAACTGAGCTGAAGAGAGAACAGTAAAGTGACAGTGCTTTTAATTTACATATGTGCATGCAAGTATTTTTTACTTTTCTTTTTTCTTAGACCTACACAATGTTGTGAGTTACAGGTAAGTTTCAGTATAGTTCACCTCTGTTTGATGTCTGGACACAAGTAACTTTCATAAGTTTTGTCTGTGTTATCCAAAGGACTTGCATTTGTGATATACATCTGTTTGATTTGTCTTTCAATAGATGTGGTCCCTGAGCGTTGTCTGCTGGAAGAAATGTCTCAGTCATTCTCAGGTGTATGGATGTATGAAAACCTCATTTTCATATATATTTTACATACCTGAGCTCTACTGTACCAGGTTCTTTTTAGATTACAGTTTCAGAGACACCGGCTCAGACTCCACTGAGTCATGAAGTAAGACTCTATAAAACATTGAAGTTTTAGTGCTCAGCTAAGAACTAGACAGCTCACCTTTCACTGACACCTTTCGGTACACACAGAAACACACGTTTGAGCGCACATATCTGTAATAAAACAGGGAAACGCACCAGAAAGCAGAGTGTTATTTCACTGTGGTACAACTTTCAGTAATCATAGGTATATTTTTGAAAGGTAAAGGTTTTCGGTATGACAGCAACCAACATCAAATGTCATGTTTACTTTTCAACACTTATGCACTCGGCTCCAGTCCAATGACAGGCAGTCTTACAACTATCTAACAACTCCCACACACAAACACACACGCTAAGCTTCACTCTCTCTTTCTCTCCCCAACACGCACACACACACACACACACACACAGTGCCCCACACAGGCTCCAGCTACCTTCTATTCTGGTGGTCATAATTATTTGATGACGGAGCTTCTGGTTTCTCATCCACGCTTTTGTACACACGATCTGGCTGTGAATAATTTAGCGCGGGGAGCCAGAAAGGTGGTCCCTTAAAACAGCAGGTGCAGTCAGACTCAGGAGGCAGGATACACGGAGAGAGCTTCATCCCATCTAGTCACCCACCCACGCCTTACACGCCGCTCTTCATTCTGTGCTCGCAAAAGCCTCCATCAAGCTGTGTATCAGTCCATTCTTTCATCCATCCATCCTTGGATCCTCTCATCACACCAGGCACGACGGTGTCCGGCTGATGTCAATTTGCCCCAGGTAAGGAGCCTCTTGGATGGACTGACACTCTCTCAGCGTCCCCTACGTCGCCCACCATGGAGGAACTCCAGAGAAAACTGAATCAACGCTACGAAGGCACCAAGCCCAGAAAGGTGAGTTGTTTACGGGACCGCTCTCTTTCAAATTCATGGGTTTTTGAAGTACTTTTATAAATGTACTGCGCTGAGTAAAAGACATAATGAGGTCATCATCAAGCTTTCTGCTTTTTGAAGCATTTCTTTTAGTAACGATGGCTGATCTGATCTTGACAAATGTCAAACTGAGAAATGGGCATGAAATAGGATGTCAGCTTGTGTGTTGACATACTGCAAATGTTTGTATGTGCCCAAACAGCTTTTATTTCTACCCCACACGTCATCGTTCTCTATGCTAGCAAGCAAAGCAATTTAGTCACCGTGCATCGTCTCATCCAGTAGAAGTACTAAAAACATATCACCCTCAACTCAAAACTGCAGGTGAGGTTCAAGCTGGCCTCGTCCTACAGCGGTCGGGTGCTGAAGCACGTGTACGAGGACGGTCAGGAGCTGGACAGTCCAGAGGAGAAATACCCTCACAGCTTTATTCACCGCAAGATCCCTCCCAGTCACCTGGAGGTGGAGCAGCTCTGTGGCTTTGAAGATGCTCATGGGGACCAACAGGGTGAGTTTTTATTTATATACCACTGCGTCTTACTTTATATGCATGACTTGGTTTGTTTGTGTGGATTATACAATATGTAACCAGGGAGACCTGTATTACATTTGTGTATATCACTGCCAAATAATTTCACCCCAACGTATAGGCAGAGCATGCTGAGCTGAGACATGTTGTTCCTCTCATCCAGCTGTGTAGGACAGGAATGACAGAGTTGGCAGTGAAGGTAAAATAAAATCTGCCTCATTCCTTAGTGCAAATGTTGTTGCCCTCCTCTAATCTGGCAATTAATATGCAATAAATTACAGCAGCAAGAGCCAGAGGAGGTCGGTCAAACTGTGAATTTGACCAATTTAACGAAAGATGAAAGGACGAAATGTTAAAATACCAAACCATTTCTAATTCTTGGTAAAATATAATTATTTTTCCATGTTTCCACTGTAGTGAGAACACACTACTTCTTAGAATTAATGTTTAATTTGCAGTTAATGGAATACTTTGACATTTTGGGGAAATATGTTAATTTGATTTCTTGCAAAGTTAGATGAGAAGACTGATACCTCCCTTGTATCTGTTTGCCAATAATGAAGCGACTACCAGCTGCTCAGCTTAACTTAGCATGAAGACGGAAAACATCTAAAGATCACCAACTATAGCTGTATCTTATTTGTGTAGTCTGTAGAAAAAGACAGCGTAAAAATGAATATCAGACTGAGGAAGCTATGTGTCAAATGGACACTGATGTTCCCAGCAATTTTAATATGCTTGTCAAATTGTTTTATATGTTTTATTTCTGTCATTTTTGGTGAGAATGATTTAGCAGATAATGTAACATTATACAATATATAATGTACCTTATGTTTAGAGTGCAAGATGGAGTAAAAACTCTGAAAATCATCAATTACATCAGTCAACACAGCAAAACTTCACCTGTTTCATAGAACGCAGAAACTTTTGTTCACCTGTTCTTACGTCGTAAACTCAAGAGAGAAAACAATTAAGATGAGACTAGATCATTCAAGTCTTTTTTTTTTCCTTACTTGCCTCTCAGGGCTTCTGTATAGAATATCACTTACTCAAAAACACCAGTATATTGGGTATGTTGTGACAATTTGGTAAGTCTAGGATGCTATGCTGCCTCACACAGTTAATCTGGGTGGTCTCAGTTAGTTCGATAGAGGCTGATAACTGTGGCTGCTGTCTCAGAGTATACCTTTGCCTCCAAATTCAGACAAGCACAGCGATCTACAAGAAATACCTGCTGTTTGCGGGTGAAACCAGCACTTGAGTCTCAAATCTCTGGTACAAGTTCTAACTCCATCCTGACAGCATGTTTTATTCTGTGCCCAGGTGTCTATCCTCCAACAGGGCTCATTGCCCAGAGAATAAACGTGTACAGGGGAATGGGAAGCTATAGACCTGCTGCAGGCCAGACTGAAGATGCAGAAGGAGATGCTACGGTAAGCAATGTTCGCTGGTTTAAATCTAGCTAAATTTGGATATTAATCAAGATAAGTAAAAAAAAAAAGAAAAAAGAAGCATCTTGATGATAGTTTAGGCATCCTGGGAGAGTGTGGTCATTTTATGCTTCAACGTGTGGGCCAATGTTCCTTTTTTATATGGAAAATAGATAAATATTTTCCTCCCTTGCGTATATGGTATATATAGATATATGTGTGTGTGTGTGTGTTGTGCATGTGATATCCATGTGCTTTATCTTTCCTGTACTACTGAAAACTGTGTTGTGCCACCAGAAACATTCAGTTCAACATATGTACTTATTTATGGATGTGATGTCGAGAATAATTATCTGCTATTTAACACCTAACACCTACAGAAAAAGTCAGTTAACACCTAAAAAATATGATTTTGCATTTTTAACACCATCTGAATGGTGGAACTACTAATTTTGGAGCATGATCACCATGCAACAGCTCTTTGGATGTACTTACATAAAGGGAAACATAATAAGCTCCTTGGAAGAGATGGTGTTTCGTTTTTATACCCCACAGAGCATTGCAAGTCTGCATATGCTGAAAAGCAAACAGCCACACCAAAAGGAACACATACACAATTATCAGCCAGAGCTAAGTAATTTAATAATTAATTCATACATCTTTAGAACCGAAAAGGCAATCAAGGCTTAAAAATAGAAAATGGGAAGACGAATTCTTGGGTAATTAAAGCATCAACTGCATGCTGCTCAGTGAAAATTGTACAACAATTAAAGTGGAATAATAACAGCAACAAAACTGGTCATCTAAAAGGAAAAAAGCCACGGTAACTGAGCTGCTGTGGCACTGGCTTCATTAGTGCAGCAGGCTGAGAGGGAGGTCAGCTTCGTCGCCTGCTGGCTTAGTGTCAGTTTCATTCTTTTATCCTCTAAACAAAGGCACGCTTGGCCCTGGTGACCAAGGCCAGTGTTTATCGCATTTATCAGTGGAAAACAGCGATGTGGATTTAGTTTATCCTTTTAGGACATTATTGAAAGGATGGCCTGGTGGTCCTCGAGGAGCACCCCTGCCGTAGAAGGTCTAATGAGTTCCTCCGTGCACGACTTCAATGCTGCTGGAGAACTTCTATGGCTTGGATTAGCATGGAAGTCTGACAGTAAAATCATTAGTTTAGAAAATTTCCACTTGGTTAGAATATATATATATATATATTTTTTTTTTTCAGATAAAAAAAGTTGAAGGAAGGTTCTGAATTTGGTATTGCAGTTAATTCCCATCTCTGACTGGCTTTTTCTCATGGCACTTATCATGGCATTTATCACATCACATACTGTCACATACTGTCATCACATTCTGCATCCCTCAATAGATGAAAATGAAGAAAACACACCTGAATCTAATAGAAAATAGAGAAATAGTTACTAGTAAAATGTGTTTAATCTCTGGACCAACTTTGTTGTTTCCTTCCCATGGACAATCAAATGTAGATTTCATTTCACAAATGAAACGTGAAATGAAAGATCAAGGGTTTTAGTAGCCAATCGTGCAGCAGGAAATCTGTGTTAAAAAAGAAAAATTACTGCTGTTTCCAGTTTCTCCACCACCAGAAACCTCAATTGTAAAAGGACACAGCTACAAAGCATGTTATGCTTTGCACAAGGGGTGTGACTCTTCAGCTGCATTCAACTAGAAAACCTCTTCACACCCACACATGATGCCCACAGCTCAATGTGGGCACGCTCTCTCAGAGTAGCTGGAATGGAATCTGGGGAATGCAGGAAATATCTAACCCAAAGGAAGTCAAAAAACTTAATCTTTGAAAAAATCCTACATTTGGTGCATGCTGGCATTTTTTGTTTCCCCTCAGTCCTCAGTTTTGGACTTTGGCAAGATAATCATCTACACCAGCAACCTACGCATCATCAGAGCTCCGCCGAGGAAGCCCGAAGCGTTGCGGCACCACACAGCGCCCCCTGTGGACTCGGAGGGATATCCAAAGGCCCGGGAGAGGGGGAGCAGGAGGAGGGCTAAAGCTACTTGTACACAGGATGGGGAGGAGCAGCAGGAGAAACAGAGCAGTGACACAGAGACCAAGGTAATGATCCCTGACCAAATTATTCTCAGCGGTGTGGTGGAGTTTTTACCACCCTGTTTCTGTCTCTTGGTTAGGGTTAGGGTTAGAGTTTTCACTCTCACCTCCCCTTCTCCTCCTGTGCATGCGTCTTCATCCATCCTTTCTTGACTTTATCTTTGCCCATAAGAGAACAACTGCAGGGTTTTCTGCGAAGCCATATTGTTTTAATCTGCACCCGTTCACAGAGGGGCGTTTATTCTCATCCTACAGTCTCTTTCCCACGTTGCCTTGTAACCGCCACCTTATTTGCGCCCCGTCTCCTTTTTCCCGCTTTCCCCTCCCGCCGCTGCAACAAACCACCATCCCATTGTCCTAGTGTTATCTGTCAACTGTGAACAGATACTGATGAGTCCACAGTTTTACTCTGCCCTTGCAGCATTTGCCTGCCACTTGCCAGCCTGCAGGGATACCCAGCTCCCCTATTATCCCCTCCCTCTCACCTCCTTGGTTGATTACTGTTCTCTTCCCCTCACTCCCTCCATTCTTTTCTCACCTCTCTCGTTATTTTCTCATTTTCTCTGCCTCCAGAA
This sequence comes from Amniataba percoides, assembly GCA_037176925.1. Classification (NCBI taxonomy): domain Eukaryota; kingdom Metazoa; phylum Chordata; class Actinopteri; order Centrarchiformes; family Terapontidae; genus Amniataba; species Amniataba percoides. The sequence goes on from JBAJHX010000067.1 coordinate 14,793,229, forward strand.
AAAAAAAAGTTCATTCTCAGCTTTTTTTTTCATTATTTGGCAATCTCACTTCTCTTTGTTTCTTTTTTCTTTATCATCTTTTCCTTTGTTGCCCAAACTCCAAGGTAGTTAATTTTTCACTGACTTCATTTGTAACACAGGCGTAGGTTCGTACTTTGTGTGGGCACACCTTTTGCAGCAGTTCATCCAGTCGAGATTTCACTGCCGCTACAACAGCTGAGCATCTCTCTCTAAGTTCATCTTAAAGCGGTGCTGTGC
>JBAJHX010000067.1:14796916-14819564 GCA_037176925.1 Amniataba percoides
ACTGGTCCATGGTGGGGACTTGAACCGGCGACCCTCTGGTCCCCAAGCCAAGTCCCCACGGACTGAGCTACTGCCGCGGTGTTACTGAGTTTTCCTTTTTCAAAAGACGCAGTGCTTCCCTTTAATGTGCCCAGCAGCTCCATAATCAGATATGAACCGCACAGAGCCATAAGATATTTTGCAGCGGCTGCTGAAAGGGCATTTTTCACCACTGTCCTTATGCTGCGAGGCAGAGATGATCAATCAAAATCAGTGTTAGCAGGGGAAAGCACTGACCACATCCTCTAAGGTGTCGGCGGCCCAAAGTCACACCAAAACAGGCTCCCAAAACCATTACAGCCCACTATCCCTGCCCCTGTACCTATCTTTGTGCTGGCATTTCCATTATTTTGTCTTATTATGTTAGATAGCCTCACACTCAGTTAAAGAGCAGACTATATGGCTTATCAGCAGCCTGGCCAGAAGCCCCATCAGCAATCAAACGCCTGCTATTTCTGGGATGAGAGGAGGAACCTGAATCTCCAGTCTGCTTTTTTTTTTCATTTTACTCTCTCTCTCTCTCTCTCTCTCTCTCTCTCTCTCTCTCTCTCTCGTGTCTCTGCTTGTGATTGGCCTCCTAAAAATTCTGCCACCCATCTGGAGTTAAAACTGAGCTTTTTAACTTTGTCATATCAGCTCCCATTCTCACTCAGTATTCCACAAGGGAGCCGAAGTGATGGAAAATTGGGTCACAGAACTGTTCTTGGCCTCCTTTGTCCCACAGGACCTAAAGTGATAAGGGAGCAGGTAAAAACACACAAGTGTTAAACTAAGTACTGTGGGTTTGCAGGGCTCAGAAAAGGGGGACTTGAGACAAATTTAGAGAAATATCACTGGGGCATGAGGAGCTGTCGACTTAGTAGCTGATAGTGCAAGGTATATGTATATGCATCATGCTTGCTGATGTTTTAAGGGAAATAGCCTAATAATCTCAATGGCCACTCAATATTTTCGGCCTCCTGACCCCTATTGTGTGAATACTCTGCCTTTCTCTTCCTTGTCCTTCACTAACTTTATATAGTGTATGTGTATTTGTCATTTTTTCCATAAATAAAAAATCTTCCATTTACCATTTAAAACAAATCAATAAAGTTGCCTCGACTTAATAGACCAAAATCACCATGCTGTGACAGGGATCATACCCCTCTATTAATAACACAGAGCTCTTTACCCATCTACAGTCTTACAATTTAATGAATACTGTATCTTGCAGGCTTTTACTGATTTATTCATTACCTTCTTGTTGATTCATATATTTTATCTTGTTTACTGTAAGGTGGGTGGACACACGGTACCACACACGTAAACGCCGCTACAGCTGCTCGTCTTGTCTTGTGATATATACGGTGGAACATTACATGAAGGGCTCGTTTATTTAAGACTTTCATTATCAAATAATGCCCTGCTCAATCAGTTTCTGAATATAATTATGAACATAGAGGGAAACACTTTCCCCTGTGGCAGCATCATCATTTGTGATGCTTTATAGATATATCCGTGAGCTCGTATAGCCCATTCGTAACGTACGGTACAGGAAGCAGACAGGGAGCAGACTGTGTGCATTAATCATAAAGTCTCATGGAAGAATACTTTGCACGCTGTAGCAAAGTGAGCCACATTTACAAACACTTTACTTTCCCCTGTTTGGTTGCTACTGATAATTCTCCCCTGCTGTCTGTGTCTTTATAATTCACTCCCCCTCCATCATTTCCCATTTCTTTCTCAACACAAACGTACGTTTATTAGAATTGATGAATCTCTCTTATGTCACCAGCAGCCCTTATGAGCCCATAACTTGCCATTAATACGCGGTTTGGTTTCTGCAGTGCTTTCAGCTTTCATGCTCAGGTAGTAACAGTCCTCAGACGCATTCCCACGTGTGCATTTCCTCGGGTTAGAGCAGCAGGGTGGCGTAGTGATTAGAGAGACCGTCCGTCAGTGGGTGGATCAGACTTGAAGCCTCCATCACAGCAGGCTACGGCCCCGCTGATGCAAAATGCTGAACCCCCCGTCCAGCGCCTATTAACTGATCCTGACCTTTGACCTCTTTATGGAAGGCTGACAAAACTTTTTTTTTTTTTCAAATGAACAGCACAAACTCAAATCCGCCACGTGTAATTAACTATGTATGCTGCAGAAGGAGTCAAAGGTTATGAAATAAATTTGATATTATTCATGACATGGTAATGTGCAAAGCATGTTCTTTAATTGTGTTTTAATTGCACTCATTATCATTTTGTCCCACATTTGCCTTACATTATCATGAAAGTAAGTGTATACATTAGCACTTTTTTATTCTGACATTTGAGATCAAATCTACAGCATGTGACATTTATTTAAGTACAATTTCTTGCATTTTTTTCCATTATTAATTCAAATGAAACAACAGGGATTACTGTCATAAGCACACAAACCTCTTCCATGATGTAAGAGGACACGTGAGCTCTGTCTTGAAGATCCCAACCTGTGCGGTGTTGGGTTTTCCGCCTTGTGGTATAATTGTATTTGATGTATTATGAATGCTGTTGGGTCACACCATGTATGAGTAAATGAGACAACACTATCGCATGTCACTCTGTTTGTGAAAACACTGACACCTCAACATCATGTGTCCTGACGTAATGTAAGCAGAACACCTCCCTGGTCACTTCGCTCTGTGAGTGTCAGTTCAGAATTGAATTTATGAAGCAATCCCACAAGTATTTGTGAAATGAAGTTCCCTTATCACAGAGTGCTGGGGGTGGCGCCATCAAGAAAAGCCTATATGGAAACACCCAGAATACTAAGAGCGCTCTTAGTCTGTGGTGTCAAAGAGACACTAAAACTGTGACGAATCTTTCAAATTACATCCCTGGATTCCACCTCCAAGTTTGTGGGAACTTCTAATGAATGTATCCATTCCCCGTCTGCATGCCTGCTCATGCTGACAGAGAGAGAGAGAGAGAGAGAGAGAGAGAGACAGAGACAGAGAGAGAGAGAGATTCAGGAAGTTAAATAACAAATTGAAGTCTCCCCATTGCTTTTCAGCCACACTCACAGATAGCTCCCTTTGCTGAATCTAATTCCTGCTCTGGAGGCTTGACAGGCAAATACAGCGTTCATTTACATGACGGAAGAAAGAAAATAAAATCTATACGAGACACAAAAAGTGTAATAATGCAATGTATGGAAATGATTTATTATCTGTTGGTTTATCGCTGTGATGTGTGTAATTGCAAATGGTCTTGTGCTAACATGAGCTGCTATAAAGCTACTTGTATGTTTGACTGACAAAAAAATGATGCAGACAGAGATATGATATGATTAAAGATATGATTAAAAAACAATGATAATCTGTGAACCAAGGAATTAATTCAACACGTTTTTTTATAGCGTGGTATTTTTGAATTGCCATCTTGTATAATAACTATTGTCTGTCAGGAAGCAGGGACAAAGGTAGAAGTACTGTGTTGTTGTAGGGTTGAACGGAGAAAGCGATGTCATGTTGACACCGGGAAGGCTGTTTACATCTTGTTTCCCACCCCCAGTCAGAGTTTATTTCTTTTAACCATGACTGCACTCGTTTATAGAAGAAGTAACAAGCGACCTAGTTTGTCATTTTGTTTGGAGGACTCATCCAACTTTGGCGGTAGTGTGTTGTAGATTGACAAAATGCTAAGATGAATGAACTAAAAGCAAAACAAAAGCGGCACCACTGCTCTCCACGATTACCTTTCAGAGAACAAAAATGTATTCAATCACAATATTTTGGGGGATAATCACATAAAAATATCTGTACTAGAATGGCTTTAAGACTGACCAATGCAGCCACTTGTGTTTGGAAATATGTAATGATAAGAGTGTTTCTTAACATACTATGGTGAGGGTAATTTAGGTAATCTGCATATTTTACTTTGCAAAATTCTCCTCAAGTGAATTTTCATTACCACCACATTACGCATTCTGTCACTGTTTTTGAGCACCTCACCACTAAAAGGTTTTTTTTCTTTTTTCTAAATGGAAAAAGTCTATAAACTCCAAACTGAATGCATGAAGCAGATCCTCAAGGCTTCCACTCAGAACATCAACATATCCCTATATTAGCATTTTCATATGTTACCAACTAATTTCACAGTCATTATTTGATTAAAAAAATCTAGAGTGTGTGTTTTACGGTGGAAGCGCAATGAGGGGCAAAGAGAAGCTAAAACATGCAAAATGACCTGAATCCAAAGGGCAGGTTTAATCATTTAAGTTTAAAAGGCCAGACAGCAAAATGTCTCCCCTAAGCAAACACAGACCAGTATAATCACAATCTGTTGCTCCACCGGTGCTGCGTGAAGCAAATGCAAAAAAATTTCATCACACACTGAATATTTATCAGTCAAAATGGGTTTCTAAGCAAAATCGATATCTAAACAAAAATGCCTCCCAAGTGGCTGGCAGAATTAAAAAAACTGACAAGCCAAAGTTTGCCCACCAGGAGCCTGGAATTCATTTCTTCTTGTGTAAACACTCATGAGTTAAAGTGGTAGATCTACACTGAAATGCATAGTGCCTTATTTTGTTTCTTTCTTTTCCCTTCTGCTTAGAAACCACCCAGTGTGAAGACCACTGGTTCAAACTCACTCGCAAATGTCATGAGATTACCAAAACTGAAAAACTTAAAAATGAAATTTACCAATTATAATCCAGAAGTTTCCAGACACATGAGTTCCTCTGGGCACCCATGCTGATAGTGACTTCTCTGTGAAACCTCTGCGTTATCTCTGCCTCCTAGAAAGAAAATAAGGCATTCTCTTGCACATTTGGTATTCTGTTAGAGACATATCAGAGACAGGAGGACTATTTATCTCATAAATGGTTATACGCTTTTATTTGGTGAAATAGGCTCTGCTCCTGAAGGTGCTCTCTGGTGACTCTACGCAGCAGTGTATGATTCAACGGGGAGCGCAAAACCTGCACGCGGCCGTGCTGAGCAGAGCCCAAAAGACACATAATACTGAGATATGGGATGTACAAAATGCACAAAGTTAGAGATACAATCGCTTAATGTGGTAATGAGAACTGGCGGAGATGCAGTGGTGGAGGGAAAAATCAGTCAGTGTGCAGCAGGTAGCAGCAAAGCAATACCAGCAGGGTGGTTTTATGTGAGAGAGTGAGCGCTGGCCAGATTATGAGGACGGGCTCAGTGAATGCATCTGAATGCGATTAGTCATTTGTCTGAATGTGATCTGTTTGTATTTCGACTGATGCTGGATCAGCCGGAGGTGCGCGTAACGACAGTGTTAATGCAATACTTCGATGGTAAACATCTCGGAAAGCAGAAACTCAGTTTTTACGTTTGTTTTAGCAACTCTCTGCAGATTATATGAGCTCCCGCCGCCATCTGCCTCGCGCAGTGTAAATATGAGGGCTGTTATTCCTCAGCTGATCTGAGTGATAAAACATTGTCGTCTTCTTTGTCATTCACCTCTTGCATCGCTTATTTCTGCTTCTACGCAATTTTATTTCTTCCAGCGTTAACTGCAATTTGCCTTTCAAAGACAGCGCATTTGTTTCCTCAAGAGAGATTTTATATTAATACGTAAACAAAAAGTGTCCTTAAAGTTTGATTAAATATAATGAAATAAAAAGACTGCAAATTGTTGCCAACCCTGAACAAATCTTCTACTGCAAAATTCACTACAGCAAAACTATAGCATATCAATATACAAACTATGTCGCATACAACACCAACACCGTTCTCCATCCTGTTTTTCCTTTACTTCCAGAAAAAAAACGCAATACTTCGATGCAACCGCTGTTTCTTACTCAGCCTTCGCTCTGCATGCATTATGTGTATTTTGTCATGTATTTGCAATTTTTGCCGTTGAGAGATATGTAGCACACCAGAAGTGGAATCCATTGGCTTACCACTGCGAAGACAGATTCAATCCGTGGCTCCTTCCTGGGCGGAAGAACCACCACTAAAGAAGTTTTTATGCATAACACAGAGGTTGCCGTAGTTCAGACTAGAACATTTTATCCTTGCAGATATGATAATGCATCCATCATAACCATGAAGACGCCTCCTCACATTAACAATTTAAAGTATTTCAAAATCAAATCGATAGCAAAGGATATGGATATCAAATAGTGGCCCTCTTAAATGTATTCTGTGTGCTGAAATGTAAGAGCTTTATAAATGGATGTACGCATCCATCTTTAACTGAGGGCAGTTTAGGATTGCAGGGAAAGTCACTGGATGTGCGGCTGACTTGAATAATATTTCATGATAGCATAAATCATTTGTGGAGTTAACACTAGCAGGTAAAAGCTGGCTTGGACTTCATCCTACACACAGAGTATAAACCTTTGACCTTCATCAAACAGATGTAAAAAATGAAACCCTATTCGCTTTTCTGTTAATCAAGCTACTTCATAGAAACAGAAGGCCAAGAGGGTCAGTGAAAATAAGGGGTCAGTTTTACAATCATTTAATTGTGGCAGGTGAAATATTAAATATGGTGAAAATATGGAGTCATAGGTCAGACAAAAACAATGGTTAGGTATTTTTTCCCCCTGTCCTATCAACAAGATTATATAGACCAAAAATGCACTGTGAGTACAACCTCCTACTGAACCAGTGAGTAAGTACTGTGTTTCCTCCTCAACCTTGATATCATCCAAACCAAGATAATGATGGAACAGATGTTACCTGCTCATCGACAGTGCTTTCAGTATTTGAAGAGCGTAACGAGGAATTACTCTAAGTCTTCTGAGGTTCTAAATTACCCTTTTTCTCTTTCCAGTGACAGAAACGGCTAAATTTTTAGCTGCTAAACAATTCCCTAAAGGTAGCCACATGTCTAACCATGAGGCAGTGAGTCAACCAGGCTATCATTTGCCACCGGCTGCCAGTGCCACGGAATAATCACCATAATCCCACCACACAAGCCTTGGCAGCCCCAACCAAGCTGCTCGGAAGGTGCTCCTCTCGGAAGAGCTGGAGCCCAATCAGCGGAGGAGATGGGGGTGAGGCATCGTCTTACACCCTGTCGGGCGTCTCTCCAACCTATCTTGGATTGAGACGGTGTGAGACAGACTGATGGAAACAGACAGACAGAGAGAGAGAGTGAGGTGCTGTGGTGGTAGAGGCAGCTGCAGAAATAGATTACATTATGAGAGGGAGGCTGATTGATACAGAAGGATGGTTTGGATGACAATGTCTGGATGTGTGGATCCTGGTTATTCAGGATGGGATCAGTCCACCGCTTTGGGACAATTAGGTTTTTTTTTTCTTTTTATCTCTCATAAATATGGTTTTCTAACCTTTTAGCAGTGTGTCCCCTATTAGACACCTGGAAGCTGAATTTAATGAACAGCAGGGTCAGAAGTTCTTCATTCATTCATTTTTTGAATGTCATTTTTGTCTTCTGGCATTTCTTGTGTTATCACCACTTAACACAAAGCAATGCCGTCACTCCACTTCTTCAGGTGCCTTTGATGTTGGTAATCTAGCAAGCGTTCAAGCAGATAGACATCTTGACAAGCTGGCGATGTTATCCAACACTTCCAGCAGCTGTTGGCAAGCAAACATTTAACCCATCCCGCAGTCTGTTTGCTGACAGTCGGATGCGTTGTGCCTAAAACTGATCATCTTTGACTGTGAACAATTAGCCACAGATGGAAAGTCCTCGCAAGGCTTGCAGAGGAGAGCAGATAAAGTAAACGGGTTCAATTCTACTTAAATTCCTTCCAGTCTTTAACTTTAGTAAAAAACTAATCTCTGCCTGCCTGCCAATTCTTTTGATCCCTTGGCCCGCTTCTTTCACTGCTGGCTCCTTTAGTGCCACCTCTAAGTGATTTATTTGCTGCTAATTTGTTGGCTTGTTACAAGCAGATGGAGGCGGAGAGTCCTCTGTTCGTTCCTCGTTGCCTTGTGGTTCTGCCTCATATACAGTAATAGTGAAGGAGGGAGCCTAATGGACAGGAAGTGCTGCACTAAATGTGGAAGTTAATTTACCAATTGCAATATTAATTGGTATAGTCATCATGGAGTGTAGTTTCGAAAAATTGTTGTATTGTTTTCCTTGGATAAGTGTCTGGGGCGGAAGATATTGACCTTTCATTTTTTTAAAAATACACTCTATTAATGGATACCAGATTTCTCTCTCCTGGTTTACTCTTACCCTGCCCTTCATTTTTTCTCTTCTGTCAAGTGGCCCAATTGAATTGAAGTGAAGCGGATTTTCAAGCTGCTCTAGCTTGCCAGTTTTATAGCCCGCAGACTGTTAGAGGACATCCTTGATGGAATAAAGCGAATTCTAAAGCAGAAGTGACAGTGACTTGTTTACAATGAAGAACCTCTAGTTATCCCTGGGACTGCTGACTTCATTATCCGACTAACAACTCCCGTGGGAGGTAATGGAACAGGGCGTGAGTCATGGCCTGTGTGCGAGAGGGAGCTCGGATATACTCACGAGGTGCCTTCGTGGGTAGGAGGGGAAATCCTCCAGAGTGACGACACAAACTTGGATTCCACCAACTTGTCTTGTGTGACGCAGGAGATCGCTCCTGTGAGTCCAGTATGTGCGGCTTGGGATGGATGCTTCAGTTTTCCTGAAAGTCAGTCACTTTTTTTCACCTTTTTTTCTATCAAAAAGTTTCTTTCACATATTAAAAGCAATATCATGACAGTAGTAGTCCATATCAACAGTGAACATTGAACAGGTCTGGCAAAGCTTTCAATAGTTTCATAGTTTATTTCATGAAAGGAGAAGAGGATTGTTTTGTTTACAGTAAACATCTGTGGCTGAGACAGGACACCACACTAGATATAAAGTTATTATACCCTCTGTTGAACGATATGCACACAACAGTTTTGGTCAACTTTGGTTTAAAGTTCATCAAGAGTTTTAAGTATGAAATTGCGCGTTACGGAAATTATGCATAGCTCAAGGCTCGGTGTATGATACGATTGGGAAAATTAAGTTGCCAAGTTAGTAATCTGTTTTATATACTTCAAAGAGCAGCGACAGAGAGGGACATACAGAGGGGGGGGACAGACAGAGAGAGAGAGAGAGAGAGAGAGAGAGATCTGGCAGGGATGCAGTGTTTCCAGTCTTTGAGAGGTTTAAAACGGACTTCTCATCCGGAGATCTGGAGACACTTCGGGTCCCGCTCTGACTCTGATTTCTCCTCCTTGCAAGTCAAGTCTCCAGCTAACAGCGAACTTGCAAGTTGAGTCGAGGTGACAGCAGGCGAGGCTTGAGAGAGCGGAGGAGCCACTGCTGGGAACGGGACTGGTGCGGGGTTCAGCTCGAGAGCTAGCTGGTGACAGATATTTTAACATTTTCTCAGTAATGCACATATTCAGCCAGCAGCCCAAGCAAGGATTTCTTTTTTTTTTTCTGCTTAAATTAGCTCTTGTGAAATGGATATGGTGCAAAGCCAGCGAGTACTGTTCTTTGACATACAGATAACAGAAGACCTCTGCATGTCATGGGACCTCCAGGATTTTTTAATGTATTTTCTGTCTGTTATGCGAAGAAAAAGAGTGAAATGTACAGCATATATCAATACTCTTGAACTACAGATTACCGCTGTCATGTTTCTTTCCTGTCCTGTTACTTTCTGGTCTTATGTTCGTTGTGTTTTCTGTCAGGTTATGTCTTGTCATGTTTTAAGTGGTCATGTCTGTCTTGTCTCTTGCTCTGTCATGTTAAGTTTCTGTCAAGTTTCTGGTTCCTTGTTCTGGCGTGTCATGCTTTATTTTGAAATCCTGTCGTGTCATGTTTCAGGTCCCTTAACTTCCTGCCATTGTGTGTTTCCCACCTGTCTGCCCCGCCCTGATTGTGTTCACCTGTTCCTTGTTACCTCATGTGCATATATAATCTGCATCTCCCTTGTCCTGTCTCCAGATAGTTGTTCCCTGTTCATGTTTTAAGTTCATGTTCAGGAGTTCATGTCTTATTTCATGTTAGAGGATCTAGCTGTGAGTTTTTTGTGTTAAAATAATTTTTGATAAGTCTTTTTTCTTTTAACCAAACATCAAGCCTTGTTTCGTATCCTTGTTTTTGAAAGGCCTTTTTTAAATTATTAAACAACCTGAAAATCTAGCTCCGTTAACAATTACATGACAATATTTCAAATGCTAAAGAAAGTGGCGACACACTGGAAAATTGCTCATGGCTCATTGCTCATGGTTGATCATGGCCAGGGCAGATCTGAGGGCAGCGGAAGAAAAACAACCAAAGTATGCATTCACAAACAGAGGAAAAAAACCTGGTAAAGAGACTCTGCAAAGAAAACATGTTTTCCTCCCAGTCTCAGCTGGGGTTAATCTCCTTCTGCCAAGCAAGTTGAAGGATGGTCCCTTAAACCAGCTAAAAGGTAAGAGAGAAAACAGTAAGCCCGGGGAAGAGTGCAGTAAACAAAGTGTCTGATCCAACTCAGCGACTACAAGTGTTTCTCGAAGTGACTATTTGCTCTTAAGTCGCTAGTTTTTTGGGATTTTTTTAACATTAGACAACTTTGTGTGTATCAGAACTGACAGAGCGTTCGTCTGTGGGCGCTCCTGACAGGGTTACCGTCTCTATGCCAGCGGATCTGGATGACTGTATGAATTAATTTGCAGCAAGGCCTGTAATCAGGGAATTGGGCTCAGGTGTGTCTCATTCCATGTGCTGGTTGGACAGAGCGCTCACCTCAATCACCAGCCAATTGGCCTCAGAGCTGCTCGCGGCGCTGGACTTGGTGCAGCTCTATCCGGAGCCTGCTCGGGGCGTTTTCCACAGTTCAGACTGATGTTGTTCCCTTTGGGACACATGAAACCATTTAACACAGCAGTGTGGTTTAAGTCCTTTGTTAAACCGAGACACTGTGCTTTGGTGTGCACATGAATCTTTGCAGTCAGCTGTGGTTCTGCATTGCTCTGTCTGAAATGTGCCTTTTGTGTCCCTTTAAGACTGAAACAGGGGGTCTCTGAAACTGGGCTTTCTAAAAATAGGACTTTTTTGTCCGTGGTAGTAAAAAGAGCATCGTCCATCGGGGGGCTAGAACGTGACACTACTGCATCATGATTTGCATTTTACAACCAATCTCTGTCCCAGGGACAGCTGCAGACTCGCAAAGTAATATTTTATTAACACGTGACAGGCTTAAATGATGTTTGTTGTATTTTAAAAGCTTGGCACGGAGCTCATAAGAGGGCAGAAGAAGATGAATTACTGGAGATCTGAGATTTATTTTCTGCACATCTGTTGGATTTGTGTGTGTGTATGTGTGTGTATGTGCTCATATTGGGCAAATTTTCCCATTTCAAGTGATATAATTTATATTCCATCAATGTTGAGGGCCCTTAGGTCCCTAGTTATCGCACTTTTAGGGCCCTGAGCAACAGAATGACACCAATATATAATGTCACCCCTGTGCCCTGTTTCGCAAAGGGAGAGACAGAAATCTCAGTAGAGGTGTCTGTATTCACTTTATGGCTGGATGTGAAATTTATACGTTTCAGTGGGTTGTATCTCTTCCACTTTAATGACCTCATAAGAACAGAGGATTCCCGTCATAAGCTTTTGTCATGCATGGAGCATGTGTGTCTTTGCTTAAATGGCTTTTTTCTTGTCATTTAAACCAGAAGGACACAGATTGATTTGCCTTTAACCTCTGTATGATGAACAAAGATTGGTACTTCTCTCTCTGACAGATTCCATCAATTGTGCCGTGGACCTTTTTCTGTGGCGCGGCTGAACAGACGCTTGTTACGGGCGCTATACGGCGCAAATGACTTGCAGGTCTGGACAGCAAGAGTAAGCTAGAAATTGCTGGATGTGAGAGAAACAGATGCAATTTACAGCACTGATAAATGCCGTGCTGCGAATGACATTAGTACCACCACTAGGATGTATTTTTCAGCGCTGTGATTCAAGCGATGTTCAGTTTACTCCATTCTCAAACCCTTTTTCTTATTTGGGACTGAATCAAATCGTAAATGTAGCTCAATAAAGAAAACCGTCTTTTTTTATTTAAATGTATTTAACTGTTCCCTGCATCCTCTGCTCCACATACTTCTTTTATTTATAGCCTTATTTTCAGGAATGAACACATCAGCTAGCGTCTGCGGAGATGCAAGACACTATAATTTTCCAATCCGCCTTGGTTGAACAGATTCCCATTTCCCGTCTCTTCTCTTTAATGCAGGCCTCCGCGTGAAGCAAGTGACAGTGCTGAGAATCGGGACACAACTGCAGCCGGGAATGCAGGTGATTAACGAGTGTTTGTGGAATCGTGCTGAGAATATAGTTAGGGTGTGTCTACATGTGTGTGTCTTTGCTGCGAATGTGTGTATGCCGATTACTAGCTGCGCACGTACACACACGCTCAAGTGCTTATGCTGTTTTCTATCCGAGTCAACAGCTGTGTTTTCACCCATAAGTCTCAACAGATGAAATGTTTGTTTGTATGACTTGATGGTATATAACCTACGTGACAGTGAAGATTAAGACAGTGGCAGCTTTTTGCTCTTGAAAGGTACTCAATCAGTTCAGTGTATCTTAATTAAACACTTAATGGTATAGTGGAGTTTATTTATTATAGGTATTCTTTCATGAGATGATGAAGGACATATGTTCACTTTTAAAGATGAAATTGAGGATAAAAAAGATAAAAAAAGAGAGATTTTTGAATACCAAGACTGATTATAGCCAATTATCTAACTAATTATGCTCATTATTAATGTTCAGAGACAGTTTCTCTATATTTTAACAAACGTTATATGAACTTCACTGATAGTAATAGTCACACAAACTCACCGAGACCTCTTCTCAAAACTAGATGTAGTGACCAGTGGGAAAAAGTAAGGACATGGTCCCTGACTAGTTTTCCACTCACAATCAGTGCCAGTTGTGATGGTTACCATGCCTGGCCAAGCTGCAGAGTCGCAGCTGCCAGGAACTTAACCCACGTCTCTACAATCACTCCACTTTTCATTACTCTCCACTGGAGCCCTGGTGCTGCTCTCTTTACAGGTCCCACCAACCCCAGGTCTATCCACACAGGTGTTTTCAGTAATTTACCTGATCAGACCTCATCTGAGGAATGTGTGTTTAATCCGTTTAGTCGCAGCTGAACGGACGCACAATTGAGCACAATAACTGTAAACACCTGCGAGGGTGTGCACGGCATGGTTAAAGTCACGAGTGCTGTCCTGCTGTAGCACAGCACCCACACAACCTGAGCTCCCTCCCATTCAGGTTTATACGCTTTATTGGTCGCTACGATGTGTAAATAAGTGACAAGTAGACCTGCTGTCACTCAAGCGGGAAATCTCAACCCTACATTCTCCCCTGATGGTAGGACGAGTTACCAAACTCCATTCAGTCAGCAAAATTCCCCCATACCTTTAAACATTGCTTTCTACTCACTTAATCTTACTTTCTTTTTCGCCGTCCCTCCTTCTATGTCAACACTTTTGTCAGAAAAGCAATACTTAAAAGTTCATTATGCAACTTATGCTATTACATCATTTTGTGTATGCCTACTTAATCTGTAAGCATGAGTGAGGCAAGAACCCACAGCCAAGTGTGCCGAAATGACTGACTAAACTGGGAGTTGAATGTACGTATATTTTTTAATAATATTTGGAGAGTCCCTAACAATAATTAATGAACTCCTTGCCCGTACTCCTGAGAGTACAGATCCTCTGAGAACATTCACAGTTACGCACTGGCTGTTCATGGAGTCTTGCCACGGTGAAACTGCTTGAAAAGGAAAATGTCAAATGAAAATAAATAATATAGCTTCAAGACTCTATATAGTCTACTGTGTGCTGCTTACGTCAGTAAAAAGATGTACTCTTATAAGTTTTGGGGAGAAAGTTCAGGGCACCTTTTTTTAAATTTTTTTTTTTTAAATCAATTCCTGAACTTTCTATTTGAAAGAACGTGTATTACAGTATATGGCAGCTCTGCACTCCGGAGTCTCATAGCTGGATCTGTGGTCAGCAGCCTCCTCTCTTTCTCATTCTGTTAAATTTCCTGGAGATAAAGCCACAATCGATCAACTACCCATCCTGCCCCTCTCTCTCCCCAACCCTCCCCCGCCTCTTGACCTATACTGCTCAAGTGCGCCGAGGACTACACTCAACCGCTGTCTGTCTTTGTCTCTCCTTCGCTTCCCTGCTTTGCTCCCTCTCTCTCCCACTTCTCCCCAAAAACTCTTTAATGCATCATTTATTTGTTCCATTACCCACCAGACAGCAAAACAGAGCTGCTGGTTATTGTAAGAACAGGCCTCAGAGATCAGCTCAGAGCAGAACGCGATGTTCTCTAATGCTTGCAAATTCACATCAAGCACAGCAGATTACACGATTAGCTGTGAGATTTACTCAATAACAGGGAACGTTCTGATTGCAGAAGTTGCCGGATGAGTAACTTCGCCAGCCGAAGTCGCGCCGTGATCTTGGCAGAAAGCAAAGCAATGATAAATAAATTGACGGCTGTGTCTGCTGTGACTCACCGTGGCTTTTAAGAACCATCCTGACTGATTGATGCGAGCTTTGACAGCTGAGTCCGCATTTATCTCGCGCTTTACATTGACAAGTGTTCCTATAAACATAGATGTATGTAAATGTGTACATCTACATTCATAAGCATGTGTTTGAGTGTTTTTGCTTTTGGGTGAGTGTGCACCCATTAGTGAGGGAGGAAACACGGAAAGTGAAGACAAGACCTTACCAAGACCGTTGGCAATCACTAACTGTAGCGGGTATCGCAAACTGGCAGCATTTTGTTTGATCTCTGGTCAATACAGCGCATCTGAGTGTCTAGTTTGAGTGCAAGAAGAGACATCGCCTGGCTTTGTCTGCGGAGAAAGCATATTATATCTCTCAGGATGATGGAGTGATTTCTCTATTTTCTTTATCTCAGCGCAAGCAGTGCAAGATATACAGCTTTACAAAACAAAAACAAAACAAAACTGAAAAGTATTTTTGGTTCAGTGCAGTACTCTAAATTAGTCGCAGAAAAGCATCTGTGCAGAATATTTGTTTAGAACCGCTACTTATATTGGATTTTAACTGTTCTGATACAAAGATACATTTTCGGATATAAAGACGGAAATTATATAATTTCTCAGTGGTTTACAAAACCATTTCCATTTTTATGGTGTGATAGCCCCATGATAGGTTTAGGCACAAAAATGACTTGGTTCAGTTTAGGGAAAGATCATGTTTTGTGTCAGAGTGCTGCACAGATCATATTCCATGACTGAAATCGGGTATCTTGAAGTTTTTGTGGTGTGCGGTTTACATGAGTGATTGGCAACAGGGGATCACACATTGTAAAACATTTCATTAGAAGGAATCCTTGGCATATCTGTCTGGTCAATGAACTATGTCCTGGTCAACAAAACACATGCAAGAATTGATCCATGCAAAACCAAGACAAATATATCAATACTTATGAGTATAAGTTGTTCATGTGCTGATTTACAGTGGAAAATCCCAGGAAGTAAAAGAAAAGACTAAACAAACACTAAAATCAATAAAAACCAAGCTTGTTGATATTCTGTTGCAGGTGTTGGAACTCCTCCCCACTGGTACTTGCCTTGCACAGCATCTCGCACTCTTATTGGCTTTAACTCACGATGCTTCCACTGCCAGTCAAAACTCATTTCACACAATACGACTTGCTGACAGGTTCATATATTCAACTTGCTAGATATCTCTTGGGCAACCATGACACATCAGCTCATCTCTCAGATCATGTCTTTGACAATTCACACATGGCGAGTGTCGAATTGCCCTCTGATCTGTGGCTTTTATCAGGGATCACCAAAGACTGAAAAATCAGGGCTAATACCTTGTAGTGTGAACTTTTTCGCATTGGGTATCAATAAGAGAGGGAAGGACTGAGTAATTGCTGGTGTCTTTTAACCATGACCAGTTGGTAACAAACAAAGAGAGGTCTCATTTTATTTAGTTGAGGTATTCAAGTCTGATCCAACACAACCTTGTTTGCTCCTGATGAACAAGGGACATAAATTCTATACAGTCTAGAGGGCTTTGTTACTTGAACATATAACATTTTATAGTTGCTTTTCTTGGGAAAAGAGTCTCTTTTTTCCCCTTCAGTCTTTTTTCTCGCAAGAGATATTTAAACATTGATAAATAGTTGCATGAAACCTTGTGAAAACTGGTTAATACTACAAAAAAAGACTTAACATTGAGTGTCACATGTCACCACTTGATTCAGTTTTAAATTAATTTAAATGCACCTGATTATAGGGGAAGGAGATCTACTTGTTAAAACTACTTAGATTGAGTATTTGCATTGATATTGACTGTGAATCAATTTCTTTTCGTGGCCGAGTTCATATTTATTTTGGTGTTCAGAATGTGGACTATGTGTTCTGCTGTTGATTTACAGCTGTAAAATATGGATTCTCATGTCATGAGTGTTATAGTCCGAATTGATTAACTCTCTGGGAACGGCCCTTCATGTATACCTAATTTTTCGCCACTTCAGCTGGCAGACTTGGACCTCAATCGGTTTTAATTCCTCAACGCCACTCTGCAGCTGAAAAACTTCTATGCAATGAAAATGATAATGCTCCAGTAATTTGTAGTTGTCTTACGGTATTTTACAAGCTATAATGAAAAGCTGTAAAAAAAGCTGAGTGCTGATATTCCAGATGATGATATCCACCGTCGCTGCACTTCACAATAGCTCCGAAGGATGGGAGGCACTTTTCCGTGTTAAAAGCTGCTTAACATTTAAAACTAATCATAACTTACAGAAAGAGCAATCTCAAAAGCGGGACGTGAAGGAGAATTAAAAATATTCTCCACTGGCTTTCCTTCTTACTCTCTGTCATGAGTCAGCAGTGCTTTCTGTTTCCTGTCGAATGTGCGTGCCACAGGGCTAAAAAGCCGAATGAGCTTCTTGATTTGGGCAAATCCCACTTGTGAGGACACGCACACATTTGCACACGCACACACACAAAAAGGCTCTTAACCACAGAGACCTGCACCATCTTAAAGTGTGTCCAAAGTTTTTTTGGATGCACACATTCAACAGATCAGTAGAGAGTGTACGGGCATGTACATGCGTATGAATTCAGCTTCCCTCCCCTGAAATGTAAACACAGTGTGCGAGAAACATACCTGTCTTTTACACTGTTGTTATGTGTGCTTCAGTGTTTGTGTGCACTTCATATGCTTTAATTCCTGTGTGCTTTTTCCAAAATGAACATTCCTTCAGTTCCACTTGAGATTTTATTACATGATTTTAATGTGGGTGTCTCAGGACTTGGAGGCACGGGGAGAAAAAGAAAACAGTAAAAGTCTCAGATCCTCTAATAGTTTAATCTTTCCTGTAATAAGCCCCAACGCTGTTTACCCAATTTGAGAGAACACTCAGTGATTGAAAGTGTCTCCCTGTAATATCAATGATTCTATTATGTAAGAGGGGATGGGTTTGCATTTAATGGATAAATGATTCATAATAAGACAGGTGTTAAATTATTTAGCTTCCTCAACTTTGTGAGGCAGGATTGCATGCTAGTACTAGTTTTAATTGTGTTATATATCATTCAGACTTGGTTGGGCTGGAATACTTAGACTGCAGATACTGCTTTGAAAATAAATAAGATTTCTTTTAAAATATATTCAAAGCCTTTAATATTTTAAATTAGTAAATAAAAGTATGACAGTAATATGTTTTCTGTGTGTAATGCACTGTTATATAATGCTTTTGTTTTTTTTAAAGCAGAGATGATAATACTGATGAGCAACAGGAAATGATCATCATGAGTGTAGCAGGTTATGAAGACCACTTTGCACACCTGCATGAATGTGTTAGTCAGCTGGTGGCAAAGCAGCTCATGAATGAATGGAGGAGCATGAATGAAACAGCTCATGGGAGTCGGTTTACAGAAGTGTGCCATTGCCGGTCTGACCTGGAAAATAATATAACACATAAATACTGTTTGTAACAAACTGATTTGATCGATACTGGTCATAATACTAACTTTGCACATTTGTTATAGAAATGCATGTTCAAATATCAGCCCTCTCTTTTCAGTTTTCATCAGCTTAGATATGAACTGTGTCTAGCGTGCTGGTTCATAATTTTATTCAAAATGAAAGATTCACATCTCTATTTAAATAAAACCTTTCAAATCTATAATTCACAATTAAATTCTCATTTACAAAGAAAACAACTGACTAAACAACTAAAGATGCCACAAATGTTGAATACACAGTCAGATTGTCTTTAACATGAGTTGCCTCACTGTGCAACAACCTTGGTATCAAGAACGAAGCTCACAAAGTGCTCAGCAGCTTTCAGTAATGCATAATAGAAGCTCTGAAATTAGACTGTGGTACAGCCTGGTGAAATGGTAAATCTATTAGATGAGAAGTGAGGAGCAGAGCTGTGCTCCAAGTCAAAGAGCGATCAAAGTTGAACTTTTATCTTGCACATTACTGCAGTCTGAGCGATGGAGAATGGGGCTCGCACCAGTATGGATGTGGGGAAGGAGTGAGGCAAAGTTAGAGAAGAGAAAAAAAAAAGAGAGATAAAATATGCAGTAGATGGATGTGGTGCAGTGAGAGTGTGAGAGGCATATTAGCTCATGAAACACAGGATGAACAGAATTTCATGCTCTTGCGCTCCAAATGTCATGGCGTTAGAGCTCTGGATTTCCCTAAATGTCTTGAAAAAATATCAAGATTGCTGGAAGATCACAGAAGATCATATTCTCTCCCACAATTAGAACATCATTATTCTTTCATGAGAATGACTCACAATAAGAACTTTTAGAGGCCTGCGGTCTTTGCCCCAGACAGACCCCCCTGCGTGCTATTTATCATATTTTAAATGTTAATGTTATATCTTATATAAAGAATTTGTCACTATTAGATTTTTACTGAATCTAAAAAGAAGAAGAAGAAGAAAAAAAAAAGCTCTGCGTTATGCGGTAAGCATGCATACACTACGAGTGATACAAAGAGGAAAAAAAAAGCTCTGGCAACATTTTCCAGACAGATTTTGTGTGAGACACATTTTGTTCCAAAAAGGATAAAGACAGCTGAATAGGCTTTTAGTTTAAAACATGTGCAGTTACTATAATTGCTTAGATTGACCTTTCTCTTTCTTAAATCCAGCTGTCTGAATTGCTATTGATGCTGCTTTGTCCTGCGTGTTTGTGTGTGTGTGTGTGTGTGTGTGTGTTTCAGTGGGGGCTACGCTGGTACGTGCCAGTAAATGATTAGCTACGATGCAGACGGTTCATTAAAGAACACCTAAAGTGAAAGTCTCAGTTGCCCATTCCTCAGCGAGGGGTAATTTGCAGGAGATGAGTCTACCATTCTCCATGTCAACAGGAAGCTAATTGTTGTTTGTTTGCTTTCTTTTTTTTTTTTCTCAGGGATGTGAATGCCTCCCTCCAGCAGGGCATTGGTGGTGATGGTGAGATGGAGAGGGGGGGGGGGGGGGTGTGGGGTGGGATGGGGCACAAAAAAAGATGCACAAACAGTGTGACAGAGAAAGAGAGAGAGAGAAAGAGAAAGGGCAAGCGAGATTGCGAGATAGTCATTATTGCCTACACTAATGAGAAATTAATTACACCACAGCTGGCTGCACAGACTGTCTTACCGGAGGCTGAACGTAGGGGGCAGCATGCAGCACCAGAAACGCTTGGAGGCTTTTGGAAATTTGGGCCAGACAAAAATGGACCAAGTTCAGTAACTGTGGAAAATAATCAACAGCTAATGGCAGAATAGATTGCAGTTTTGGTTATTATGAAGCCTTTTATGAGACAGTGTGAAATCAAACTTCAGGAAACAGACTATGAAAAGTGGACAAACCTGAACTGAAAGGATCTCAACTTTTTTTTTTTTATTGTGGGAGGCTCCCAGAGACTAATAACTCCCTCTCCAACATTACAACTGGCCTAAAGTGCAGTAATGCATAGAGATGTGTGCGTCTTACATTTAATATGTATGCACATTCTGGGTTTGAAAATATGTCTGCAAAGCTAATACACACTGCCAATACTTCTGCATACTGAGGCGTCATTATCCAGGCACATTCAGCTGCAAGCTTGACATTTCAGGTTTCCCATATATCCCACGTTCATTCAAATCTGATGTGAAATGAATGGAAAGGCACTTTGTGTTTTCTTGTCTGAGACTCGATGATGACAGCACAGTCACACACAACAGACACACAGGAGAAAAGAAACACACATGGAGACATGGAGTTAAACACCGAGATGCACAAGAACACACACGTATGTATTTCCTGTAGGTGATACTATGTCTGTCTCATCACAATGTCTCTATCTGGTGAAGGTAATAATAAAATGTCTTGATAATTTTGTGGTTAATTGCAAAAAACTTGGAGAAATTCTACATTGCAGAATTCTTAAATTCTTAATAGAAATATCTGAAACTATGACTATATATATATATATATATATATATATATATATATATAGAGAGAGAGAGAGAGAGATAGAGATAGAGATAGATATAGATATAATCCTTTTTTAAAATAGCTGTATATCTCAAAAACTAAAAGAAAACAAACAAACAGAAAATGTAAAAATATGACTTATTCTTTATTGACTCATTAACAAAAGACTCATACTCTCCCTCATATGAAAGTTTAGTAGAATCAGCGATAAGTCTGTCTTCAGGAAGAAATAAAATGACAGGAGATGTAATTCATCTGTTGTGCAGCTGCAAATTGTGATGTACTACTCAAAAATATTTCATTAAAACATTACTCTAGTGTGAAGCTGCTGGTGTAGTTTTTGAAACTGAAAATGTTATAAATGTTGAAAAGTCATCTATTTTGGCTTTGCATAAGAGAACACATGGAACAATCACGAATGAAGAATTCAGATTAAGGCTTTGAAACAGTAAATTGCTCATTCATATGGACAAAATAGAAAGCATTTTATAAAAAAAAATAAACTCTGGGATAAACAAGCTACGTTTGACCTGTATTGCCCAAGACAGTTACATTTTATTTCTGCCAAAGCCTGTTAGTTATGTAGGATCTTTGTTGGCCAGTAATCTGTGTGGAGAGAGAGAGGGAGAGAGAGAGAGAGAGGGGGAGAGAGAGAGAGAGCATGGCATTAAAAACCCTGCGGACATTCAACTGAACTTGAGTTTTGGCAAGAAAGGAATTTATATTGACAAAGATGATAATCAGTTCATGGCTTGAAGATCTGCCAAAAGCTTACCTTTAAAGAACAGAACCATACAAACACAGATCAGTGTCTAACAACAAAGCATTTGAGTGCCACAGAGATCACCTTTTTTTTGCACTGGGCGATTGTATGCAAACATATTAGAACTAGCATTAGTTACTTTTGCTTTCAGAGGTTCAGTGCCAACAAAGTTAAATATTCTTATAGGTTTCATAGTGCAAAGAACTGAAGTAAGTTACACTAAGTAAAATAATATTGTAATTGGCCATTTTAAAACTTGGTTTATAGGAAACTTGGAAGTGTAAGCTTAACATCCCAGTTATTAGTCATCGTATGTAACTTTTATATGAGTGATTATATCAGTAATGATAATAATATAAGTACTCATTGTAATGGCTTTTTAGTAGCATGATGTCATCAAGTCTCCTGAACTCCTGTATCTTTGCTACTATAACTCAAGAGACCACAATGGAAACAAGTCCTGGACTTTATTGTGCCATCAGTATTTGTGCCTGTTTATACAATGCCAAACTAACCAAACTAAAGTGAACTCAAAGACTCTCTCTGTCCCAACTTCTGCTGGAGTGCTTATCTACATGCAGTGTGAGCCGGCAACGGTGTGGCCTTGCAGGAAAACACACCACTCCGACCACCCTGATTTGATGCCTAGCAGCAGCCGTGTGTGATGCCCTTAAGCAAGGCGCTGCACACTCACTGTAAGCTACTGCAGATAAGAGCATCAGACAGGCGACTAAAATGCATCTGCATGCGTCTGTTTGCATAGATGCATCTGTGTGTGCAATTATGTGCGCGCAGAGGGTCAGTCAGTTACGAAGGGCCCCGCTAGACTTGATATTCAATTACATGGTGGAGTATTTGTGAGGCGAGACCGATGGCGCTGTAAAACCGCTGCATGCTCTGAAGGTACGCGCCATGGTTAATTTAGCTTTCATAATGAGATGGCCGTGAGGAGGAGGAGGAGGAGGAGGAGACTGTGGGGGCAGCGCGATATAGAGGGATGAAGCACTGTAATGTTGCAGATGTGACTTAAACACATGCCCCTATGCAGTAAGACAGAGGAAAGACTTTGAGTGGGAACCTCCACAGAACACCAAAATGTCCAAAGTAAAGCTGTTTTTAGATTTAGAAATGTTTGAGAGGGGAGATGTAATCACACCCGAATGAGAAAATGAGATGAAACTATGCAGAGGGGAGGAAAAATAAGCAAGAGGTCAGGTTAGATAGATGAGAAGAAAAGGCTGATAGTGCTGCTACTCGCGGTCGTACGCCCTTCTATTAGAGGGAGGAGGAGCAGATCAGTCCCTGTGGAATTAAGCCATTTGTTAAATACACACACACACACACACACACACACACACACACACACACACACACACACACACACACACACACACACACA
>JBAJHX010000067.1:14819664-14848590 GCA_037176925.1 Amniataba percoides
CACACACACACACACACACACACACACACACACACACACACACACACACACACACACACACACACACACAGACCTTAAAGTGGCAATATTGATCGCAATATATGATTCTGACTCACTAAAATAATAAGGTGTTTGTTGTTGGATGTCATGAGTTTCTAAAGCTTGTGACATTGTGTATTTACAACTTAATCCACTCTGCTCGTTTCTTTGGGGCTTTTTTTGCTGTTTTTTTTTAAAATTTTGCTCATGATTTTTTTTTTTTTACCCCAAATGGACTAAGTCTTAATTGGAACAATGTTTTCTGTCATACTGTCATCCCAAAGTCCCTCAGTACCAATGAAATAGTAAGCTGAACATATTTGGCAGAACACATTTGAAGCAATATATTAATGCAATATTCCTAGCAAAAATACATGTAATATAATAATGGAAATTTACTCTACCTTGCAGCTAGGGATAGACTAAATACCCATAATACACGAACTGGCCAGAAATAGGGAGAACGGGCCAGTAGGTTTTCTGCCGGCACTGCAAACCTCCTCTGAATGTCAGAGAAGATTTGGAGAGCAGCCACGTTTTCTCTGCCAATGTGAGGACTGCCGTCTCTGTGAGAGACGTAGAAACAAAGTGTTGTTCCCGGTGGCACTTATCAATCTGAATATAACAGTGACTTATTTCATATGGGCAATTCTTCCCTGCTGTGACACGCTCTACACCACTGCTGGCTTCAGGGCAACAGGCTCCCTACCTATCTACATAACAGCAATGGCCCAATTACCTGAGTATCTGAGACACACGCGCACAGCTCTGCATAAACGCACACCGTGTGAACAGTATTGTAAACTCACTCACATGTAAATGCACACGTTTACTTACACACTGATGCACACATTGCCAGGCCTCAACATTATACATCTATTGTAGCCTATTCTGTGTGCTTTTACAGACATTTGACTACAAACCATGTGTGAATGAAAGCATGGAGGCTTGAGTTGTCTGTCTCCAACAATATATTTATATATAGAATATATGGACATGACCTGCTCTGCCTTTGTTGGATTTCAGTGTGAGGGCATCAGGTTCAACCTGATATCTTTGCCTCAGCAGGATTCCTGCTTCTCCCACACAGATAACACTAAACGTCTTAGCTGCTGAGTTTATGATAATACATGATGATCTACTTGAAGAAATGTTTACTTTGAGTGGCCTACAAGGTTACTTTCAAAAAGCAGAGGGACTGTGACATTGTTACACTAGAGTAGCACAAAACAATGTAGAGAGGATGATGTTTTCACATGGGAGACCACTGTTTGACAGACAGTTTTCCCTACTTTTCTTTTCAACTCATTTTTCTCTAATCTGAATCAAGTAATAATGTACATGTAACCATCGCCATCTCTACTTCTTCTTTTATTTAACCGCAAACTCTTATTCTTTTATTCGCCAACCAAACCAAACCAAACCATTGTGGTGGACGACCAAAAGACTTGAAAATCTTTTTCTGCAATGCCCTTGTGTTACTCTTTAACTTTGATAGGCATCTCTTTTGAAAGGCAATAACAAGTTACATGTTCAGCTGTTTATATATTCAGTCATGACGCGTTTGTGAGGCACTAGACATTACATAATTAATATCAATTTGACTTTTTTTTTTTTAGCTGTTTGTCACTTGTACTGTTCAACAGACAGTGTTGTGTAAAGAAGTAAAAGAGTAGTCAACAAAACACCAAAGGAGGCAGGTGGGTGCGTCAAAAGGGGATTTACCTCAGTCTTTGCAAAGCCTGTACCATTTGTCTTGCATGAATCCACAAAATGTCGGATATTATCTTGAATGTTTCTGTTTAACATAGTTGTGCATTTTGTTTGTATCTCTCATGGGAAATACAACTGGGGGTTATACAGTTGGACAGCTAATAAGTACTGCTGTTCCCTTTTGGTTGTCTTCAGGGAATAAATGTTTTTGTGATCAAAGAGAGATTTGGGTAACACATATTTATGTCCCAGAACAACACGATGCAAATATCACACCAATTCCTCTCTCTCTCTCTCTTCCTTTCAGACATTGCATCACACCGGAGGCTACAGTGTGAAATCTCCTGGATTGACAGGCTGTTGGCTGGCCCCTCAGACACAGTTATCTTATGGTTGACTGCGCCAGGTGTGTGTAATCAATGAGTCTAATTAGGAGGTTGTTTACCAAACTGCTGATAGGCACTGGCCTTTTCACATTGTTTTTCTGGGGCAGGGCAGACCCATATGGGGATATGGACTGCATAATCTCACCTCCAAAGCAGGCAGGCAACCACAGAGCACCATGTGTATGATTACAGTACACACACACACACAAGCTACGCGGCACATTTTCATGCACACCTACAAACAGAAAGTGTCAGACGTAAATCTGTCTGCAAAGTTTTTTTGGGCGATCCCTTTGAAAGTGCGGCCGTGGCTCTCCGCAGAGCGAGACACAAACCTGCAACCTGCAACCTGCAACGTTTCATCTGGCAGGGTCTGCACAGATTAATCTGTCCTGAGGTGAGGAGTAAGTTCACAACTTCAAACACACACTCGCACAGCGCATCTGAATTGAATCTCTTTCAGAAAAATGTACACACTCCAAGCAACACGCACCATACATCGCACTGCCTTTATAACACGCACACACTCGCGTAAACTGTTGCCAAGGACGACAGTGATTGAAATAGTCTTGACCCCTGGGTTTAATGAATGGATTGCAATGCATTACAACATTGCTAAAGTGTTACAGTACATTGACTTGTGTGCGCAATTACAGGACCAATATGTAGCCACAAAGAAAACCAATGTCTTCTAGTGATATTTGTGTTGTCCTGGTGGCTGGAAGTGTCGCCTCACATCACGAGGGACTTGACTTCAGTCAGCTTTCTTGACTTTGCGCGGTTTTGCTGCAGTTTGTTGATGCATTGTGCATCCAAAGTCCCAAAGTGTAATTATATATTGATGCCGGGGAGTTCAGTATTTGGGTTGAAAATATCATTGTGGTTGCAAACTATGTTTTGCAAGGTTAAATTAAGGAAGCTGTGTTTTGCAGTGAGGAAGGACAAACAAGAGAGACAGCGACCTGCGGAGACATCAGTGTGAAAGAATCAGAACAGATCCTGACTGCAACCGCTTACTGCGGATTTATCTAAGAAGGGAAAGAAAGGAAAAAAAGGAGAGAAAAAGAAAGGCGAGGGAGAGGAACTCCAAATTCCCCCTGGGTCCCAACAAAAGCCTACGCTGGTTTTCATCATGGATGGAGGTAACGCGAAGCAAGTCGGAGGAGCAGTGAA
This sequence comes from Amniataba percoides, assembly GCA_037176925.1. NCBI lineage: Eukaryota > Metazoa > Chordata > Actinopteri > Centrarchiformes > Terapontidae > Amniataba > Amniataba percoides. Next base: position 14,822,976 of record JBAJHX010000067.1, read on the forward strand.
GTCATTTTGTGCGAGTGTGCGCGCGCCCTTGTGTGTGTATGCGTGTGTTTATGCGTGTGTCCAGAGAGGAATGTTATGGTTGACCAGGCAGACATTGTGTGGGCTGAGACAGCGGGCAGTGAGGGCGCCGGGCTGGAGAACACATTTAGTCTCAGAAGGCTGCCTCTGTCTCAACCTGCTGCTCAGCTACTCTGAAGATGCTGGCCTTTGATTCTTCCCTTCTTCCTCGTCCTCCTTCTCTCTCTCTCTTCCTTCTCTCACCCACTCCAGCTCTCCTTCCTCTATCTTTTGGTGTATTTTCCTGGCTTCCTCCTTATCTCTCGCCCCCCCTCGTCCGTTCCCTCGGCTTCCTCACTCGGTCTCGTTACTGTGCCTTGCTCAAACAAACTTTAAACTTTAAATCTATCTCCCTCTGAATTTACCTGCCTCTCTGCTTCAATTAAATCCACATTGATTAAAAGTTTTTTTTTTCTTCCTGCCCACACAACAATATAAATGGAAATATGACAACACCAAAAAACAAAACAAAACAAACAAAAAAAATTATACTATGAAAGTGTGGTGTACCCCAAATGTGTGCAACTGCAATTATTAACCCCAAATAATAATTATTATTTTTTTATAATAATAATAATATGCCAAACCATATCATGTTGCCTATTTAACAGTGCAGCTATACTTTAATAATTAAGAAAATAATTATTCCATATTTATGATATGTAGTCCCGTGTAAATAAGGGAGAGTAAAGAAATAAAACTGTAGGTGGAATCTTTGGCACTGCAGTTGTTCCTCCCTGTGTGTTTACTGCGAACCCACTTCCTGTTCCTGTCAGACGCTACCTGGGGAAAAATGCGAGTGGACAAGTTTTTCCTTCTGTGAGACTCTTCTTTTATTTCACAGGTCAGTATTCGCTTAAAATGGATGCAGTTCAAAGCGCTGACTTTGGTATATCCACTGTACTAGTTGACAATGATGTTGTCATGATTAGAGTAGTTCAAGGCCGGTCTGTAAAAGTTATGTCAGCACAGGTGTTAGCGGCCAGCCGAGTCGCGGGAAATCTCGCGTTATTTCGATGTTATCGCGAGACTTCCGACGTCTGTTTCATGGAAACTTTTTTAACAGGCTCATGTATTTAATTTGAATTGTTCCAATTAATCCAAAAGCCTCCTGATATACAGTTGACTGTTTTTTGAATACAGAATACAACATGAGTTTATTAAATGTTGGAAATACTGTAATGTTTGATGCCAGAATGATTGTTGATGTTATTCTTTTGTCATGGTTTTGCACAATAAGCTACGAGTAATTTTTATACATTCAAAGGTGCTGTGTCTCAGCTGGAGTTTATTTTTATTTTTAAAGCCTTTGTTGACGGACTATGAATGCACTGAATGTAAACTTGTGAATGAGTTAAAAGTATATAAAGAGACATTACCTGGGGAAAAATGCGAGTGCACATGTTTTTCCTGCTCTGAGACTCTGAGTTTCTTTGTAGTCGTGATCACCAAGCCCGGGGCCCGTAACAAAAGCAAACAAAAGAGAGGTAAAACCTTCTGAGGAGGACATAAATGCACTTTACATATAGGATGAACAGGACTGCAGTATGTTTTTGCTTGTGTGGCTAAATGCTTGTATTGTCAGGTGGTTGCTTCATGACTGCTAGAACAGATACAGAACTTTACAGACAGAACGTTTTCAGGAAACTTCTTGCGTTGCCTTCACATTGCTGCTATTGTGTTCTGAGTGCAGCAGTAAAGAAGTGCAGGGAAGAGGTAGGAAGGATGGGTGGAAATGAAGAAGCAATTGGGCAGCCCTTATCAATTCAACCTTAAGCAGTCCTAAAATGGTGATTAAAAAAAAAAGACGAGCTAAATTGTACCAAGGTTTGTATAAAAAATTGAAGTTTAATTGTTAAATAAATGACAAGAAAGACAAGTTGAGGAGAGATTTCTGAATCTAATGAAACCCATCTTTATGCATCTCTCTCACACATCAGTATGTTTTTATACTTTCAATTATAAATAATGAAACAAGGTAAATGTCTTCAAGCAGATAAACTTTAAGCTACGCACAGTGCGGATTGTGCATAACATCGTTTGACTAAGTAAGCTGTTGAGTGCTTCATTATTATCACTGATGATGGCGATCATTATGATGATTAAATCCTTTGTATTGTTTCACCACATTCACAGTAGTATGAATCAGTGGTATGAATCCTTGGCGAAAATCTCCATCCAAGGGGACTGTCTGTAAATCTTCCTGAGCCTTGAGAGCCGAACAGCCCTCACCACTCCAGACTTCCAATCTGCTAGTGCGGGGAGGTCCAGACACTTGGACTCCTGTGTTTGAATACTTGAGAGGAACAGCCATTTGGTTTCTTCGCCATTCTTTCATTTCTTTACGTTTTTCATAGTTTTCAGTTCAATAAACTTTCAAGGCATTAAAAAAAGTATATATTTTGACAGCGAGAGATACGGAGACCGCTGAGCGCCACTATTGCAGCTGAACAAACAGAATGACTATCGAAGTAATTGAAGAATCACTTAATTAGTATTAGCAGAAGAAGTAGTCGCAGAGGGGGAGAGAGATCTGCCAGTATATTTGGGGCTCCAGCTGAGAGTCTGTCTGAGTGCCTAATTAAAACTGCTGAGTCACATTCGGTGGCTTCAGTTTAGTTCTAAATGCAAGAAAATGCTGTCCCAGCTAAAAAAGGTGTAACCTGTACATCCACGATTCTTTATTCAAACATGCTGAGATGTGGACAACTTTTTACTGTTGGAGCATTTTACATGTGTCCACTGCAGGATTTTAGATTTCAGTTACTGACATGACAGGTTCACTTCAACCAAATCACAATTACAAAACTTCACACTTTTTTTCATTGTGGTCTCTAACCATGTTTTCAAAGTTTGAAGTTACCTGTAGTTGAGACTTCCTCCACCACCCTACACCACCACATTTCATTTTACAATCATGCCAAAACTAGAATTGTCCAATAAAAGGGCGGCATAATAAAAAGGAACACAAATATTATAGTTGTGGTGTTTTTTTATATAAGGCACATTCATCAATCAAATACACATCTCCAGTATTAGTGCTAGAGTGTAAATTATACTGGGCTGGTGTGCATTTTAATGCACGTGGCACACACATTAGGGTTTTTTTTGGGTCTGTAAATATATCATAGCTTTTTGTCTTGGCAAAGGAAGTGGTCCAGCCTCTCCTTGTACGTGTGCTGTGTTCAACGCCGTATGTCTTGCTGATGGGCGACTCTGTGGTTTACCGGCCCATTTCGATGCTCTTTAGCTGTTGGAAGAAAATGCTAATGAACAGCACCGTGCAAGCAAAGTGCCCCTCCTTTCTCTGCAAAAATGATTTGATGTTATTTTCTGCCAGCATAGTGGATAATGGAATTTCTCTTCCTCACTGATCTCTTTCTGTTTCTCGGTCATACTGTTTTTTTTTTTCTTTCTCCATGTCTGCCTGCCTCCTCTCTTGCTCTCCTCTTTCCCTCCCCCTCTCCTTTATTTGTGTTTGTGCGCATACTGTTTTGAGGATGTTTATTAGCTATCAAGTCAAATTCATACATATTTCCTGCTTCATAACAGGCCCGGCAGACAATTCATTGGAGAATATAAATATATGAGAATATGAAAATGTGAGATGGGGCAGAGGGAGAGAATGGGGTCTGTCTGTCACAGGAATATGTTGAATTCCTCTGGTTGCTGCACTGAGATAAAATTAGCAAGTCATTTCCATCACGATTGATAGTGGGTTACACAGAACTGAATTATAGAGCAGCAGTGATAGAGCCAGATGGCATTTATATGCTATAGGCATGCTTTTGTTTGTAAAAGCAGAGTGTGCAAAAGGAGTGAATGCTTTATTCTGAAAAAAATCAGTTTTTCCTGCACAACATCCTCCAATGATTGAGTGTCATGTAAAATGCAGTCCAACCAACAAGTGCTACATTGTAGCGTCAGAGCCTTTCAGCATCTGAACGGTTTGATTCTTCCTCTGAATGCAGATTAAAAGTAATAAAACGGCACAGCTGGTGGCTTAAAAGCCTTTTAACTGGTTAATTTATTTCCACACCCATATACAGTAAATATGCATACAGCATATAGGATCTCTAGAGGAAGAGAAATATATATTCTTTGCATGGACTACAGTATTAATCCTTGACTTTTGACTACAGATGCACTTTCAGTATCTGCAATGATAGATGACACAAAGGTCAACCTCTAATCTAATGCAGAGTACAATCTCTCGTTCAATTGAAGTAACATTGCAGCAGCAGTATGTTGAAGAATAACTGAAATTTGCTCTGCGGGACCTCAGCGAGGGGAAGAGTGGGAAGGCCATCATATAATTAGTCCATTTGAAGAGAATGATAATGAATGGGATTGTCATGTAGGCTGCTCATTTGGGTCCAATAATGGATCATCATAATTAGCAGAGGGGCAGAAACGCTGTCTTTTTTTCTTCACAATAATTAATCTTTTGGTTGGACAGACCATCCACAAAGACTTTAAACATCATGGACTGGAACTTAGATCTCACTTCTCAGACACATGCAATAAAGGCCTGCGGTAATGGATGTAATCGATTACATGGGAACCAATTAATTCAGACTAAATCATTTCATTACTAATTTTAGTATTTATATAGTGCCTGTCACGAATAAACTAAGTTTCTGAAAGTTCATGCTAGGACATGTTTGTTTGAGTTCATCCTTTTCTGACTGGACCAGAATTATTTGAAGAACTTAAGTGATTTAGAAATGTACCCCACCTGACTTTCAGGAGAGACAGAAGATCCATACAGTTTCAGGACAATCGCACAAATCATTGCTGAATTTGGAACATTTTTCCACAATAAAGCAGAAACTGTGGTTAGGTTTTAGCTGCAGCGTCAGAAAAGTGGACGGACTCGTGAGTAACGTAAGATCACCCGTCCTTAGGGTAAGATGGACTGGAGATGTGCAACAGCAAACAGGCTGCAGCAAGAAGGCTGCAGGTGCTGACTGGAGAATGGTAAACAAGAAATTGGGCAAAGGAGAAGGCTGCCAGGTGACTGCAGATTGTTGGATGGAGACTGAAGTTAAGATCCTGACATGGCTGAGGAGACTGACGTGGCGACTGATTATACAGGCTGGGAGTAAGTATAACTTTCAGAAAAACTACAGAAACATATGGTTAGGACATCAGAGCGACTTAACCAAGAGCGGCTGCAGACGACACCTTAAATACTCTGGAGCAATTGAAAAGCATCTGGAGAGTAATCAGGGAAATGTGGAACAGCTGAGGCTGAGGCATTTCAGCGTAGATTGAAGAATTATTATGCGATGCAGAGGGCCTTACCTGGACACAACTGAGATTGTATCACGCAAGACGAAAGGTTTTCATCTGCGCGCAAAAATCCTCCACACTGACATTTTATCAGCCTCGTTCTAACTGTGCAACTCAGGGAAAGAAAGGCTTGTTCTTTCTCCAACTCAGATGGCCCCCTCTACACATACAGTACATCATCTAGATGAGCTGTCTATGCTGAAACACTGTTTAGCCCGAGGCAGAGTTGGTTGGCATCTGACAAAGCCTAAACAGATGCTGGAGCAGCAGTTGATGAACATATTAAAATCTGCTGATAAACAAAAGAGAAATGTTAATGTTCAGTTTTACTGAGTGGATCTCATGTGCATACACATTAAGCGTTACGTTACTTAATGTTGTCTGCACTTGTTGCCATCATCAGAACTTCCCTCTGTGGTCACTGGTCTTACACTGATCGCCAAAACCAAGTGAAACAAAAGACCCTTGACATCAGTAGTGAGATGCATTTTCAAGAGAAGCAGGACTCCAAGTATTTAATTTATGTGAAAAATGCATAATTATACAGTTCCACATGCACACACATGCTAATATAAACCCCCATATATACGCAGCCATGCCGTCATCAAGGGTTCTGAAAAACATGGTTAATGCCAGGGTGGGGATATGAGACAGGTGGCCTATCTAACGTCTGAAGCTTTAAAAAAAATGAGTCAATCTTGAGAGATTTGTGTTCACAGCATCTCACACCATTCCACACAAAACCCCAATCCTCCATACACACAGCTGCCTCACACACACACACACGCACAATCTTATTCTCACATGCCCACACAGACACACACTTACTTACGCACACGTATACTCGCTGGCACATACGCAGACACCGCAGCATCGGCGAGCACAGACGCAAGATGGTAAAGCACTTGTCTTTTTGCTGCTATCATGACAGCACAAGCATTGAAAACAAATGGCTGGACTGAGCTTTGCATACATATAGAGATCATTTACATATCTAACATGTATATTTATACAGTGAAGTGGAGAGAGTGCCAGATAGCGCAGCCTCCAAACACATCCCGTCTTCTCTGTTTTTGATGCATCAACTGTTTATCATCCTGCTTCTCTGCAAATCCATTTCCCCAGCCACTATTAAAGATGCGTCTTTCTTTATTTCAGAGCAGCGCTCACATGATTTAAGAATTATAGTGGTGATGCATCAGAATAAGAAACCAAACAGAGCTGTTATCTGCAGACAGAGAGAAGCATCCATCACTCTGAGACCAGAATAAAGGGCAGAAGCGGGAGTAATTATCTGTGGTAAAAGACAATGACGTGTGACTCCACAGGCAGAGGCGCCATGAGCTCGACTTTTTCAAAACTGCACTAAAACTTAAATAAGTTGTGGGCAATGTTAGAGACTGATTTAAAAAGACTTTTTGGAAAGGAAAGCTCACTTTGCTTCACATGTTCTTTTTATTACTGCAGGAATTCTTTGAAAAAGTGCATCAAAGATCACTATAATAGCAAATGAAAGGTTTTGTCACAGGAAGGACAAAAGTACCACAGATTTTCGGATGAGCTTGAATTGTGTTTGACTTTAACCGCGATACAGTGTCGTATATCTTTTGTATGTATGCATGTCTGTCAACTCGACAATTTCCACTTCATTCAGCCAGAAATACAGTACATAATTATAGACTGCACTACCCTGTTTATTTCCCTGTGGGAAAGATACTGGGAAAGAAAACTTTATTTCTAGCTTAATGTAAACTTCAAATATACAAAAATCAAACAGCCTTAGGTAAAGAACTATGATGGAAAATGACAATAAAACAGAGTTAAAAATGGTTATTATTGGCAATTGCCAGAACTCACACAAAAATTAACTTTAACTTACTTTTCCAACTTTGTCGCAGTGCCTAATTCAGATATTCATGTCTGTGTTATCTGCAAACAGTCAATGTTACTGTCCCATGCGCTTTTGAAAAAAAATTTTAAAAAACATATTTTAAAAAAAGCACACATTGCCCCTATTTCCCGAATCACTGAGAGATGTATCAAGCTAAAAGAGCAAGATATCACCAAAAAGCTGAAACATAAACTACCAAACAGTACAAGTTATTTTCATTACTGTCTTGTTGCTGCAGTATATATTTTTTTGTTTCTAGTTTAATCAAATGCGGCAAAACTGCTTCAGCAGCTGCAGTGGTGTTTCTAAGGAGGTAAATTGGCTTGAATCAATGGGCCTCCTGCTTGTTATTCTCTGACATGCACCTGTGCTTTTTCGATCAGATCAATCAATTTTTCTTGTCCCTCTTGCGCTCACACACACACACACAACTACACAATGACAGAAAATCTTAGCGCAAGAGTGACCGATAGAGAAGGAGAGACACAGAGAGTCACTGAATGGCAAAAGCGATAGTGGGAAAAGGAACAGAGGAGGTGAGTGTGTACTTGTGTGTGTGTGTTTGTGTGGTAGAAGCATCCCATGCAATTAGGTCATTTGGAATAATTGGCTGCCGGAAGCTCTCATTAAAACCATCTCAAGTTTGAGGCCTTTGATCAGCCTACGGACCAAACGTAAATAGTTCAGCGAACGCACAGAAGACAGAGTGAATTAAAGTTCACAAGAAGCATAAATTGCACGTCGGTGTCCTGAGCTGCATCATTATTGACTAAATATTCGGCTTCTTAGTCAGGTTTCCGAAAGGGGGGGAAATGAGTGCAGCGTAGTAACCACCTTTATCAGCTCGCTCACGTTTAAAATAACTGCCTCATATCCTTTTTCTTTTTTTTTTCTTAACACAGAAGCTGGGAAAGAATTTCAGAGGCACATCGTGACATTCAGTCTTTTAAGAAATAAATTACTTTGGCCATCTTCAAACTGACAGATAGCTCGGCCCACGCTGGTCTACACACCTTCACACTTCAATGGCCGCATATCCTGTATATGTGGCTTTTAGAGGTTTTTATAAAAACCGACCTGCTGAAAGCTACATGCTTTTATTGAACTTTCAACTATTATTAACCAGTATGGGTTATTTCTTTGGTAGTGTATATATAAACAGTATTGGGTGCAAAAAAAAAACACCTCCTCGTTTGTTGATGGCGAGCAAAACACGGTGAAATGCAATGACTCATACATGGCGACCACGATCAGTCTGCTCAACCTGTTGGCTCTGTCTGCCTCTCCACGTGCGAAATTCCTCAGTGATGGACACTGGCTCATATGCGATCGGCCTACACTTTGACTCTGACAAGGCGTCGCGAAAAAGCTGAAGTAATCCATTGGCGCTCCGCAATACAGTTGTCATCCGCAATGGCAGACTGCTGTAGCGATGCCCCGAGGCAGAGAGAAGAAAAGAAACCTGAAAGGTCTCCCTGTAGTCCTCTCCACCCACTGACATCAGACAGTCTCAGTGACAATCAAAGATGGCTACAATACGGCATAGACACAGTGTTGGAAATAATCCATCCAAATTATTAGTGTCGCATTTAATGCAGTAAACAGAGAGGCTCATATTAAAACACCCATAACCTTTTTCCTTTTTCTCAAGAGGTCAAATTTGATTGTTTGCAGCCATTATTTAACGCCACAGCAGAGATTAATGTCTGGACTTAATGTGTTACCCCGTCAACGTGAGAGCACAAGTTTAGCTCGCAGCCTTCTCAATGTAGCTTCACTGATAAACATCATCATGAGAGAGATTTGCCATCCCTAATTGATTTAATATGCTTGGAAATTAGTCTCATTTACTTGGCAGAAAATGCACTCTCGCCACCGATATTGTCTGTTACTGTATCTTGACATATCTCTCACTTAGCGGAGGCGCACAGAGTTGGTAGGAGGATGTTGTTATTATATTAATAGACAAAGACTGCTCAGAAGCCTAATTAATGGAGGGAGAACATTTGCTGTGTTGTCCTCTCAACCAAACTCAAAAAGGAGACGCTAGGAAGGAAGGATGCTAAAAGGAGAAGTGATTGACCAATCTGTTTTTTTTTTTTTTTACTATCTTGCACCTTTCTGTCAGTAAATTAATCTCCTTTATATGTTCTCTTGTCACTTAAAAGATACTAAACAATATATGCAAAACATTAAAATGAATTTCCTGTCAGATGACAGAAAAATTGCTCTAGCGCTGCTTTATTTTACAAGGATTAGTTCACTACACAAATATATGCAATCATATATGTGCATAAGCAGCAGCACAGCCTATAATTTCCTTTGCCATAACACATTTATGGCAGTAATACCTTCACTGACTGCATTATTTCCCACTTCCTGTCTTCTCTCACACTGGGCTGTTGTGTGTGCCATCAAAACACTGGCAGTACCCTAATTTTTAGAGAAGCTCACAGCTATTAGTTCCCTGCAAGTCCTCCTTGGGGAATCAATTCTTTGAAGACTGAACTACTAAATGAAAGCGGCACCACATCTTCCGCTCTTCTTCTCCGCGCTCTTCCTTTCTTTCTGCCTCTCCCCCTATGATGCACTCAGCCCAGACACAAAAGCCCTTTACCATAATACTGCGAATACTCATAAACATAAATATTTAATTTAAAAACATTTATATTTTATGTTTTAGATATTTTCTAATACCAAGCTATTACTCATGGCTTATCGTCCTCATTTTCAAATGTTTTTTATAATTTATTTAATTCATCAACATGGAAAATAAGTCACTGAATGCTTGTTATTCCCTCTGGATCTCATTACTCCCCCTGGTACCGAATATGAAGCAGTGAAAGGCATATATAATCAAACATGCACACGCAAACACAGTGCTGCAGATAATTAAAAAGTTAATACACTGTTGTGAAAACATTTACAAATGATTACGTTGCTTTCCTTTTTTTAAATAATGGAAGCCGAAACTGTGTCAGAAATGTGTTTGATTCATTTACGCCTCATTTTTAATCGCTGAACTCCTCTTTTCTCAGCCTTAAACAAAGTAGTGCACACATCAAACTGCTCTATTGACTCCATGAATAGCCGAACAAAATCAATGCACGTGGAGGCCGGTCGGACGTGCCGAAAGCCCCAATTCTAATTACCATGTAGAAACGGAGAAGTAAAGCATCTAAATCTTCTGCCTTCCAACTCTTTTAATGCTTAAGCAATTAGCTGAGAATAGCACAAACCTGGTTAAGGCCAGTGCCAGTGGGATATCAGGACCAGTTCTGTCCAGCTAATGCACAACACCATGGTTTCTAATGTGTTATACAGATGGGAAAAGGCTGCCTTGCTAACACCTGCTGTGCATCAAGCATGAGCACATTTAACAGCCAGTGTCACACCTCCTCTGAAAAAAAAGGAAAAAAAGAAAAAGGCTAAAAGGCTTTGGGAAATGCTAATGGTTGGATATTCAGCTCACATTTCCAGGCAAACTGTAGATTTTTTATCTCTTTTTATGAAGCAAAAGAGATTCCCACTTTTGCCATGGATAGTCGCATCCAGTAACATAATTCTGTACTAACTTAATGATTAATATAGTAGTCTAGAAGTCCTCAAGTAACTCATCCATATCTATATACTGTAGGTCTCAAGAGTGACACAGGAACTCTTCATTAACAGTTAATTTATTATCAGGTTGTTCTTCACTCATTCTTTAGAAACTACTCACATTTTTGTGCGCCATATTATAAAATGTTACCATTGTTGGCATGCCAAAGCGAACATCTCATCAAGAAGCTGATCATTTAAAAGACCTTTCTGCGTGCACTCCCCTCTGAGTTACTGTGTGGCGCTGGAGGCTGCCATTCTACCCGGCTGTCCCCTGACAAAGCAGCCTTGCTACACTTTTCACTACCTCTAAACTTTGGTTCATCTTTCCCCGTTTCGATTACAGGTGGCCATCTGCCGTTCCGTGTCCCATGACCCCTTGCTTTGGTCTCTCCGGTAGCGCCGGGGGACACATCACCGTCAAAGGACGGAGATTCAACCAGAACAGGACCAACAACACCAAGGCCTGTGTGTTTCTTTCTCTGAGCTTTTCTGCGCTCACTTCTCATTGTCTGCCCCTGAAATAAACGCGGCAGTGGCAGTGGACCCTGGTCTCCGGTGTCAGCGTCCTGCGCACATGTTAAACATGCAAGCAATCGCACAACCTCCTCAAGGAAGACAATTAGTGAGATCAGCTGGTGTAACATTTGGTTGGAATTTAACCTGAGGTAATTACTGGACTCTGAGAGTGCCAAGTCAACACGTCCCTGAGAGCGGGAGCATTCCTCCTCTGTCATCGTTGGGGAAATGAAACAGAAGCATGACAAAGAATCTTCACAGTTTGAGATTAGCTTTGTGCTCAAGATTGCAGCAATAATTAAGCCACACAGGTGTTTCTTCTGCCTGCTTTTTTCCTGTTCTAATATAATATCTTTCTTAGGCCACATTGCCTTTTTCACATAATGGGAAACATGGACACCGCTACTTCTATAATATTATAATAACTAACACTGAATGTAAACAGCACAAATAAAAGTTACCTAACACTGCGTTACAATGAGTGGCATGCCAAAACTCTGATTTCTAAGTACTACTTAGTGTTACTGAAATATAATACAGCCATATATGTAGCCTATTCAAACAGTTATTTATTACTGACTGGCAAGCCTGAATTCTCACTTGGACGTGAACCATCAAATTTTTGCTTTAAACTTACACAGCCCAGCAGTAATATCTGCACAGACCCTTGAGACTCTGTAACAGCATTCAGCCTCTAACAAGAAACAGAAGGATCAATCTGCTTCCCTGTTTGCCGATAAAGTCATGCACGTAATATAAATAAAGCATCTGCACCCGTGGCTTCCCTTTTGGGAATATACTCAACAGAAATCAATAGTTCCCTCTGAGAACCAAAGTACGTATATGCAACAGTTTGTTTCACAGTCCGCAGAGAGAGCCTTTTCTATGTTGACACACACATCCCACTCCTCTGGCGCAGAGATCGACAAGGTTCCTCCCACAGTGTCTCTCAAATCGCGCCCGTAAAGGCAGAGGTTAATAAGGTGTGGGTGTGCTTCAATGGCAGGCTGGTCTCCATTTACCAACATTTGTCCCCGGTTCCATCGAAGAAAAAACGCTCTCATTCAAACGGGTCCCAGAGTTAAAGAACGACAGACAACAGTGTCATGTTTGGCCATTTCATTTCATGCCCTTCCTTTGCTCTCCTTCGCGCCTGCCGCCATCTTGTCCTTCCTTCATCCTCCCTTTTCCCGTCCTCCTGCTTCTCTATAAACTCTCCGTTATCAAAGCGCCCCCACTTACCTCCCCGTGTATCCCCCACAACCTCACACTCCTCCCACGCGCTGGTGTATGTGTCAGTTTGTCCGAGTGCGTCCATGTGTATTCAGCTCTTTCACAAGAATATTTGTAGTGCTGTTGCCATGGTGGCTTGGCTTGTTTAATTGATTTGATAAATTTGTCATTAACAGATTTTTTGGTATTTTCAGTTAAACTTCATCGCAAATACTTTTGCATTAAACCCTCCTATTTCTAAACTACAATTATTCTTGATATTTTCTTACTTGTATTAATAGGGAAGGGCAATTAGAAATGGGGGAATATTAAATTTGAGGATAATTTGAGGTGAGCCATGTGGCGTCCTAGAATGGAGAGCAGCTTTTGTGCGAATCTTTGGCACAGCTCGGACTTTTTTTTGCCCATGAGAATAACTCGGCAGAGGCAGTCAAGTGTTCTCTTGCAGATAATCGGTCTTTTCAGCTCTAAGCTCCCGCCAGTAACCAAAGTGTTTTGTGACCACAGCAATGACTGAACTGCTGTGCTTCTTTCACTTGGTGATGAACCAATCGCCTGCTTTAAAAACTCACTGAGCCAGCTGCCATTGTCGAGTCACCCAAATTAATCTCTTTTTAAATCAGTCTTGCGGACTGTGCTGAAGTAAAAAAAAAGGAGAGTCAATGTGTATGACAGACTGTGGTTTCCTCAGGTTATAAATCATATTATACTTACTATAATGTCATTTTCAAGTGGTGAAAACCAAGATACTGACAGATAACAAACTGTCATAAACTGAATTTAGTAATGGTTTTAAAAGTCCAGATAAATTATGAAAATGGATTTAGTGGAGAGTTAATAGGTAATTCTAAGGGGTTATAGCCATTTACAATGCATTGTTGCCCACAAGAGTGGTCTGCAAAATAAATTCTATAAATTATATTCAGCATTGTTTACCAAGTGTAGACACGCCAGCCAATGCCACTTTCACCAGTTCATCCTGCTGACACTGCAGAAGAGTGTTTCTGAGATGAACGTTGATGCTCTCGAAACACCCAGAAATCCAGACACACGTTTGATTTGCTAAAGCCTTTGGCATGCACATAAAATGAAATTAAATGCATCCTCCTGATTTGTATGTGTATTGCACTCTAGTGGCTCTTCTACAGATCTCTGAGTTTCAGAAGGCACCCCAATCACATGCATGAATCAACATTTTTAGTTCCTCAGTCAGCAAACATTTTGTGGCACGTGTCTGATCTAATCTAATTGTTTCAGTTACGCTCCAAAGTTCATGGCTGTAGAAATGTAACTTTGTTTCTTGACCTTCAGGCTCAGCTGTCATTTCACCAGAGGGGAATTTCATTATTTCTTTATGTAAAGGTGCTCAGCCTCAACCCAATCACTTTACACTCATCTATAAAATAGCTGCGTGCATACCAGCTGCAGTGAGGCATCAGCAAAGAGCAAGTGACACAATACTACACACTGAGTGAATCCATTGCAATCCTCGCCTGCGCTTTAATATTCTCTGTGAAAATCACCAACAGATTAGGTGACAAGTCTTCGCAGAGCCCAACACATTCAGAGAACTTTTACTTCGGCCGATAGAGATAATAGACTATAGGATGCATCTCCACACAGAGCATGGCTGAAATCCCGGCCTTTATGATAACGGACTGGGGCTAAGCCTTCCTTCCCTTTCATGAGACATCTGACAGTTTTGAGAACTCCAAATCTTTGGCCTCTCCAAAACCAATACAAGTTATTGCTCCTGCTACCACAAAGGTTGTGGTCCCCTCGGTCAGCTGGTACCTTTCTGCTATGCCTGGACTTCCTAAGCTCCTTACTTTCAACCTGATGGCTTTCTCTGCAGCCTTCTCCATGGGCTGCTTTTATAAAAGGCACCAACAACTTTCTGGCCAAAGCCCTCAAAGGAGCTGTGTTACCAAAAGAAGCTTTGAAAGGCTCACCGGTGGGATAAGTTCCTGTTAAACGCTCCAAGTTGTATTTTAGTCCACATACATATGTTTTTTTTTTCCTGATCAGGTGAATAACTTATAAATAGTTATGTATTGCCAATCTAATTTCTTGGCACTTGCTGATCCATAACATCCTGATCATGGGCGTGTTTTAGTTGAGTGGCTGTGATCGTCTTTAATGGAAAATTCTCTCACCAAACAAACTTGGTGATGATGGGAGTACACCAAAGTTACTATGTGAAAATTCTGAGACTAAACTCTAAAATAACCACAACATAGTCAGCCAACTGACTCTGTCCTCAAGCCAGCAGGTGTTCCTCTCCAACAGGATCAATTTAAACCCTCCACCAGTGTGACCGTTATCAGATTGGGTCTGCAGGGTGGATATCTTCCCCTCAGCAGTCCTTAATGCAGACTGATACCACAATGACCATTACCAAGACATCAATCTCCATTCAAGTGCCTTCTGGGAAGTATAGGTCGGCAATAAGTTAGCGAAATGGTCGCGTTTGCCAGCTGACGGTAATTCACTATGTATGCAAGCTGTCCAATACACGGGCTGAGGACTTTGATCAAAGCTTACGGAGGGTTTGATGGGGTTTAGATAGATAAAGATAAAGGGAGGAGAAGTGAAAGAGAGGTGGAAAGACGGAAATTTGGGGGTTATAGGGAAAAAGGTGAGTTTTCAGGGTCATACATTCCAAAAACGTGTGAAAACTGCATTGAAAATAGAAAAAAAAAGATCCATCTTCAGGGAAAGGGCGCTTCACTTTGTAGATTTTCTCTTGTTTTTCTTTAGTTTCTACCCTGCTGTTTTCCCACCAATTAAAGTGTCTGAAGTGTTATGGCAAATACTTTGCTGTGTTCACCTGGACTTTCTTGTTTCACAGACAGGCTCTCTCTGCTTATGATGGTGTGACCGTTTTTTTTCATCTTTCATCTCTTTTTCACAGTTTTTTACATCTTACAGTCTCTGTTCATAATGACTGGAAACAACGACCATGGGGCCACAATTTCTGGAACATTTTCCAAACCAGTGCAACAGATTTAAAGAAAGACAGTTATAGATGAGAAAAAAAACATAACTAGCTATTTTAAATACACTAGATTCACATAATTTATAGTTTGCAAGACATTTATATCTGTAGAGATTGATCAAGTTAAGGCAACGTGAAAAGATGCTGAAAGAATCACAGAGAATTAAACCCTTCTGATGTGTAACTCCACCTCAAGGAGGCGTGAAAAGGAAGTTGTGGAAGTGCATTACGGGAAGGATGAGAAGTGAACGGTTGTTTCCTTCCAGGGTTGGAAACATCTGTGTCATTTATGAAGGAGGTGGTCCTATTTCAAAGTCTCGTCCTGCAGCCAATTGTTTCTTCATCGCACAATAGTAAAAATGTTTATTCTGTCTCTACAGAGTCTATCTATCGTCTGTCTGCAACTTTACCATAAGTATTTAAATTAAGCTATGATGTGCAAAATCCAAAAGTTATACTTTACTGACAAAACTCATTTAATTCCTTATTTTGTTGGAAACATTGGTGAGATAATTGGATGCAGCTCATGACCCCCCTAAAAATAAAAAAAATATATTTTAGTGAACACCACCATAAGACACAACTGACAGGAAAGAAGAAGAGAGCCATCTGCTGTAGTCAGAATCTGTGTGGCTTTGATTGAACAGCTTTTCTAAATGGATAGATGGAGCAGATGTTTTTATACAACCTCACTGGTTATCTTCAGATACTTAAACCAGTCTTTTGCCCACAGCTTTTGAACAAAACTGATTATATTTTATGAATCTAGAATACCTTCTTGGCTGCATTTGAATGTGAGAGACTTCCCTATTTGTATCTCTCAAAGTGTGTACAGTCGGGATATCACACGTTTAGTATTTGCCATCTTCAGGAGAGGGAATTGACTATGCAAGTGCCTTATCTCACTCCTCTGATAAGTCAACATACAGGTGCTACACTTGAATAGAAAGCTAGACTTAACTGCTGTACAGCACTGCATACTTCCACAAATTAGATAAGGGGAGACGAGTCAGAGAGAAAAGGAAACAGGATGGTCCGCTCCGTGATTAACTGCGACTCTGGACATGTGCGCGAGTCTTTACAGAGTGTACTCGCTGGAAATCTCCACACAAAAGAGAGAGATAAAGCACAGGAAAATAGAGGGACATCTGGCCGTAGGAAGGAATCAACACAGGAGAGATAAAACAAAGCGAGGAGGTCATGAACGGCCCTCCGGTGGTCAATTTAATGGACAAAAAGAACTGCAAGACAAACGTATCATAAGTCAAGAGGTCAAATAAACAGCATTTGGGCCTCATACATCTCCAAATGGCAATTAGGAGTTAGAGCAGGAGAAATATGACCTCCAGAAACAGTAATGGCACAAATACACTCTCCCTAAACATAAACTCTTCCGTGTTTCTTTTAGACGTTGCTTTTTTTTTCCTCCTTTGGCATTTTTGTCACAAGGAGAACCAATTACGGTGCTGTGGCCTCAATCTATCACATTATGTAGTCTCTAATATCAGTGCGATGTCTGCGCCCAGAGGAGAATAAATCGGACACTATTAAATATTGTATTTGTTCTGCTAGTTCGTGTAATCTTCGGGATAAAATGTAATAACGAATAATTCAATCTCCATTTATTCTGTCCATGAAAATCCATTCTCCAGTCGTACTGAATGAACACGCTGTCACATCCACATAAGAAAATTAAAGACTACGTAAGGCCTTGAGTTATTATACTACCTAGTCTGTCCTTATCAAGGTGGCACTAATTCTGAAATGGAGTAATCTTGTGTAAAAATAATTCATGAACTTTCCAGTCATGAGACGGCTCAGAATGCCAAATGAGCACTTCTTTTCTGCATATGGGGGAACTTGAACAAAAGAGAAAGTATAACTTTTTATGTACTTGGCTCATAAAGGAAAGTGGTGAAACGTTATGTGCGTTTCTGCTTGGAATGTTTTGTGTGCAGATGTTGCATGTTTGTGAAAAACAGCTTCAAATTGTTGTGTGGCAGTTTTTTTGTGATTATTTCTATATGAAGCATGTCTTTCATTCATGTAGCATTACATATTAGCTCATAATAATGACAAACAAAAGGAAGATGAGCTCCAAATGAATCGCCATCACCTCTTCTACCCACTGAGCCGGCAGGTTTATTCTAGTTTGACTTTACTGTATTGATATACATTTTGAAAACACTTTGGTGACACATCCAAAAATTTTAATTTGCCCAATACTTTGATTTGTGATTTAACACTTCAAAACATTGACGTTCCTCAGCTTCAACTGTGTTTTGTGTTTATTGCAAATTAGTAAATGTAAGAATTCAAACGTGCCAAATGTAGCATGACAAGCATTGCTCTTGTTTTCAAAATGCTGCAATTTTTCTTTTGTTTTTCATGTCTGCTTGCTTTGTATTAGCTGATGCTTTGGAGATTTGACTTAAATTTTGAGTCATATTCTGATACTGCTTCCTGACTGATGCAACCTGCTTCACATTGCAGACTGTAACCACTATAGGATGCAACTCACATAGAGCACAAGGTTGACGTTTTGCATTTTGAACATGTTGTCAGTGTATGGCGTGAACCTTTGACCCTAAAGGGAAAACAGAAAGACTAACAGGCAGACACAGACCTCTTCCTGTGGCAGCAGAGGTCTAAACCTAAGGTGGAATGGATAATGCTCTTTCTCCCTCAAGTACCCCAATCATGACGCCCTTGAGCAGAACACTAATGAGCAAAAATCAGTAAGGTTTTTAATGCTCAGATAGTGATCTCGCTGGTGGAGTCTCGCGTTGTCAACTCACTGAGTGCTCCATGAGCTGCTGAGATTTCTGGCATTAAAAAATGCCTTTTCAGCCTGATTTATGTGTTTTGGAGCGATAAACTCCCTTCCCACTCAGATTATGAGCCTGCACTCCTAACATTAACTTTTGAAACACAATACAAATAAACTCCAAAAACCACTCACACAGCAGCTACTCAAACAACACCTACCGGTCACTGCGATGGCACTGTGAGTGCTGGCTTTGTTCTGCACAACGCGAAACAAACCTGGACGTTTTTAGTATTCTGTTCATCTGCGCCTCTCTCCCAAGGGTGTGAGCACTGACTTTGGCAATTCGCTGTTTTTCTGGAATAAAATTATGGATTTATTTGAAGAGATACAAATAAACAGTGAATACAAACTCCCCACCCCCGCCAACAGTGTATGATTTCGTAATTGATATTGTTGCAGAGCACTGGAAGGTGTAAGAGAGAGCGAGTGCAGAGAGAGGAGGAGGCAGTGGGTGAGGTGAGGGTGAGAGAGACTGGCCCAGAAAATAGAATTATCAAATAATTTGTGCTGGAGGCTTATTAAGATTCAGACCGATCAAACTGTGATCCGTGGAGTTTGAAGTTTCAAAAATATTGCTGGGAGAAAAGGATGAGAAAATAGGTGTGATCGGTATCTACACAAGAGACAAAATGCTTATTCATGCAAGGATGGCCACATATCGCTTCAGCAATCCAGTGTGACTTTGAACAATCTTTGCAGACAGTTTTTTTTCAGGCCGAAGCAAAAGGACATTACAACCCAGGTCAGAATGCCGTCACACTTTCACTCTGTTTCCAAAGTGTTTTCTAGCTCTGAGTCACAGCTAACCTGACTAATCAAAAGAGACATGAAAGCGTTGCTCCCTTTCAGTGCTTTCCAGTCATTAGCGGCAGCAACCTCAGGGGCTGCAATGTCATTGCAAACAGTGGTGCACCTAATCACGGCAAGATTTATCCAGAATCAGCGCAAGTCTAACAGTCGTGTGAAATTTTACACTCAAGTTGCGGCACGCAGCTCTGTGAGGCTCGTTCATGCGTCCAGCTGGACGTCTGCCTCGTACTCACTGAGACCGAGATGCTCTTTCACAGGAGAATTCTCCCTTCAACCCCCCCCCCCCAACAAAACTGTGTGATCATCTCACAGGGTGCCAGATTGGAAATTTAAGAAGGCAGCTAAGCTAAGCACATTTCCTACACAGGTAAGTTAAAGTGCTTTATATACATGAGATGAGTGTGAGAAAGATTAAATGGCAGATTACAAAAAAATAATATGAAAGAAACCTCAAATGAAACAAAACAGCACAAACTGTAAAGTAATTCTCCAACAACCTGGAGTCAACTTTCTTTGCATCAGCAGCTGTCGGAGAGCTATTTGTAGAAAGAGAAGAGCCCATTACAGTAGCCAGGACTAGCAGAGCTAAACCAGCTGTCGCACTCATGCAGATTTGATCTCTTCAGCATGTACCCAGATTCTTTCACACCTACGTTTTTTTCTGTTTCAGTTTCACCCATCTTCCATCTGGATTTACGACAGCTCTTTCTAAGCTTGCCTCCTTTAACAAAAAATGTTTCAGCCTTTTTTTCTTAACTCGAAATACTGCCTCTTTTCAACCTCAGCTAATTCTCTCTTCCTCTGCTCCTTATCCACTAAAAGCTCACATCAGTTTCATACTTGTTGTACACATGTGAGGCTGGAAAAGGATTTATTGTATGTACATAACCATGACCAGCCCATCTACACCATACATCTTCACACTCCATACTATTTTGTTTTTTTTTCCCTTGGTCATAAAAACTCTGACTTTCCCATCTGTTGTACTGTGTGTGTGTGATGCATGGCCGCTTGAGGAAATGTGACCACTCTATATGTGAAGAGGGAAAACAGAGCCACCGAAAGAAAGTGCAACTGTATCAGTAGAAAACTCAACAACAAAAAATGATCATGGTGATGGAAAATCTGTCTGTCTCATATTACCCAAAACAATTTAATTTTGTCAGCCACAATGAAAAGTTCTGTTCTTTCTTTACAAGTCCTACATATTAAACAGCATTTTGATGTGACGGATGATTTGTCTGTAGCTTCCAAAATTATAACAAATAAAAGTGTTTTTGACCTGACACAGCTGTTGTTCAGTGAGGTTTAGGTACAAAGAACAACCTGTTTGGGTTTGTTGATCATTGTAGTTTAGCTTATAATAAGTCTTTGATAAGGAAAAGGGACTTTTAAAGAAAGCCTAGTTAGTTAAGGTTAGCAGAAAATTGTGGTTATGACTTGAAGAAACCCACAAACTCCCCTATCAAAGTCTTGTATTTGTTGACTGGCAACCAATCCAACTGTCTTGCTGGATGGGCCTCATCCAAAAAAAGTCATCATAGGTTGTTTGAAGCATTTTAACAACCACTCTGTACTTTTTTTTCTGGTGAGAGCAGCCTTGATTCACATGACACATTTCTCTTAAAAGAGCCAATCTATGACATTTGCCATTCATATCCTAGAGATAACTCTTTTCATTCTCCATAAATCAGCGCCGAAGATTGTTTTAGTGTGACTTCTATCCAATTAGTTACAAGGAGTTTATATAATTTGCTATTATTCCTCTTGCCTTCCCCCTCTTATTGGTCTCTCAGATGGAAATCATTTCCTGACAGTGTGATGACACACCATTTTCAGCAGGTCAGATGAGTTCCTGTAATTATGTAAATCACCGTGGTTTCGTGGATTGGGAGTTCAGGCTGGTCAGGAGGTTGCAGAGAGGGATCGTGGGTACAGCTGCAGTTCAAGGTACTGTCAATGCCAACTGACTGAGTGTGCATGTCTGCGTGTGTGAGATGAAAATCGCATACTCCACTGTGTTTGTGGAAGTGATACAGTTGTGTTAATTACTATTAAAAACAAAATGTTTGTCAACTTAATAGACTGCAGATTTTGACGTTTGTATTTCAGCACATTTCACAGTTTATACTTCTATCTAACACCCATTTTCACTCTTACAAGAGGTGAAGAGGTTGGTATTTCTGTGTCTGTCTCTTTAAGGAAATTTCTGGTTAAGATAAATTGCTAAAATGAGTTCAAGAGATAACAGTAAAGTCCTACATAGGCAGTGTCAAATTTGTGTGGGTGACAAGAGGGCAAAAAGTTTTTATTTCTTCAGGAAACTTACCGTGGAGATGCATGTATTCATATTTAAATATGAATTAAAGGGAAGAGACACTAAAAACTGGTCAAATAACTGCTTACAAACTGCTTAATTTTCTGCATCATAAACCATATGAGTTTATCTTCACCCAAACTGTACTACATAACATTACACTACAACATTACACACAGCTGAATTAGTGACAAGGCACAGACACAGACCTTCAAAAAAAGAGAAAGAGAGACGGAGAAAAACGAGTGAGTTAAAATTAAAGATCTCTAACTTTAAATAGTCTGTATAGTAAGGGAACAAGAGGTTTCAACTGGGGAACACTGCCCCTTTTGCAATGGGCCATACTTTAAAAAGTGGAGGTCACGGTAATAGGAGGAGGCTGAAATTAAATTCAGTTGGTCTTAAGTATCTAAAATAAAAAAGAAAGTTACTGACAAAAATCTGAAAAACCCTCTTGGTCATTTTGCTTTAACTTTTATGATCGTCCCTATATTAAGCTTGTATATTCCAGTCTGCTGTCGAGCTGCTGAAGGTGTCTGGCTTCGATATTAGATCATGAGGTGAAAACAGCATCCGTGGAACATCAGTCAAGCTTTATCCTGATCTGCACAAGAGATAATAAATCTGACAAAAATTGATGAAAAGCTATTAAGAGCTGACTGTGCCAGTATAAAGCATAAAACTCTTGTTTAAACACATATTGCTTGTTCATATGCGGACAAATATCACCTGAATTCTTTTTTGCACCAGTTTTAAAGGAGCTGAGATGCTGTTTGTATCCTTGCAGAGTGTATCATCTGTTCATATCCTAATAATAGGTTTGAATTCAGTTGCATCCCTACTGTATAGAGGAGAGAGACACGGCGTATATTCCAGATGCAAATTAGCTGGACGAAGCAATCAGAGAGACTTCCCTTCCCACCTGTACGTCTTATTAAGGAGTTAAGATGTATGCGAGAACGTGAAAATGTGTGACACCCCGTTCCGTTTCGATGTTATCTTTATCTCTCTCGCAGGCTCGCTCAATCTCATGTTCCTCGTTCACAATTATGTGAAGACTTTGTAGTGGCGTTCACCGTAAAAGGCTGCGAGAGTGTTGTCAGCGACCTTGTCGTCTACGGCGTGGCTCTCCCGCCGAAGCTGATAGGACTGCTGAAAACTCCCTCCATCTGTTACCCAGGTCTGAATTAGCTGTAGTCTTGTTGCTTCGACTCCTTTTCTCTCCCATTGTCCGCTCTGTGTTTTCTTCACGCTGTATTGCCATTTTATAGAGGTCTACAACTGTTCAAACACCCCCACACCATCAAAAAGGACTGAAGATAATGAAGATAAGATTCCTGTGAGGACGTCCCAAAAAATTCCATCCCGTCTCTTTCGACATTGGTTTTTACAATAAAGAGATTGCAAAGCTCACTCGGGACCGGCATTGATGGGTTATCTGAGAAAACCGTGACTTGAGAATAAAGGCGGATTTAAGCACAGCGGCTCCGGTTTAAGCCGGCCTCATTAAAGAGCAGAATACAAACATGGCAGTGGTTTGGGACTTGCTCACCTTTGGGTGACGTGTAATAGCGCTGAAAGGTTTCCTGAAGGAAAGTACCTGTCTAAATGTCATAGAAAATACGGGCTCGGTATTTATCATGTGATGGAATTTGTTCTGTATTTGCTGTTAAATCCGAAGGCGGGATGATTGAAGAGAGAGAGGGGAAATTTTGAACAAGTACTACTTCCAGACCCCTTCCTCTCCAATGTGCTCAACCTCGCCTCTGAAACCTCTTCTCACAGAGCAACTGTATTTAAATCTTTCTTTTTAGATGGCTTTTCTTCAGTGATCTTCTTCTGTTAACTTGTCTTTGTCATGCAAGCTGAAGATACTGAGTGAGAGCTTGTGACACTCCTTCAGTCCCTCTCCCTGGCTCTGACTGGTTGTTATGTTTCGGGCACAGTTGATCTTGAAAGTAGACCCGCCTGACTTTTTCACAGATTATCTGTCTCATGTATTACTGTTATGCGTTGCTGCAGTTTTAGAAATTATATGGGTTTTTATATGGGCTACATACTTCAGCTTTAAAAAAAAAAAGTCTTTTACATCTTGGTTCCCCACTCAGGAGACAAGTTTATTTATGTTTACAATTTATACTTATACAGGTAATGTTTGTCTTATTGGTGGTAGATCATTTTCATTTTTTAAAGCACAATAGAAGCTTGTTGCATACAATGCAAAGCAAAGTATGAAACCAGGATGCAGCACACTAAACTGTCCATATTTAAAGATTTGATCAAAATAAGTGCGAGCAGAATATATAAAGAGGCATTAGGTGACACTGGACCAAAAAGCAGTGCAAGGAAAGGAGGTCATTTTGTATCAATATCAGTCATTTTTCTTGCCTTGAGTCCCCAGGAAGTCCACAGCAGTCTTTTTTTAGTGTAGGTATTTAATTTTGAAGCAAAACCCCTTGTACGCTACACACTCACCATAATAACTACATAATAATTACAACTAATCAACAGCAATCACAAATGCACAGTGCTAAAGCACTGACCCAGATGAAATCTGCTGTCTTAGTAATATATTTTACTCTTTATTATAGGTTATGGATCAGCGACCAGTCCTGCCGCGTTCAAAATGACAGAAAATGACTACTCTCTAGTTCTCCTTGCAACATAGCTGTGAGCCAGTCATTATGTTGTTCTCATATGAATCCCAGAGGACTGAAATAACAACTGGTCTTTTCACGCATACAAGTTGCTCCTCTATTTCTATCATTAGGACAGTTTTTGCATTATACTTTCCTTTACCATACCACAGGAATTGTTATTTTTACACAGATGTGCATAAAGTATACATCTTTACTAGAGTATTTATCTATATTGTTACTTTTGATTAATAGAAAATGGATGGAAGAAATGAGAATGAAGGGAAAGACATGCAGGGAGAAGAAAGGGAGAGAAGACTTTGAGAAGAGAGAGCAGAGAGATGCACAGAGAGAGGAGGGATGATGGATGGAAGGAATGAGATGGAGAGGGAGTGAGGTCCAATTGAATGTTAGTATGGATTTCTCTGTGTTAACAGAATACCTTGTCATGTCTCCCCTGTCTGAGGGCTAAAATCTATCAGTTCCATAATCCATCATCAACAGCACAAACGGCGATCAATACTGCCTCGGCTGGTGGCTGTAGCCTAATTAAAACCCTTTTTTTCGTGGGGTGAATCAAGTGATTCTGAGTGAATCAGTCCACACTGAATGTAAAAAAAATTGTGGTTGAATATTTGCACTCACAAAAGCTTTCACCTACATGACATGAAAATGTTGAGCTGCTTTTCCACTGTCCAACACCATGCTATGAGTCATTTTATCTGCTCAGTCAGTATAAGAGTGATGTTTCACTTTTAATAAAACAAAACAGTGCTCCCATGGGTGCCATATAGAGGGAGTCCAATGTAAGATGGTTCACTTTTTTATTTCTTTCATACCGTCTTAGAAACTACATGTGTGTTACAATTCCAATATCTTTAATGGGACAATTTCAAATGCCTTTAAGCCTCAAACTGCTATTTCATGTAATTCAAAGTATATTAGGTTCACCTGACCAACCTAAACCTTCAGCCAATGGACAATCCTATACAGGTTACCTGTAGTAAATTCTTTATGATGTTCAATTTCTGTTGACACTGTGCCATAGAGGTCAACTCCATTGCAGTCTTTGAGGCTGAACATTGTGAAGGCCTTATATTAGACTGCATTGTGCTTGCGGTGTCTTATTGGTGCAAGCTGGAGTAAGAAAAAAACCTCACAGATACAGTATTTCTTATGCAGGTGAGTCAGAGAGGAGCTCAATATCTAATAAAAAAATCTCCTTCTCTCTTTCTCTCTCTTTCGTACATTCTGGACATTATTGAATCTGCATCACTCCCCACCGACCACTGTCAAATGATAAAATTACAAAAACTACCAGAAGGTTGAATCACTGACATGATGTCAGCAAACCCTGAACAATCAAAGTTTTACAGTATTTACTGCAGAGCTGTTGTACTGCAACCTAGTGTCCCTAATTATTAACATG
>JBAJHX010000067.1:14848637-14893579 GCA_037176925.1 Amniataba percoides
ATATATATATATATATGTATGTATGTATGTATAATGTTCAATAATGTTTTAATAGCATTACATTCTGTATAAGTATGTAACACTCTAAGTGTTTGCTCAACAGGAAAAAGACCACCTTACAATAGTAGAACATACTCTCAAGGAGTTTCAAGGAATTAAATAATAAATCATGCATTTACATTCCATTTAAAAGGTGTAATGAATGCCAATCACATCCATTAACATTCTGTTTGATCAGTGAATATCATCAGCTCCAAAACGGCTGGCATTTCTTATTCCTAACACGACCAGGTCCACTGTGAGCCAAGGTGTGAGAGGCAGAGGTGTCTGTGTCCAGAGTGATATAACTAGCCTAGCGAGCTTCTAAAAGCAGCTAATTAGACCTAAGATGAATGCCCAGTGGGGAATGAGCCAAGGTTAGGCCCCATCTGGCCCTGTTTCACACAGATAACAACTGCAATAGGCCCTCAGTCTCAACTAAAGATAGCTATGACCTATGCATATGTCCCAAAGTCTTTTTTTCCCATCACACACAATAAGATTGCTTTATTGGGTGATGTATTGCTTACATGCGCGCGTGCTGTGCTGTGAGCTTTGATGCAAGGTCACTTAAGGTCAATGTGGTTCTTGTCGAAGGTAATTAGCTTGCTCCCATCGTTATGGTAAAAGCACTCAGCAATATACATTAAGGCAGTTTCAAGAATGAGTTCATGACACTGGAAAAAGGCTGCATGCTTTAGTTTCTTACAAATTTAATTTTACATGGTCCTTATATAAAACCCAATTACAAAGAGATATAGAGTAATCTAACCATATGCACAGATGTATTATTCTAGACGGAGCACTCTTACACAATGCACCATATTGTTCTTGCATTTAAATCCCCTGTTCCCAATGCTTTGCAAAGAGACTCCACTTTGAGCATTACACGGATTTGTAAGAAGTTGCCTTTTATCTGAAAATTACAGTGATGCTCTATAAATTCTTGTCAGGCCAGGAGGAGTAAAACAAGCCTGGCTGGCCATTTGACTGGCAGCTGGAATAAAGGAGCACACGGAATCACTGAGACAGCATCCAAGTGACCGTGACAAACATGCAATCTGTAAAACAAGAACAGTGGAGGTTTTTATGGTGGGTGTTAGAACAGGGAGGGTGAAAACACATTTGTGTTTCTGCCAGCAGAGACTTGAGTTCTCACACAGCCAGATGGCTGGTGCTGGTGCTGTCTTGATTCGTCTATCCGGGGCAGCTAAAATAGATAATTACACACCTTGGTGCCAGAAACTGGCTGCTACACATCAGTTGAAGTGGGTGAGTGTGACAGCAACACATTGGTAGAGAACTAAATGAGATATCTAACTAAATGTGGTTAGCAACACTTGGCAAAATGTTTTCAAGCAAACAATTTCTTATTTCGCCTATTACCAAATGACTAAAACTGTGTTAATGATTAATAATTAATCATAATTAAACCTTTTCACAAATGTCAAAGTCCCTCAAGACACAATTTCAAAAAATGTAAAAAATAATGAATAAAAAACATCCAGGAATTCATAATGTTCACCACTTGCAATAACCAATATGTGCAAGATTGAAATCAGCTCAAAGCTGAATAATATTTCATGGTTTAAATGTCACAGTGTCTCAACAGCCACATACAGACTCTCTTATGTTATTTCTCAATATGCAGAGCAGCAATGGTCAAAAACTACTTACCATACCTTCAATAGAAATATTGGGGGAAACATTTATAATGCATTGCCTCAGGCTGAAGAAAAAAGGATTGAGCTGTCAGAGAGCACATTACACCACTGCAGGAATAATCTTCGATTGAAAAAATATGTCTATTAGGGGGAAACACTAGTCCCACCTGTTTTCTTCCTACAACAAAAGGCTTAAGCATTTTTTTCATATTAAGCATTGTTCATTTGAGCTCCTGTTTTTCTTTTCTTTTTCTTTTTTTCTCCAGCTGCACTGTTAGAAATCGTTATGCACAGACACTGCAAAGCGAAATCTGGCTGCAGGTCAGAAAGGTGTTTCTCCACCTCTCCCTATGTGGGAGACAATAGAGCCTAATAAATGGCCGTCTCGCTGTGCGCACCATCTTTTTTTATGACTCTAAGCATCCCAGGCTCTTTTTAAGAGCGGAGCCCATCTAACCAAAACGAGCTGCAGGTCAGACGGTGTGCGGCGTACTTCCCCGGTGGGTGACAATGCAGGGCTTAATGAATGACTTGTTAACCAGAGGAGGGAATCTTATGAAAGGCAAAGGAGCAGGAAACCACAGTGATGTGCAAAGATCAGGAGGTCTATGGCTAACTTTCCTACTGTGGACAGATAATAAATGAGCAGCAACTGAGAAAATAAGGGAAAATGTGTCATGGGACCACATTGGACTGCTGTGTTTATTTAATTGTACAATATGTGTGGCAGATGCTGAACACAAGAGCATGAAAATGAGACACAGTTACTACACAGATAAGTAAAATAAACTAAATATCACACGAAATTCAAGATGATTTTTTAACTATATGTCAACAACAGCTTGGGCAGTGGGGGGGGGGGAAACATCATGACAAACCAAAAAGAAAACACACCAGTTCTTGGCTCAACAGCACAACAGGTTAAAGTTAAACATCCAATCCGCTGCTCCGTCTCGGTTATGTGTCTCGGAGGTGAAGTCACCAGAAGGGGACGAAAGGCTTCTAGATAGCCCTCATCCAGACATCTGTCTTGCCAGGTGTGGCTCATAATGCCTCTTTATTTCATGCCTCGGCGGAAATAACACAGCTAATTGATAGGGCCTTCGAGTTCAAACGCTTCTTACATCTCAATGGGCTTACGAGCATGGATGCATTTCTACCCATTACAATTGTGGGGAAAACTGCGAATATGCTATTAATTAAAGTGTCAATGGAAGTAAAGATGATATATTACTGCATATGTTCAACCACAGGCTGTGGTAAATCCAAACAATGTTTTTTTTCTCCACGTTATTTAAGATTTATTTTATCTCATTAATAATACTTATACATTAGAAAATGGGTGTTATGGCCCCTGAAAATGTATTTTTTTGCCTTGTTTTAGCAGTTCAGTGTAGTTTGTTTATCTTAGTAACTATAGCAACATAGTACTAGTGCATGTTGGGAATCAGGAAGTAAAATGCCATGCAGTGATTAGCTATGGTCATGTGTGAGCTCTACCAGCCTTCAGCTTCTAAGTTGATCACCTTTCTTCTCTCCTTTTGCTAAGGCAACGTCTGTAAGTATTTTTTTTATCATGAAACATTAAGTTATGGTGTATTTTTAACTTGGTAAGATTCGCTATAGAATCGCTATAGTGAAGATGCTAATTAGCTTATGCTACGCTCAGTTAGCTTTATGTTTACTTATGCAGGTTATTTTTTCTAGCTTGTCTGTGTTTGTCATATAAGCTTCAGAGCTAAGGTAGCTGAGCTGTATTGTCTGTTAAGATACTGTGTGCGTGGTCTGAATAGTGATAAAGACATTTTATTTTACTGTATTACAGTTTCACAAGATTCACAGTAACTTAAACTTCATGGAAGTGAATCAGCTGTGTCCTGGAGTTTCTTGGGAGTGTTTAAGCTGAATGAAACATAGTCCATGACAATGGGTGTTGGTAAATGTATACTTTGCAATAAATCTAGCTTACTTCACAATGTTTTTGCACAAATCCTCTCATATTTTGGGCATATATACTTCAGAAAAGAATCCTAACTAAGTCCGCTTATTCTAGCCTTTTGCAGAACTTTCAACAGCACCACATGGTCTTCAGCATTATATACTTTTTGTTGTTTCTGAGAAGATTAGTTGATTCATCTATTAGCTGATGTATTTGCTGACTGTTTTGAAAGTGTTACAGTCAGACTGTTTTCATCTTTTGCTATTTTCTGATATCTTATAGACCAGCTGCAGCCCTGAATTATTGCATTTGAAACATACATATTCACCAAATTTGTGCGTTCTGCGAGGAGTATAAAAGTGTACTTAAGTTTATTTTATTTTACTTTTATTGATATTTTTTTCCACATTGGCTCTTGATATATGGTAGTTGCTCTCATCGCGGCTGACAGAAGTCCACAGTCTGCTATCATTGGATGTTATCTCCCCCAAGGCAAAATTTGTTTTGTGCAGGAATGAAGTGAGAACCACGCTGTAGATCTGCTCCCCTTTCCCCAAACTTATTGGTGACATTTCTAATTCATGTACCTCGCTGCAGTCTCCCTGAGGACATCTCCCTTTCTCTCTTTTATTGATATTTATGGTGTGATGCTGTCTGGGTGCGGGGACTGTGACAGCTCACTCTCCAAAGCAGCACTTGGATTGTTTGCTGCTGTGCGCAAAGCAATAATGTATTTGTCACCCACTGCCAAACGCCATACACTCCGCCGTTCATCTTTTTGTGTTCCATTTTCTGTACAACAAAGCAAAAATATGTCCTACTTTCCCGTGGCAGGTGCGGGAATATATGGCGATCTGAAATCAGAAATCTTTGGCAAAAGTGCAAGCCATTATTACAGGAACAATTGGCTCGGTGCTTCCATTCATGAATGTCCAGGCTGTACATTTAAAATGGTCTGCAATGGTGTTGCAAAAAAAAAAAAAAAAAAAAAACAGTCTAAACAAATGTCACATCAGAGGCAAGAAACATATTAAAGTTTCAATATTACATGAACCCCGGTGAAAAATGTGACAATGTACCTCCTGCCCACGAGTACACAAGTGAATTGCTTTTATTTAGGTTTGGAAATTTTACAGATAATTGGTTCTTGGTTCTTATTTTCATAGTTTTCAGTTTGACTCCCACCGGTCATCCTGCAATAATGTCACAGAATAATTAGTGAGATCCAGGAAGAAGGCAAAAAATACAAACAGTGAGACAACAAGACAAGTTTTTAATAGCACCCTAGGTTAGAAAAATACTTTTTTTTGGAAAAGAAAACAAAGACAAAGAGTAAAAAAACAAAGAGTTGTAAAATATGGATGAATGAGGAGAACTGAATACCGTGCGCGAAATCAATGAAAATATTTTTTATATTATATTTTACTTTGGTCAGCATGATGTTATTATAACAGAACAAAAAGCTGGCAAAAGAAAATAAGACCCAACAAGAAATAAACCAAAGTAATATTTTACAAATGTAGATTTTTTTTTTTTTTTTGCCCACTCTCGCCACTAAAATCAAATATATATCTGAATTTAAAGCAAGTCTCTATGACTGGACTCGCTTTGAGTCTGTGTGCTTATGCTGTAATTCAGCTGGTTGGAGGCAGATCTATCTGAAATAAATCTATGAAATCTCGGATAGATTAAGAAGAAGGCTATTTATAGAGAGCTGTATAAGAAGGGGCTATTCTCTGTGTGGCACGGTGCATTAGTCTCTAACAATACTTGAAAGGAGTAGATTTGCTGGAGCAGAAAGATTGGAACTTCCTCCGTGATGGCTTGAAATGGAGTCAGAGCCGTGACAATGATGTCACGGAGGCAACCGGGCATTCAGATGGAGATCATAGGGTTGGGCCTTGTTAGAATATTTCTCCTGCAAAAATGAAGCCCCGTCAACAGAAATGCCTGTCCTATCCGTTTCTGTCTCTTTAGGGTACAGACCTAATCAGTGAATACATTAAATGTGATTGGCTGGATTTTGCGCAGATGCATCTAACCTCTAGTACATCTCATTCCTGTAATGACTGAGCCAATTTAATTGGATGGATGAAAGCGAGAGCTCTGCCACAGTATCCTAATAGTTGGAGTTATTATGTCTGATTTGTCACCCAGTGGCAGCAAGAAAGCATCACACATTGGAGGCGCCTGGGGTTGCTTTGCTGGAATAAAAAGCTTCCTATTTTTCCTGCCAGGCTCCTCAGTGTAATCGCTGAATGGAATGAATGTAATTGGTGAGTGTGAGGGCTGCACTGTGGCGCTGTGGCGGTACAGTCTCATCTCTTTTCAAAACATGCCGAATGAACTGATTTTCGTTTGGAATTGCCAAAATTGCAAAAAAAAAACAAAAAAAAAAACACCACAGCACCATGTCTGATGTTTGATTTTCATTTCTGTGTGAAAGTGTGGAAATTTAAACAACTCAAACTGTGTACGTTTTCAAACTACAACTCTCAAAGCACTTTTCTTTCACGTTTTCCATTTTCAGTTCCAGGTAATGCAATGTGGGTGGCCCTGTGATTTTATGAGGGCATTTTACAGTCTGAATATTGTGTGGAAAATGCCTTTTTTGCTGCTCTGCTATTTCTCTGTTGCCTGGTAATACCGTTTTGGTGCTGAAAGGACTCGACTGCCATCTCCAAGTAATCCTGCTGCAGCACTCTGCCCTTGATCCCCTTCTGTCTATATCAAGAAACACAGCACGGTCCACGATTTGCAAATATTCCTTAGTGTTTTAACAGGACTGCAGAATTATGCACAGTCCAGATAGCTAAATGCAGTTACTACACTGACTTTAAAGGGTTTTTTTTGCGTATTTGTCTCTCTTGTGTTGATTGTGATAACTGACACATCCAACACAATAAGCCATATTAATAATTTCCTCTATTTCAGGCATTTCTCTCAGGATAAAAACTAAAAGCAGATTTTAGTATAATACATGCACAAAGTAGTCCAGAAGCACAAAAAAAAGTAATGTGTGTATTCCCTCTGGTCTCTCAAAATCCATCAGTTTAAATCATAAAGCATGAAGTAAAACGTGCACTCATGCTGCGGATACAAAGTCTTTTGATTTAAGCTGACATAAATTTTGGATTTCATACCACTGTATTACAGGTTAGGGAACCAACTTGACTAATGAGCTCTACGCATGGAGAAGTAACTCATTTGTCTGCTTGCACCTGTCTGCCCCGAGCTGCTGACCCTGGTTTGATGCTTGGGGAGCTGAGCGTCTCTTAATCTCAACAGCACTCACCTTGCCAACCTAACACAGGCCCCTCGTGCTCTCCACAGAACCGCACTCAGCTTTCAGGCTTCGTACGCGATAATAACTGGACTGCCATGTTGGCAGGCTCCAGTGTTCTCCACCATTAAAATCACCAGCGGCCTCCTTGGCATCGCTTAACAGGTATCCACATAAAGAACAGGCTGTTTCCAGATCTCTCCTGTCAGATTCTCTCTACCGCTTCCTTGCTGCTTTCACATGTTGGCTTTCAGGCTTCACACTTTGTAATCATTGGCCGGACTTAAATTTATGTTGCTGACACTCTGCCCAGGAAGGAGATAATTTTAGAGTTTTGAGGCTTTCTGTGCGTTTTGTACGACTGAGAGCTTTTCACATGACTGTGCAAGCCCGCTAATGCATCAGGCTATGTAAATAATGAATTAGGTGCTGATGGCGATAAGTATTATTGTTTTTCAACAGTTACTTTTTCAGGAAATACAGACATGGATATTTGTAAATTTCAGATACTTTCTGTACTGTGAACATGACATACCTACAGTGGCGATGGTGTGGTCTGGTCTGCTGGTCTTTTCAACATCCTGGTGCAGAATAAGTTGTCTCGAAAAAATTAATGTCATGGCTTACACTAATTGATTTCTAATGATTCAATGATCATCAGACTTTCCATCTTACAGCTATCGTTTCAAAGCTCCCTGCTGTTTAAATGAAATATTTACGGATAAATATCTGAATTTAATATGCTCTTTGCTGTGAAATTTACTAAGCCACTCAATGTTCCCATGCTATGGCTTCTAGGTTCTAAAAATAACACAAAAATACTTTTTTGTTTCTTGCAACACTTTCAGATTTTAGGGAGTAATGAGCCTCTAGGAGCTGCTTTTTTGCCTGTTTTTACAGTCACAGTTTCTATATTTCCTTTGATGTGTCAAAAAAATATCCTGTTTTCTTTCCCCTGTGATCTACTTTTTTTCAACAGCTTCTATTTTCTATATATTTTTTTAAGGATATTGTTTTTCCCATCAGTAGCCTGTGTGCTGGAAGTCGAAACACTACGCTTTCTGCATTCAGTGTTTCTGTGGCTCTGGACACCTCAGTGATGTTAGTCCTTCTGGAGTAACTTCAGAAACAAAGTAGACGACATCAGAAAAGTTTGTCACATATTTGTGAAGTAGACCAATGATAATCTACCAGTGGTTGGAGAATTATGAAGTGTTGTACTTGGACTTTATCCAGATTAAATGGTTTAAATCTTATTTACACTAAATGAGTCAGTATGTTCATTTGCCAAATAACTTGTTCCAACATTTCACTGTGCCGATATGACACTGTCACAGGTAAATATGCTTGGGCCTTTATTGTTTTGCACATATGAAGGTCCCTTAAACATACCTGGCCAAATTCACCCGGTAAACAATATTTGTGATTTTGGGCTTTAAATAAATAAATTTGACTGACTTTTTTTTTTTTATTTGAAGTGATCAAAATATCAGACTGCACAGGGTCATGAACTGTCTAAACTCTAGCTAAACTGTACAATAAGCTATGTAATTAAAATTACTATATTGATACCTGTGTTTAAGACTGTAAGTAAAATTCATCATTTCTTTTAGGTGGGCTTCACTAGCAGCACCAAATGATCTCTCAAGAGCAGTAACTATGTCAAATGTAATCACGCTGCTGTCTGTCAGCTACCACAATCCAAATTACTGGACAAATTCTGTATTTTTATACTTCTGTGTTTATTGTTTTTTTTTTTACATATATAAAATGCACTCCCTTGAGAGCCATGCAGAGTTGAGTATTTAGGTAAAATAATCTTTGACAGCACAGATTCAACATGATTTATTGTTCTAAACAAGACCAAATTTATCTGTGTGGTACTGTATTTGTTTTGCAGCCATGCCATGCATAGCACAATTAATTACAGCGCTCGTATTAATGAGCATCCTCTATTAATCCGACAGAGTGTTACATAAATAGTCACAGCCTTGTAGCGTAGCTAACAGGGGCTGATCAGAACGTGTAAAACTAAAGCTAAATTTATCGTAGAATGATGCTCATACACAGCAGTGGTTACACACACACACACATAAACACTACTTTGCTTTACAGACCTTGCTTACTAAGATTTAAAGGTGATTTTGCAAGTCGACGAAGCATGTTAGATTCTATTCCCACAGGGCACTTTAATTAACACATTAAATATTACAACATGGTGCAATATTAATGTCTCACACATAGTGCTACATCCCCCTCCCCTTTCATGATGTATGCATAAAGATTGAATCTGTGTGTGTGTGTCTGTGTGTGTTTGTATATAAACTGCTTTTGAGGATTTCTTTTATTGTTCAAACTAATGAGGTGTTGGAAATGCTCTCTGCTGCAGTGACAGCCGACTGCCAAAAGCACTGCAGAAATGGCGACTGATCTTTCTTTGTTAATTTTGTTTTGGCACTTGTGAAATTCGCTGTTCTGTCTCGGGACAGAAAAATAGACGCTTCTGGAGCACGTTCTGTGGAACAGCAATAGGGTCCAACATCCAGGGCGTTCAAATAGCGCTAATGATTGAGTTGTCATGAGCTGATTGGCTTCGTTGATCCGGCATCAGCCGCAAAGACACACAAGCTGTTGACAGCAGAGGCAGCCAAATAATTATGAGTCAACATGTCTAAAAATATAGCCGGTCAACAATGAGATATAAATAGAAAGTAGCTGGGCGTGTGACTGGAGAAATGACTTTGTACTTTTCTCAGTGGCTCATTTTTTTGCCTTAGCCCTGCCTCCTGCCTAGTTTTAAATTTAAATAGGATGTTCTTGGTGAAGATTTTCTTAATTTTTAAGACACAGTTCAAACAATACAACAAATTGTCATTATTACACATCTTACAAGGCTTTATGAAATTCATTCATTTGTGTCTCTGATGTAAGGGTTAGGGATAGTGAAAAAGGCAGCTGAATTCATCCTTATTCCTTACTGATTTCTAGACTTGATTTAACTTCAGTGAAATTGAGTTATCAGCTCGAGTATATATTGATGGTGTCCAACTCAATTCAAGATTGACAGACAGCGAGGAGACATGAAGAGGAAGCTACCCAGCAGCCCCAGAAAAAAAAAATCCATCTCTTTCTTTCCACGCTCAACGCACTAAAGACAAACATTCACCTTCCATTTACACAACACCAACACTGCAGATACATTTAACACGTACACATCTCACCCTATAATTTGCACATCAGTCTAAACACTCACGGGCTAATGGACTGGGGTTGTGACTCCTCTAACGGGAAATGGCGGTCCCCTCATTCACGACAGCCCACTGTACAAACAGGCACTTAGATGATAAATGATCCTGATGGCTTACTAATCTGTTATGAGGGATGATATAAATACTAGCAAATCTGAAATTGACAAAAAAAAAACAAAAAACAAAACAGGTAGGTAATTTAAATCTATGCAAATGATCAGCTAAATCGTTAAAGTACCAAACCAGTTTTAATCTCAGCATTAAATTAATGCTATAAGAATAAGGCTTTTACACTTTAAAAAAAAATGTTTTTAAAAGTTTTCCATTATCTGACTGATATATTATGCAGTCTGGAGTGAGCTGCTGGAATAATTACAGACAGTGTTCAATCATAATAAATTAATAAATTGATTAATTAAATTTGACTGTAAATTATGCATTAAAAATCACAACATTTTCTGTTTTTAAATGATAAATTATTAAACTGAATTAACAAACTCAAAACATCAAAATGATTATGTTAAAAGGCTTTTAAATGTGTTTTCCTAATTGCATTTATTTAATGTACCTTCCTATCTTTTATTTGAGGCTCAGTTTTGAACTTTCTAATTTGCAATTAAATCGGTTTTTTATGCTGTTTTTCTTTGTTAATATTTTAATGCAACAAGTAAAGGACTCCGAGTTGCCTTTGTGTATCAAATGTGCTATTCAAACAAAGTTGCCTCGCCTGTCATATCCAGTCTTACAATTCATTTTTCCTCCTTTAGTATTTACAGTTTCCATTTCATCTCTGCTTTAATACACAGGAAGCTCTCTGGATTTTAAAGACATATAAGCGCTATGTCAAGTAAAAATGAAATCTCCAACCTTCAGAGCAGCAGCAGACGTTCTTCTCTGCAAACTGTCATGTTTTGCTGTTATCTTACTGCTCTCTTCACTTTTGTTCCCTCTTTGTGTTCGCATGTGTTTTTCTGAGATATGTCCTACTACGAGTGGTACTGAGTGTATTTGAAATCCCTGTCTTCATATAAATGCACACACACTTACCTCAGAAACGTATGGATCGCCCTGGTGGGAGGCAATACCTGATCATTGCCCGGTGTGGGAACAGCTCCAAACAGGAGCGCAAGGTCCCGCTTCAGATGGTTCATTCAGCTGAATGTATCATAGGTGGTGCGCTTCCATGTAGGTGTGTAGGAAAATCATCAGGAAGAGCTTCTAACCTAAGGCGAGTAGAATTATAAATGTGGACATGGACAAAGAATTGCCCTCCTTATTATACTTATTTGCTATTATATGAAGTTACTATATGTTACCATGATTGTGCCCAATATGATTATAAGTGACAAATGAACTAAGCTTGAACTATGGCAGCATGGCTGTATCTGTAGCTAATCAGAACAAAAAAACACACTTAAATACTTACAAAATAAACTGTTCTCTGGTTATTTATCGTACTTTATGTCTCAAATAGTAGAGATAATGAAACCTACAGTAATTAACCTAAATACAGCAGGAGACATAAAAGTCATATTAAAGGTTTCATGTAGAGTTTTCTTGTAACAAACACTGTATTATTTACATTCAGACCATTACAACCAAAAATGCATTGTGTGAACCATTAAGGGCTAATTAAGAAGTTGAGCGCATTTCCCAGCGGGGGCTACATGTGGTTCTTACAGCACGGAGAGACAAAGTCAGCAAAGCAAAGCAAAGTTAGCATACCAGGGAATACACAACTGACTAATAAGTTATTTTGCATTCACAGAAGACGTGTATTGGTATCTGAAATAAGAGAATCTCAAACATTATGTATTTATTATATCAGGATAAACCCCATTCCTTCTGAGTAGATATGTATGTGTATTATTATAGACATCCTGTTAAAACAGTAGCAGGAAAACAACATGCAGTTTAATTTCAGTTGTATTTTAACCTCATGCCAGGCCATCTAAAAGATAAAGACCCGCTGAGGAGGTCAGGAAAATGTCATGTTCAATTGTTTCTGATGTCCAACACCGAATAAATTGGACAAATACTTCAGCTGCCCTCCAATCTCACGAAGCTTCCTGTGTTACAGTGTAATTGCCGCTGTTAGCCCTTCACTGACGCGTCTGCTGCACTGTATATTAACAAGCTTGCTGTATCTATTGTGCGACTTTCATTGCACAGCAGGACCTCGAGTAATGTTTGGTTCACAGTTCAGCACACAGAGAGAAAGCGATAACACATTAAATGTCCTTTTACTAATCTTGTCAATGCGATAGTGGCTCCAGGACACAGCTGAAGCTGGATCAGCCTATTGTGCACAAAGGCTTGTACCATTGTTTGCTCCACAATGCCTGGCAGTGTGCATCATTCAGCCGTGTTGCTGAGAAAATCATCCCGGCTAGTGGCAACAATGGCGATACACACGGCTGATCTGATTGCAGTGCAGGAGCGCTCGCTTTCATCTGTAATGCTGGAAAACAGATCATGTAGCTGGAGCTCTTATCTTGGAGATGGATGCTGACAGCCAGCAGAGGCTCTCTGTGCTTCCTCCTGATTTTTTTTTCCCCTAGCTCTTAATCTTTTATTTCCTCTCATGCACCTCTCTCCCACTCCTGTTGTTCTTTTGCTCCATACTTTCCTCCCTTACCCCCCTCCACCTGTATCTACACCTGCTTCTTGTTGTCTTTATGCTACTTATCTGCATACAAATGGCTTTTCATGACCATCATTTCTATGATTTAAATTTGATTTCCCCCCTTTTTACCTTTACCCAACCATCAGTCTTCATTCCCTCAATCTACCCAGGCTGCTTTCCCTGCATCTTTTCCATCCTTTAGCCTCTCCCTCCCTACATCCATTGCCTCAGCTTCTTTTTGCCCTTTTCTCACCTTCCATCCTGATTCAGTACCTTTCCATCTGTCAACACTCTTCATCACCTCTCCCTTACACCTCTATCCACACTCATCATCCACCCATTTCTTGTGTTATCAGTCTCTTCATCGCCAGGCTCAGGCCAGCTCTAAGAGGCACATGTAGCCCCCACCGCCTGATCTTGAGAAGATAGCTGATCCCACTGATGCTATTTTAAGCCCGCCTTGCTCACCCCCCTCCTTCTTCTCTTCCAAGGAGAGCTGGCAGCCACAAAGAGGGACATGAAACATGCATTCTTCCCTCACAACCAGACTTTCTCCTCCTGATTGTGACTTTGAAATCAGTATAATTAACTGCATTGTCAGGGGACGAGCCAGTCTGACAGAAATAGCAGATTTCTCTCCATATGCTGTTGCTAAAAAGATGATTTAATTGTCTTGAAGTTTTGTCAGAGGACTTGGAGTAGGTAGGAGACAAGTATTGTGTGAGTAATGCGGATATTTTTAATGTGTGTCTGTATCAGTCACTGAGAAGAAGAAAATCTCATCATGATTCCCCGCTCCCTTTCCGTCTCCTCTGATGAGTCTCTGATCTGAGTCCCAGCAGCCACCCTGAGAGCTGAGCCTTCATAGACTTTAATGGACATCATCTGCATGATCAGTGAAAGTGCCAGAAGAGGAAAAAGGTTGCTTTATGAAGATCGGGACAGCACAGGTTGAAGTAATTATCTGGGGCAGAGTCCTTTCCCTGACCGAGAAAGTGCATGACTCACATTTCGTAGTGTTTGATGTTTTTCTTTTCTGATTTTTTTCTGATTTGATAATTTCCTCTGTGTTAGAAGTACATAATCAGGCTTCAAGTTTACAAAAGAGGAGACACATTAACTTCTGTGTATTTTGTCTGTCTTTCAATTTGTATATACCATATCTCATTGTATAAGGAGATAAATATATGTGAGGATATGATTTTTGCAGCTTTGCAGACTTCACACTGCACTTGCATTAAAGTTCAGTAACTTGGTCAGTTCATGTTAGTGGACAATACTGTCCTAAAAAACATCCAGAAAATAAAGCAGCTATTCACAACAGTGGTATTATAAGCTTGCACTATTCAAGTATTTTTGCATCAAACACCATACCAGAATGATGAGTAAAATGTGAACTTTGTAGTTTTCTTTTTTTTAAATGTTAGGTGTAGATTTAAGACACAGCTTGTTCTTTCTGTGTACTTTACTCGCCTGTCATTTCCAGCAGAGAGCATTGTCAAGCTTTCCCTGCAGGTCACCGGATTCAATTACCTGGCTACGTCTCATTTCCTCATTAGCCTCTCAGTACATATAGTGGGCAGTTTGCCCTTGTTGTCTGTCACATTGTTCAACTTGCTTTAGCTGTTAAGCTGCTGGTTTCTTCCTGATTATTTGTTCTTTTTCTCCTTGCCATTTGTCTTTTATGCTTTGCCTGCCAGACTTTTATTTGTTTCCTTTTTCTTACTGTCAGCAAGCGTAAGCTTGCCTGACATTTGATTGATTGAGTGATTGTGGGTCCAAGCTCCTAGATACATAAGAAAAACACAAGGCTCATAAAAAGAGCACATTTTACTGGCTATGTACTAAATGTGGGTCTTTTCTTGTTTGCTCATTCACTAATCCTTATAGAGCAAACACCTAGTAGTTTACCAATTTTCTGTAAATTGTCATTTTAGACACTTTTAATCATTATTATTTGTGTCATCACTGATATGTATCGAGTCATTTATAATTGTGAAGCATTGTATCATGATAATTTTCACAATTTCATACAGAATTTGGACATAAAAATAAATGGACTTTTAATAAACTGACAGCAAATATAGCACAGTGATAAAGTAAGTACCATATTACGATGCTCTAAAAACAGTAAATAGGAAATGATTCTGCAAATACAACTCACCTTTCCCTTCTGTGCCTGTATAAAAATAATATGCCTCTAAATTGCCATTCCACAAATCACCATCACTGTCAAAATTAGTATTATTTTGTTGCATGAAATGAGCACACACTGAACTCATAAAAAAAGATTTTAATGTGTTTTAGGTGTAAATAGGTTTTGGGTCGATCTTGATGAAAATCTTGTTTCAAGTAAACCCCCGACAGATGCAGTGGCACGAATGTCATATTATTAGGTAAGGATCAAACCCACAGAGGTGATGCTCTACAGCAAGTGTAGAATAATATGAGCACCCCATAAACGTCAACCACAATATACAGAATATCCACAAACATCAGCTTTCTCTGAGCGCGATGACATTTAGCAATTGACGTGGAGCCGATCAGTCATCCACTCATCTGTTAAGCATTCATCTCAAATGAATAATCAGTTTTTATAATATTATTATCTGTCTTGATGATGTGTGGACCCCAGAAGATTAAAAACTGCCAAAGCAAAAAAAAAGAAAAAAAAAACAGATGAGAGCTGGGAATAAATAAGTCTTAGTCGCTGTACAGAATGTCTTGTTTATTGGTTTTTGTCATACATTTTCAAAATTACTATATGCTTTGTATCTAAAGACTCTCAGATGAATTGTACTGTCTCTAAAGGCAGACGTAGTAACACCTGGAATACAGGGCAACTCTCACCACGGATGTTTGGCTGTCGACAAATAACATTCAATTGAAAATCTATGTATAATTTCAAGATCAGAAAAAAACTCTCATAGACATGTTTTCAGAACTCCACAATTACCAAAATACTATTAATTAATGTTTTCTCAATGATTCATAGTGAAACAAGTATTTCCATAAACATAAGCCCCCGGTGAGAATCACTCTGTTTTGCAGGAGCTCAGTCACACTGCAGTTGACTTTTTATTTGATAATGTTATACACCTGTGGAGGAACAGCAGACACTATCAACACATTTGTGCTTATCTTTTTTTTTTTGTTTGTATTTTTTTTTTTGCAAGTTTTCTTTTTTTCTGTTAAATATCAGTTTTTGACATATTCTTTTTCACAAGAACAGACTAAGTTAAATCTGTTATAAGTTTTGTATACCAACATGCTCACAATGTTTCTGAACCATTTTTTCATTTTCTTTTTAGTGTCAGAACAACGATATTCAAAACAGACGCCCTTTTTTTTGTTTTCGAACAATATGTGCCAGATCTACCGTGGTGGCATCAGAATAATGTGACTTTCCTTTGTGGTGTCGCAGGCTCGTCGAAGGCAACGGCGCCCGCGGTCAAGTACACAGGCTTCGCTTGCAGGGCATGTCTATAACTTCAGGAGAGAAAATCACAGACTGTAGTCGGGCACTCCAAAACAACATAAATTGACAAACCAGTTCACAGTCTCTCTTCTTTTCATACATCACATTTGACTCAAAACATAATTGCAGTCATTTATCAAGATTTACATCATCTGTTGCTCTTTTCAGGCCCAGAAAAAACTGAATATCACCGTTTGTGCTCTGAAGGTGAAAACTGGTCAGCTTGATCTACAATCGTCTCTTTCTCAGGACAGACACGTTTTTTTGTTTTGTTTTGTGCATGTAAGGTGATTAACATATTCATCTCTTTTTTTTCAAATACTTCCTTGTTTGTGTTTTCTCTGTTGACTTTATACATTGTGCAAAAACAGCTGTAGTCTACTCTAGAAGGCCACCGGGTGTCTTGGTATTCATCTTCACTCTGTGTCTGCTCAACAGCATTTCTAATCACGTCCTATGACAAATCTGTGTTTGAAAATGCTCCCAGATAGATCTCCGTGACTGATCGACCTTGTTGAATCATCTCAAAGTAAACAAACCCAACACTTTTTTTTTCTTTTTTTTTTTTTTTAATGGCAGGCAGAGTCAAGCAAACACGAGCCCTAACATCAACTTGCTTTCTCGCTTGAACCAGGCTGAATGTGAACAGCACAAGACTAACTACTGCGGATGTCAAAAAATAGCTTCACAAAAAAATAGGCTGAAAGCAATGCAACAACTCACGCTGGACAGGACTTTCACATGAATCATGTTTGCACCAGTATATTCTAGATGTTTACTGAGTTGTGATCATTTGGCCAGATAATAATTGTACCGGCAACTGAAAGAGCGCACGCTTTATGGGTAAAAAGAGAATATAGTATCTTATGTCAGCATGCTGTTCTCAGAAAGCTTAAAAAGCAAAAAATCAACCAGATGCAAACTACTGTCTGGCCTAACTCTCACATCCGGCTATGTTATCCTGTATTTAGAAGCTGTATGATGACCAGCATGCATGTGACTTTAAATCATAAGCCCTCGTTGTTTGTAGCCGGCGGTGTAAGCTTACTGTATGTAATCCAGCAACAAATGTGTTAGACATTTTTCTTCCATTGGTTCAGACCAGGAAAACCAACCATAAAAAGATTTCTATATATATAAATATCTATATAGAGTGCAGTCACTTTTGTCGTGTGTTGGCTTTTATTCCAGCACATGAGCTTTGAAATCAAATGTAATATGACATAAAAGCTCCAGTCCTCCGCTTTAACTTGATTGTGTTTTTACATCCACGCTTGGTAACGGTTTGGGAAATGACCTGCAAATGAAGTTGTCTTATTCAGTAT
The DNA here is from genome assembly GCA_037176925.1 of Amniataba percoides. NCBI lineage: Eukaryota > Metazoa > Chordata > Actinopteri > Centrarchiformes > Terapontidae > Amniataba > Amniataba percoides. The sequence goes on from JBAJHX010000067.1 coordinate 14,866,240, forward strand.
TTGGTTGCAAATCCTTTAGCTGTCAATGCTTGCCCACTCTGCCAAGCTTATACTGCAGCTGTCGCTTCCTGCTAGTTTTAAGGCCCTTTAGCATTCAGTCTGGTATGCAGCGGTAAAACACATGATCAGCTGGAGTGAGGTGAAGTGACTGACTTAATTATAACGTTCCAGCGTTTGGCCATGAAAACCCCCATGTTGGATTGCCTGTATGTTCAGAACTGCTGTTGGGCTTCATTGCTCTGTAATTGTGGGGAGAAGGGACATGAATTATACACTGTTTACCCCATATGGATGGAAACGCCAGAAGCTGAAAGTCGGCACTTTCACCTCCCAGTCCTTGTTTTATTTCAAATCCAATGTACTGGAGTACAGAGCCAAAACAACAAGAAACATATCACTGTGCTAACACGTTCTGACTGCACTGTACGGTAACAAGAGTGTTAGTTACAGTTGAGCACTTCTGAACAAACTTTTCTCTTTGTTTTTTTGTTTGTTTGTTTTCTTCTTTTTTGTTTTTAAGGCCTGAATCTAAATTTTCAGATCCATTGATTGTAAGTCAGTGTCACTGAAATGTCTCAGTCACCAGTGGACTGCGTCTGTGTCACTGTCAGACTAATGTGCTGACAATCTCATCATGACACTATGTTGAAAAGCGAGTAGCTTATCTTTTGTTATGATGATAAATATATGACATGTTTATAGGTGTGTATTATATTTCCCCTCGTCCCTGATGGCCCAACGCACTAAATGATAAAACAAAAATGGCTGTGTTACATTAGCGTCAGTCTCCTGCATCACTAAGACCGGCGGAGCAGCCACACCTCATGGATTTGCATGTTATGTACAGAGTATAATACATTATTCTGGTATAGGTGTGATTTATGGTGTTTATTTACATATAATATGTAGTCTGGATTAACATATTTCAACTTCAACAGATAAGATAAATGACTTTAAAATGAAAATGTAATATTCCAGCAATGTAGAAAAATAAGTAATATTCATTGTATTGACATGAGGAAAATGGTTGGTTTGTAACTAGCACCTATAGCAACCATATTACTTTATACTATAATGAAACCACTGCAGACGTATGGGCACCACTGGATATAACTAGAGATTTACTCACTACCCATGAACCACCTCTGTCACAGGAAATACATTTTATGGGCAATATAAGGGAATTTTATAATCTGTGAATTTAAAAGCCTTTAGATAGAAAAATAACCATAATAGAACATATTCTTTAATTTTTCATTTCTATTAACATATCAGGGATATTTTTAAATAAACTGATCTTGAAATAAGTTTATACTATGCATATGTCATTCTGTATGGCTGTGCTTTTAATTTAACTTTATACTTTGTGCTTTGTAAAAGCTGACTGTGTATAGAGCCCACTCATCTGCAGTTCAGTAAGCTGCAATAACAAATAATGAGAAGGTTTAATCAGGTTCCTCTGTGCATATGCCCTCCACTGTTTTTACTGTTCTTCCTCCACTCAGAGAGTCATCCTGAACTTTCATCCATACAAGTCAATTCATCAATATTTATAACTTCCTAACCCAAACTACACCTGTCATCGCAGCTGATTTATTCATAAATACCTTTGTACCTGAAGCTGTGATCTGCAGCATTTAAGCAGACACTTACTGTATTGGCTAGCTCCTCTTATGGAAACTTAATCTGATTAAATTAGTTTCATATATTGGACATAATGAGGGCTGGAAGCTTCCTTCTACGGCACTTTTTTACCCCCCCCTCCCAGATTACAAAAACTTGTACTCTTGTACTTGTAGTACAGGTACTTGTACTAGTTAGCTTGTACTCCTAAAACTCTTTACCATATTTTTATTCTCTTATTCTCACTGCATCATATATTTGTTTTCTTTGTTGCTCTTCATCATTAAAAATAACTGTTGGTTTCACACCACTGTTTCTGTGCCATTTACACTTGTCAATCATTTCATTTGCACCCTGAAATAATCACTCTGATCACTAACATGTGATCCAGGAAGAGCCTTAAACAAGCACCAATCAACCGACTGTGGACATTAAATTGCGCTCTTTGTTTCTGTGACCGCATCACAATATATCTCATCGACTCTGACAATGAATGAATGCATGAAGAATGGTTAATTTTCCCTAAATACGTGAACAGCTTGTCTATGTCGGTAACCCGGGGGCTTCATTAATATCTGTAAACAAGAACCACGTCTATCAGCTCTACCACAGGACCCTATCATCAATAACTATTGATTACCCTGTCCACAGTCAGGGTTGAAGGCATCCGTCTGTGTTGACGGAGTTTAGCCTGTGTAGCAATCCTGTCCTATTTTGTCTGTATTTACTGTAGGTACCATATTGAGCATAGTTTAAATGTCCTCATGACTGATTGCTGCTGTGTTGTGTGAATGGGAACGGATGTTTGTGAGTGTTCTGTTCATTTTGCTAAAGTAATTAGCCAAAATGGCTTATGCGCAGTAAATGGAATAGCGTGTGAGAATTGGTTTGTTAAATCAGGCTTTTTCTTAATGCGTTTCTCCAATGACTTGACCTCCAAATCAAATCCTTCGCTCTTTGACTTATCCTTCACACGGTAACCTGGGTATTGTTGCACATCTAGCCGACACGGCAAAAATCAATGCAGTTCAAGGCAGTTAGATTCATTTGGGATATTTTCGCAATGTAATGGATGATAAAGGAAGAAAAATAATTGTGGTGCTGATGAAATTATACCTTCGCCTGCCCAACAAGTCCCCAAATAAAAGTTAAGTGATCGACCTAGCCGTTAACGCCGCCCTGGCAGCAGAAAGCTTGGGGTGTATTTATAGTGAGAGCACTGTCGGGACAGCATGAATTATTAATGGGTCCTGATGCAGATTTATCTGTGACCTCTAGGCCACCTGGGTGCAAACACACACGCACATAAACACGCACATTCACATACTAAGTCAGTGTTCTTCTTTGTGGTTTTTTCGGTGAAATGATGACGGATGACAGTGTGTGCAGTCCAGTAACCCTCGGTAACCCCCCAGCGTAGCCATTAGCAAGCCTTCATTTGGTTGATGGGCTCATAGAGGATGTCTTTCGCCCACCTGGATTGGTCCTCAGGGATAAATTATTCAAAGCTCTGAAGCATTCCATAAGGTACGGCACATACTTACAGTACATACAGTAGGCCTAAACTACATACACACACATACGTACTACATATGTCAATAAGAGAACAGTTTGGTTTGTATGCTTCCTTCTAGCCTCTGTGTAGACTTTCAACCTCCTGGCATAAAGATGACGTTTCCCTCAGAAACTGGATCCAAATGATTTTAATGTTATCTCCCTTTTGTTGCAAAAGTCAAGATCGAAAAACGTGTAAACTGATCCTTGGCCTCGTGTGTCTGCTCCCCGTGTCCCGTTTCCTGGCTCAGAGGCGGTACTTTCTCAACAGGTCGGCCTGCCACATGTACTTCCTCTCGGGGAACCTCTCTGGGATCTTGATCTTGCGGAAGTCTTGAATGCACTTTTCCAGCTCCTCCTCGACTGTCAGCTTCTCTTTCGCCGGCCTCTTCTTGCAGGTGCTGGTGTCGCGGGAGCTCGCCGTGAGCGTGCGCAGCAAGTCACTCTTCCGCCGCTGTTCGGACTGCTGGAGCATGGCGATGGGGCCCTTTTTCAGTGGCCTGTCGAGAGTTTGGACGTTGGCGTGGGGGTGCGACTGGCGGCTGACCGGGCCGCAGATGACTGTTCCCTGGGGGGAGCTGGCTTCTGACTGGCTCTCAGAGCTGGAGGTGGAGAGCTCGTTGAAGGAGGTGCCGCTCTCACCCTCGCCGTCGCCCTTGTGGTTCTTGCAGCAGCAGTCACATGGAGGGGAGGACCAACGTGAGGGGCCACCTGGAAAGAGACAGAGAGGTGGCTAACATTAGAGACTATGCAGAGCTTTTTTCTTGTTTTTTCTTTCAGCATGGATCATTACGGGGAGAAAAACGAGACAGTGACACAAAGAGAGCCACAAAGTGATCAGACAAGAGAAGAAAGGCAAAGTAAGAAGCACAGAAGACAGACACCGAAAAAAAAGTCAGCGAATGCCAAATGGCTATCACCTAGAACAAAGTGACATGGCATGAGGGACGACTGGCCTGCCTCCAGTCTAATCAGGGAAGTGAGCTGGGTGACTGTGTGACAGGCCTGCATTGTTCAGAAAACTACCCTCGTAGATCCATGCTGTCACATGAAACAAGTGGAAGAGCTCTGCAAAACACACAGCGAAGGTCCAGATTTACATGCTGTGAATGGATTCACAGTAACACTGAATTCAACAGTGCTCAGACTTAACGGCAGAAGAGGCGCTGCAGTACAAATGAAAGCAATTTTAACTTTGAAAGAATTTAAATTGCACAAGGAGAGACTGTAGCAATATTGTTGCATACGAGCAATGAAGCAAACTGGAGCCTGTCATTTTCAAATATGAACGGAGATCAAAGTGTACAAATGCTGTACGTGCAGCTTGATTTCTCTGAAGCCTCCTTTTCTCTTCACCAGCCTTCCAAACCACAGTTCAGGGTTATAAAACTCAGGAACAACACAAATTTCATGGTTGGATCTAACACTGAAAACCACTTTCAAAACCGTCAAATGGAGTGTGAGAACAGTAATAGCTGTTGTGATTCAATTGAAGTTATATTTTACAGTGTACTGCAGGTACTAACTATATAATAATTTAATACCATTGAAACAACAGTTATAAGTAAAGAAGTATAGACCTTTTTGATGTCTCTTTACCAACAAATCACCAAATCAGTCCTTTCTTGATAAACAAATTCAATTAGTTTAGCAGTATTAAAAAAAAAACTTTGCAAATTTGTCTTGCTTTGAAAGTTCAGCAGTATTTTCCCTCCCCTTCAAAGGTGTTTTGAAATTCCGTGCAATGCTTGAAACTGAAGTGGCACAGGTCAGAGGAGAGTTTTTATCGAACTTCTTTTCTCTAAAACATGATCGTTTGCCCGCGACTACCACAACTGTCTTCTCCCGACCTGGAGCTTCCACTCAGCAGGAATTTGTGTCAAAAAAGTATCTCGGTATTGACAAGGCGGAGGCAGCTGCCCAGCAGTTGAGGTCCCCGCCAATAACAAGACAAAAGGAGCGATCCGCAATCATGGCTGAAAGGAATCAATCACCCTGCCTAACCTCTGTGTGAGCGCGTGCTGTACAGTAGGCCGAAACACCCAGAGGAAGCAGAGCAGCACCACACCTCTCACTGCAGGAAGCATTTATTTTTCATGCTAACCTCTTGAATAATTGAAGGGGTATCTGTTGCTGATGGACTCCTCTGTTTAGTGAGGAGAGAGATCAAAATCCTTCGGGCAAATGCACACATGCAAGACACCAAGCACCCCTGATCTAGAGCCCCGCCTCTCACCATCAAACCTGCCACACACACACACACAAGCAGAGGCTCCCACATTAAGTTCAATAGTACCATCATTTCTTTTCATGTGCTGCTGAGCATTTCGCTTCAAACGAGATAGTACCAAGACTATAAATAACGCCGCTTAAAATAAATGCCCCCCCACCTCCTTTGCTTTGCTTTTACTTCCCTTTGTCCTCAGCAGAATGTTTGGCTTGTTTTATAGAGATAAAGCAGAACAGAAATCAATTCATCCAACCAATATTTGTTCCTCCGAGTACCAGTCATAAACAGCTACCACATATCGTAACTGGGTTTATGTGAGTATAAATAGAAGAAATATTTCTTGGACGGCTGTGACACTGACTCCCACGGTCTACTGCAGGAGGACTAACATTCAGTACAAAAGTAAATGTATGCACACACATAAGCACACACACACAGTGGCGGAGTGCTGTATGTGAAATAAACGTCACCCATCAAAGTGACAGAACTGGAACGCGACACTCTTTGTCACCCATAGTAGGTCCGGATCTCTTTAATTACCACTGGCATTTACAGCTTCCACGTGCACAGACACACTGCTCTGAACACGTACACTGGCTTCAGACAAAGGCAGGGAAACTCTATCGCACCATGATTTTAATGAGGGGAATTTAAAGGGACACAATCAGAAATGTATTAGCTGCAGGATAGAGAACGTAACCCCCTGACAGGTGCGATTATGCGTCTTCCCAACCTTTGTTTAGGGACACATGAGTTAATTTACGTCACTCAGTGAGCAGGTAGCTCTCTGATCGATGAGATGCAGACTCGTAATTGCTGTTTTGAAAAATGGCCCCAGACTGTGGTGAATTGTTAAATCTGCCAGTAGCCAATCTTTGTGTCCAAATAAGATTAACACAATGAGACGCGTAAAGCTGCAGTAACAAATGTCTTGAGAGGGCCTTGAAGTTTGTGTGTGTGTCTTTGTGTGTGTATGTGTGTGGCACCTGTACATTTGATGTATGACACTCTGATTAAACTTTGGCATTTAGCTATTACATCCACCTCCATTTGGCTCCTCATACAGTAAGCCTTGACAGTGACATGCTGCTTTAATTTACAGGTATTGCAAATGGCTATTAGCCTCGACAACACTAAAGACTACCAGGGAGGGATCTGATTTATCATTATGACCAGTTGGATTTCCTGTCACACCTTTAAGTTTCATGACAAATTGGCTGGCAAATAATTCAATTGAGGCTAACACAAGGCCTTTAAAATCAAGGCACTGATAAGTGAGATTTGTAAAATAAGTAATGGAGTGGTGTCTCCTTGTTTAAACAGTGATACTGTAATAACGTTGCCACAGGGAGATATCAGCATGCAGCGCTGATGCCTCGTAGCACATCGAGGCATGTTAGTGGTGAAACCAATCTCCTCTGCTAACTGAAGCGAGGAAAATGTGTAAAAGTGTATACCAGAATTTGATATTTACACATTATGGTTGTAATGTCTTTCTAATTTAGGTAGAAATGAAATGACTGTTTATGTGTTTATTTATTTATTTATTTTTTTTTTTTTGTCAGCTTGAACTAATTTCCAACTTTCTTTACTGCTCCTGACAGCTCCCTGTCTCTGCGTCACACTGTAATTCCTCTCCACCATAGGAAAACCACAGAGGAAATTATCTAGTGAATTGGTTCCAGTCCAATGCAAAAACTCTATAAAATCTCAGGTAATACTGTAACAACAGCAGTAATTTAATTTTGCAATAAGCAATGCACATTTTTTTCCCAGTTGGTCAGATCTACAATTAAGGGTCAAAACATCTTCCTCAAACTTGATATCTCAGATGCTCCCAGTCCAATTTTGGCTAACTGTAGATGAATGATGCCTTTTGGCAGTGTGCTCCTTGGCTTCCAAATTTACACCGATGGAGGTGCCATAATTAAAGGTCAGGGTTTCTGAGTCTAAAGGCTATGGCTGCCACACAAATGGTTTGATTTTAATTATACTGGGGAGGAATGATGTATCTTGTTATGGAGAAGCTCAAAGGATGCCAGCATCTATCACTCTAGGTGGACATTTTTTTAATTGAAAGTTGCTTGTTCAACTGCACCTGAGGTCATTAAAACTACTAGACCTGAGGATCCTGTCTGAGCAATCCGCTTACTGCAGTAATAATTTATCCATATACTCTATGTGTTTTAATCTGTGGTGGCTTGAAAGGATATGTTGATGGACATGCTGCTTAACAGGTGATCTGCAGAGTTTGTGTGACTCAAACAAAGCAGAATTTCCTTTAATTAAAAAAAAAAAATTATACATGATGATTAAAAAAGGGAACAATTTCATACATAGTCATTAGTCAGAGACAAGGTATTCCAGCTTTCTAAATGCCAGGAGTTTGGCAGTTTCTCTCTGTGACAGGTAGGCGACTGAATGATCCACTCACTCAAAAAATAACCTGAGGTTCATTGTTCAAACCAGTCAGGAGATGTCTCAGGGAGAGGGCGTCCCCACTTCCTGTCAATCACACCCACGTGCATGTCAGCATTTTTGGAAAGATGTCAAATAAATCACAGGAGCTGAGGAGGAGGTGCAGTTGTTGTAGCAAGAATGTGTCTGTGTTTGAAATGAATACTAATGTATTGCCATAACTTATGGCACCTTTTAGCATTTACATGGTAAATTGTTGCTTGTTTAATCAACATGTGGCTAAAAATAGGATAAATTAGAAGAACGATTTTCCTAAGAGTATATGTCATAATTAATTTATTATATAACTGAGATATGCCACTTACAGCTCTTCTTGGACAACACAGTTGAGACACTGGTATTGTGCACTTCTCAAGGAAGAGTTTCTCTCTTTTTGTTACTTTTTTTAGCAACTAAACGGCCCAACTTCCTCTGGCAAGTAAACTCAAAGAATAACATATAGGTCAATCGTCAGATTAATTAAAACACTAACAAGCAAAATGAAAACACGCGTGCTGATAAAATAACAAGAATTTTGTAGCTTATCATATCTTTTGATCGCATCAAACAACCTTACAATCCAGTAAATAATAGTAATCGATATACAAACTAAACTCTAGACAGAAATAAAATGTATGTTGGAGCAGAAACCAGCAGATCTTCTGCACTGTTTGATGCAAAAACACCAGCTGAGAGGTAGAGCGGTGGGCCAGTGGTTGAAAGGCAGCTGGCTCAAACGTGACTCCTCGGGATAAAAATGAGCAAGAGAGCGAATCAGGAGCTCTTGCTGAGAGTTTGGAGCAGGGCACTTCATCCCCGTACAGCTCCGGGGACCAACAGAAAAGACTTAGGTTGTACTGACCTGCTCCTGGGCAAGATTATGTTTAAACAGTGTAAATTTATGTCAGGGGAAAAGGGCATTTGTGCTCAGCAAACCTATAGTACCCAAGTACCCTATAAACAAAGATTCATTTTTTAACAAGTTATTTAGTCTTGCAAACAGCCATGAAATATGTTCCTTTAAAACATTTACTTCCTGACTTTAGAATAAAATGCAGACTGTATTTATGCTTGTAAATTGTGTTTCTTTAATGTCCAGACTGCAAATGAAGTCATATAAGTAGTAAAGTAATATAAGTACCATCTTCATATGACTTTCTGCACATTCATAAATAAATGTGTCTAAATGTATGCTGTATATGTAGGCCTTGTGTCTGCCACATCCTGTGCTCTCATGTGACAGTAAGGTCATACTTTCCTACAGGGCATGTTTGTGTGTGCGTGTAAGTGCACATGGGAATGCATATGTCAAGATGCACATCCATGTAAGTTGCGTGAGATGATGCAATGCCATAGGTGAAAGCCTGATGTAGGTCACTCTCCGTGCCTCAGTGCAGCCTCCTTTCCTACATATATATCAGGCATGTCGCAGTGTGGTTTCTGTGTAGTCCCTGTGTGTGTGAAGTATGCACCAACAGTGTGTGTGCACACGCCTGTGGTCATCCCTCAGTGTGTAAGTGACATTGGCCTTGGAACCATTATCTATATGCCGTTGGGCAGAGAAAGGGAGGCTGATGTCAGGTGGGGTTCCCATTCATGTTATCAGAGGTGTCAGACTGTCGGCCGTGCCTCTGGCCAGCATCACTCAGCGCACACATCCTCGCTTTCAGTGTGTGTGTGTGTGTCTGTGTGTGTCGCCTTACACTGTATGTGCAGCACTTGATTCATGTGATCTTGTGTTGTTTCTCTTCCAGGGGAGGTGGGAAGGAGGTCTGACTGAAGTCTAATGACTGTCACATGCTATTAAGCGCATGTGTGTGCACACAAACACACACACAATGCCTCTTGACAGGTGCTCCAGGCTCTGATGTATTGATCGCAGCAGGGACCTCCACAACTTAGCTCTGGCCAGAAAAAAAGATCTGACTGACCCACACTGCACCCGCAGAAACAGAAACAGAAAAATCACACACAGCACCAACTTAATTTCCTATCCATACCTATCATCAATCTATTATTTCTGCCAGATTTACTTGTGAGCCAGCATCAATACACACTCTTTTGCTAATGCTCCCATTCAGTGAAATGAAGAAATTCAGTCTGAAAACATTAGCAGATCAATGACTGAATGCATCTTTTTAATTCTATTATCTTCTTCCATCCCACATTTTAGATGACACACCAGTAAAGTTTGTAAAATCAAAGACAGAAGAGATCCAAAGAAAAAAAAAAAAAGAAGACAGAACATAACTTTCAGATGTTCCTGCTGTATGATTCAGCTCCTTGTTCCCAAAATGCTGCACGGTGAGTCCAAGCAGACTCAGATATTTGTCTCACTGTGTTGGGTTATTCTGAGAAAAAAAAAAGTAATTATATTTTCTTGCTGAGTAGCTTTTCAAAGAGGGGGAACGGTTAAAAACGCAGGAGTATTTTCTGGTTACAAAACATGAAAGGACTTTTGACTGACAATTGAGTGCGTACAGATAATCACACACACAACATTCATTTGGGAGGAAACACTTTTCTTTGCTTCTGTTCCCCCCTCGTTTTTCCACTCCTCTCTCTCATTCTTTCTTCTTTATTTTTTTTTCTGCACTTTTCATCTTCCCCTCTCTCTCTCCCCATCCATTTCCCCCTTACCATTCCTCCAATAATGCCTGTATCGATGGGTTTGCGCATCAGTGGAGGAGTATGGGCGATTGCCCTCTGATTGATTTCTGTCATACAGCCTCTCAGCACTGGGAGGCTGTTCACCGGAGATAAATGATGTTGGCACAACAAAAGCAAATAAACCTCTTCTATCTATCACTCCCTCTCTGTCACTTTTTTTTTTTTTTTTTTAGTTTCACTTCAACTCTACCGTTTGCATCTCTCTGCCACTGTGTCTCACTTCCCACCCTTTCTCTTCCCACCTCCTTATCTCCTCCTCAGTCTCTCCCACCTTCTTCTGCTCTTTCTCTCTCTCTCTCTCCATTAGTCATTTTACATGTGCTTCCATTTATCTTCCCTCTCTAACTTTTTGTTCTTATTTGCTTAGTTTTGACAAATAAACAGCCCCGATAGAAGTTTCTGTGTGTCTGACTCCCACACTGCTCCCCAACATTTCGAATGCAGCAGTTCAGTGCAACGCTTTAGTTAAATTTGACAACAGATCAGCCCATTAATCATTTCTGGAACTAATGCAAATTAGCTCAGAGATCTAACAATATGATCAGGAAATAAGAACGGTTCTAAATGAAAGAGGAGACACGAGCATAAACTCGCCGATATGAAATCATTTGAATTGAGTCATTTCAGCATTTCCTCAGATTAAAAATAATGAAGGGACTCTATACAGTCCAGGCACTTGTTACATACCATCAAAGCTTATTTTGCGCTGAAGTGTTGCAATTAACTTTTCTTGTGTGTCCGCCTCCCCTCAGCCTGCCTCTCTTCAGCTACTTCTGTTCAATTACTCATCTCGAGCACTTTGCATAAAACCTCCACAAACTCTCTCATTTATCCTTAGCAGGCTTCATTGCCTCGTCACAGGGGGCAAGCCAACCTGCCCCTCATCGAGCATCGGCAGGTAACGGAGGTAGTTAAGGCTTGAAGATAGACTCGTTGATGTCACCACCCACAGGCAAAGAAAGTCAAAGCTGCTGCACGTGCACTTTCAGTGCTTTTATTCTCCCTTTTTTTTCAAGGTTGTTACACCTGTTTCTTTCTTTGGGTGTGTTTTGGTGGTTTGTTGTACCAAGAGATTTTAGATCAGGCTGTCACGCTGTCTTTACAAAACCAAGGATGTTGTAAAGAAACGTATTTCCTTCGCTGAACAAACAGGCCTTTGGCCTGACATTAACCTTCGCCGAACACTGTAACATAAGACAAGAGTTCCAAAATGTTAGACTCAAGGTCTGTGCCTTCTTGTCAGCTGTCGCAAATGTCTTTCTGTACAAAATACTCTTCTGTCCGGATGGATTAGACTGTAGTACATAAGGTCTTTATATAAGGGTGCCATAACAACATAATACCACAAGGATAAAATAAAAACCATGAGCAATTCTGAATAAGCCTCTGTGTCTTTACTGCATAAGCCTCGAATCGTGCAGTTTCTATTGTATTTCATAATCAGAGGACTACTGGCTTTGATTGAGCACCATGCTACAGTTTTAAACCGAATTACTAATGGAACTCAGCCCTCATATGCTGTTATTGCAATCCCAAGGAAAATTGAGATTATATGAGTGCCCTACCAAAAACAAAGTGAGGGAGAGAAAGAAAGAGTTTGTTCCTCTCTTGAGCATCAGACCGATGTGTAGCACCATAGAGAATCAATCAGAAAAGAGGGAAAATGAGACACAGTCTGCACCCTGTGTGATTTTCTGGGCATATGAGTCTATTTTCTGGTTGAGAGCTGACATCACTGCAATAAAATGGATTTTATTTTAGCTCAAAAGCTCAGACAAATGCTCTTTGGCTCCATAAAGTCTTCTTTTGACTGCTAGCGGAGCAGCTCCCAGCATGAAGCCTCAACCTGATGTAATCACATGTTGAAAGTAATAAAATTGATAATGTGCTGTTTGTTCGTTGTTTGTGGGGTTTTTTTTTTTACTTCAAGCTCTCTCCTTCATCCAGAGGTCAAAAGACCAGCAACCAAACTTGGTGGTGATTCAGAGTCTTGCCCAAGGACACTTCAGCATGACAGATGCTGGTCAAGTCAGGAGTCCTGCAGGAGGCTGCTTTACATCTCAGCTGTCTGCTTTTTAGCTGTGGGAAGAAGCTTGGTTGGTCAGCTATTGATTAAACTGTCCCTGGCCCTGGGAGTGAGTTCTGGACCAAGTTGTCAGCCGTCAAATTGAAATTCAGCATATTGGGAATGCAAGAGGCGTGTATTCCTGAGCAGATTGTTGGTCCGAGCTATATTTGCAAGGTTGGCATAACAGATAACAAGAGTAAAGCATTTCTTATACCTCCCCCCTTCCCTCTCTCTTCTCCTCCCCGTCTTTCTCTTGATGCTGCATAATTAGTCCGTCGCAAGGCAGCGTGCAACGATGTGTTTGACTGTTCGGAAACCAGCCACTTCTCTTATGCCGGCATTTTCTCCCCCCTGCGTTTAAAGAGCATATGCTTCGGTGGGTTTGTTTCTGCACTCACTCTTGTTTTGTTTTGTTTTGTTTTGCACGTCTGCGGCGGGAAAATGCCTCTTTTTCCTGCAGGCAGGTGTTACATGGTCGCTTCACAGAGTGGCACTACGCGGCGACAGGAGTTTTCATTTCCAGCGGCACATTTCTTTCCCTCTTAACCCTCCTTCTATCCTTCATCGCTCCTGTCTCTTGTTTTCCTGCTCTCGTCCTCCCCCGAAGTCTGCACCGTAAATCTCAGCGTGTTTCTCGCAAAGCCACAGTAATCTAAAACAGTATGTCTAAAAATGTATATAACCCACGCCGATGCATGTATAATTCACCATATGTTGCAAAAGAACACTGGCAGGCTTTTTCCTCTGAGATTACAAGAGGTACTTTAGCAAATTGGCACAACTTCTTAGAAGAAATGTGATAGCACAGGCACCCGCTTTTATTCTCATTTCAAGTTGAATGTGTACGAGATGCGATTAGTAGTGGTAGGGGAGGTGGAGACCAGAAGCGCACAAAAAAAGATATAGGAAGAGAGTCGGTCATTTTCATGCAGTGTGGGAAGTTCTCTGTCGTTGGGACATGAAGAAAAATGACCAATTAATGTCTGACATAGACCAGCAGTTCCCTGTCCTGACGTGCACTCAAGCTAATTGTAAAAATGGAGACTTGCTTAGTTTGAAACACTTCAGAGTAGCCGCTCTGATGCAGGCGTAGCAGAACTTTCCTCTTGAAGACCAATCCTACTGATTAGTAATCAAGCCTCCTCTCTAAATGTTCAAAAAGTTCAAATTTTAGGGTTTTTTTTTCTTTTTTTTTGACAGGCACCAGCCTCTGCAAGCATTCATTAATAATACTTGTGCAAATTATCGCTTCCAAACCACCACATCCAGACTAACATTCATCATGATGCAAATTAATGGCCCTTCTGTGAGAAACCGCCAGCTCTGGTCTGTCTCTTGCAGCTCACACCGAAAGCCAGGACATCAGTGCTCACACTGTTACTGCTTATATTTGTGCCTTTTCTTTTGATTAGCCTGCTAATATTCATACATGCTGGAGAAAGAAAAAATCGAATCAGAGACTGCAGCATTTCTTCCATATGTTGTCGGGGTCAATCTGTTGTGTCATACATTTGTCTTTCTTTGGTCATGCTGAACGCACCAAAATGATGTCACAGATAGTCAGACTTTGCCATGCAGTTCCTGTTCATGTATTGACTGTCAACGGTATTGTTAGTATCTTGGCAATTTGGAGGTGTGTTATATTATCTCCACAGGTCACATTCTATTCACAGCTATCCATCAGTGCGAAGAACCACACCGACCAGCTTCTCCATTACTCCTTTACCTTTGACCCATCCATTGATTAATCAGCCATCTATCCATCTCTTCTTACATATTGATTCTTCTATATATGCAGCCCATTTGTATGTCTCTAAACTGGGACAGCAAACATCAATGTTCCCACAAATGTGTGTAAAACTAGTAAAAATCAACCCATCATTTGTGCAAAGGGGTAATAAAGTCGCTCAGAATTGGCAAACTTCACTTAAAATGAAAAATAGAGGGGATACAAATCTATAATTTGCAGGAGCTTATGTGCAGATCTTCATCTATACTGTTTGATTTAGCCTGTTCCTTTGTACTGATTTCTAATATTCACTTGTGCATCTGACTATGTATGTCCCCTGTGGGCTAACGTGGGTGATAAATGGGAGCCTATGACCAGGTGATTCTTTACAGTGAGAAAAACTGAGTGATTTTTAATCTGAAAGCAACCGAGCGGGCAGCCTGAAGCAGCAGAAAATGTTGGCACCATGGACCCGGGAGTGGGAGGAAATGCATACCACACAGAGTGGTCAGCAGAGTGCTGCGTTAACAATAAATAAAACAACTAAACTCCACATTCGAGAGGTGGAAGGTGTACGGGTTAATAAGAGTAAAAAAAAAAAAAAGCAAATCCTGAAAGGCCTCTTGAGTCAAATTTACAACACTTCAGGGTATTTGTACAGTTTGAAATAATGCATAACAATAATTCATAGAGAGAAAAATCTGACTGTCCCCCGAAAAACAGTCAGTTTGGTGCAGCGTTTAAAAAAAAAAATCAAAAGGCAAAACAAGTTTAAGGGCTTACACACTGTGAACATGTGCGGACAATGTGTGAAGACATGTGTACACACAGCGGCTGTGTGTGCAGCGCGTTCACGGTGGTGAAAGTGCTCGCTGCATATTGCTCCTGACAAACACAGAAACTCTGGCACGGCGTCCAGCGATGAATTATCTGTGATGTCAGCACCAACAAACAGGCTGTAATCGGCAAACAATTGCTAGAGCATTATCGCTGCCCAGCAGAGCACTCACCAGCCGCTATCTCCGTCCCTCTGTCACACACGTCCACTCATTATCCATTTGTTACACACACACACAGAAGGTTGGGAAGGTTACTTTCAAAATGTAATTGCTTACAGATTACTGAATGTTTCCTCATGACTGTAGTAATCCTGACGCTGTGCTGACTGTGATGGCTGCAGTTATATCTGGATGGCTCTGGAATCTGAGGTTAAATGGCGCTTCATTTCTTTTTAATTCCACCATTATCCTCATTTGCAAGAACGGTCATTTTTCATCTTTTATAAGATGACTTTATTAATTCTCTCCGTCATTAGCAACATCGAGCCTCGCTGTCTCTCATTCTCCCTTCTTCTCCCTCTCTGTCTGGTCAGTATCAGTTTCATTTTTGCTCAGTTTCCATCCACTTGTTTCATCCGTTCTCAATCATGCTCCGCTCTTTGTCTCCCCGATCTGTCATCTGACCCCTCTTACCCCTTTCTGCCAGCATAATGGAGTGCGTTTACAGACTTTTCTCTGTCTGCCTCTTTCTCTATCTTTTTTTTCCGGGTGTTGCCTCACTGTTTGGCTCACTCGCTCTACGTCCGCTCGATCTGTCCATTCGAGCTCTACCCTCGATGACAGCTGATGGTGGCGCATCGGTGGCATTTTCGCCGTGACGCTGGATGCAGCAGACGGGATGTGACAGCCTTGCTAGGTGTCCATAAAAATGAGTGTCAGCCTTGGCCTGCCTCTTAGACCCACGGACCGGGATTTAATACAGTGTGTGCATGTGACGCAATACTTCAGCTACACACAGCACTAACCCACCTCAACTTATAAAACATTCATGCCTCCTCCTGTGCTCTGCGGCTCATGTATCGGTTACACCTACTTAGTAGCAGATAGGAACCCCTTTTTGCCTGCAAGCACTCCAACAGTGTGCATGTTCAACAAGAATCACGGCATCCACTTCTCGCGCTTCTCATTCTTTGGACGTTTTCATCCGCAGGACTGCCACCGACTGCTGATGTTTTTGTTTGTCATTCTCAAGAGGCTCGAGACACCGCGGTGCAGGAAAATCCCAGGAGCCCCGCTGCTTCTGAGCGGTAATGACGGTACCCTGCGCAGTTAATTAAGTCACACATCTTGTCCGTTGTAATGCAGCTGAAACTCTGAACGCTGCATGACAGAGCCGTTTGTAACTACAAGGAGGTGGAATGAGGCGGTCACTTCGTTTTTGCTCGTGCAGAGATGCTTTTTTGTTTTTTAACGTGCAGCGAAGCATTTTGAGCACAGCTTGATCAGTTACACACCTGAAAAGTGTGTATTTACTTATTGAAATAATGGATAATGTTTAATACGTTTAAGATTTGTTCATGCTTAGTTTCATCCAAGCACTGTAACTGTTCAAAAGAGTTTTTACTTGATAACTTACATCTCTCTCTGAAAATATTTTCTGCATTGCAACATACATGTCAGGGGAATTCATGTTGTGTGTGCAGTCTCGCTATACTGCCTTTCAGCCAGTACAGCTCTACATGACTTCATGAACAGTCAACCAACGCCCCGTGTGACCACTTGAATTTAACAATTCATGGGACTGGCACTGATTTCCCTTGAGGAGTCTGCAGCCAGACATCTCAAGTGCTTGGGCAGCAAATGTGTTGTCCATTTTGTGGCCTGGTTGCCTGCGTGTGCAACGAGAGAAGTGACTGCGAGGAGTGGTGGATTGTCAGGAACAATCTAGGCCGACGTCTGAAATATTACGGACACAGACAAGAATCAGTCCGGAGAGCAAAACTGCAAAAGGTCTTGCATCACACCTTCGAATCAGAAAATTCAAACACCGAACGAGAGTTTAAAACAAACATGAGCTATTCTGGATTTAGACAAAATCAATGTGGATGTCCAGGATGGATAGCTGGAGTGATGAAAGGATTGACTGAAAAGTAGAGGAATCAAAAGATTAAGAAAGGCTGCTGTTGGCTCTGAAAGGTATACAGACTGAAAGGCGTCTGATCGATACAACCTTATCGTGGTGTTAAATCCTCTCACATTCTGGCAGGACTCTCCGTACTTGGCCTCTTTATCTCTGATTCCATCACGCTCTCTTTTTTACTTGATCTGTTTTACTCTTTTTTTTTTTTTCTTTTTTTTTTTTGAGCAGCCGGCCACATGGTCCAGAATTGTTTTTCTTTGTTGAGAGGAAAAGCTGAGAGAGGAAACAGATGTGACAAGCTCTGGAGAGATTTGGCCCAAGGCCAACAAGGATAATTTTCAATTTAGACGTTTAGGCAGGGTTTTACCACCACACCGTCTTTTGGTGTTGTGAATCTCTCTCTTTTATGCGTTCTCGCTGTGCAGGTGGCTGTGAGAGTGCATGCTTATGAGAGTTTAACATCTCATCCCCATGAACTCTGCGAAAACAAAACACTACGTGAACCCTAGAACTGCTTCCGCCTCTTTACACTCCACTCCAAGCATCTACTCCATGTTAAGTGCCTCAGTCTGGAGCATCATCTGTAAATGGCTCATCGCAGTTGTCCCATTTTACCTGGAGTATTCCCAGCAGGGAGGTTTTAAAGAAAACAGCACAGGACAGGGTGTGGAATAAAAGCATGTTCAGTGAACCAAAAGGAAGCCTAAATTCCCTGAGGGGGGTGACATTCTTTAACATTACCTACTGTAAATCTCTACATGTTGATGCTCTCTCTTTTACTCTCTCTCTCTCTTTCTGTCTCTGTACCACTAGCACATTTTGCAGCCTCTTTATCCTTCATTTGCTCATTTATTTTGCAGCTTTTTCTTTCTGCTTCCCCGCCACTCATCTATTGTGTCTCCCATTTGCAGGCATTTTGGTAAAACTAAAGACATTATTTTTCTCTCTGCATGGTCGCTGTGTTTAAAGTCACCACTGAATTCTCCTCTAGTGTCGCTCATAATGACAAACAAATGGGAGAGAAATTAGGGTAAAAAAAAAAAAAAAAACACAAAAAAATCCACATCAGGCGAGCGGCTGCAAGCAGTTTGTGTGTGAGTGTCAGCTCGTCTGTCTGGGCAGTCTCTCAGTCCGTGCACATTGCGGACAAATGGCCGAACAACATTATTTCAAACATCATCAGAGTTTATAGGCCAAATCTGATGGCGTTAATGTCAGCAAGGACAATGACAAATCTGGACTGCTGGTTACTAACCGTGGCAGTTCAAAGGCTGCGCGGCCTTGAAGGCAGCAGCTTTGAAACAGAGCTGGAACGGGAACGGTTTTGGAGGACCAAAAGCTCTGGACAGCTTCCCAGGGGCCTCATTAGGGGCTGTGCATGATGGGTAGATGGAGGAATTGGGGCACAGCTACCGCACATATACACACATACGCACGGACACACATGATCTGCACGAGAACGCACACACATGCCGACACATGCCCACACACATTCACACATGCAGACCCATAGCAGGGGGCGAGAGAGAGCCTTAGAGCATGACAGAGTGCAAAAGTAATTGGCAGTAAAGTGATGTGTCAGGACTGCTGTGTACACCCAGTGCCACGCAAATGGCAGAAACAAGTTTAGACAGATGAAAAGGAAAAAAAAAAAAAAAAAAAAACACAAAAACTGATAGCATCACTTGAAGCTCCTCTGCTGCAAAGGAGCTAACCGACGCCCCAGTGTTTGTTTGTTGCAGTGCTGTTATTTTGTCAGTTTAGTTAATTAATTTCTTGTGCTTTTGCTTGTGCTCATGAGTGCGCGCGTGTGTGTGTGTACGAGTGTGTGTCGGTGTGTGTGCACGCGCGTGTCGGGTCATTAGTTACAACAGCTTTGGCTCATTGTGACTTTTAGAGCGTCTCCGGAGTTGATCTCACGCAAAGTGTCATTAAGCCACTCGTCTCCTTGCGCAGCTGGTGAGCACGGGTGTGTACGTCTCAGTGCGCGTGTGTGCGTGCGCATTATACTGGGAGCAGGTTGTGTTCCGACACCCTACATTTAGCTCTTCTACAGCTCACTGACAGAGCTCCATATGGTGTCTCTCAGTTTCTACCTCATACACCCATCACAATGAGTGATTTATGCTTTTTTAATAGGCAGACACCCATGCACACAGAGGCAGAAGACTCTGCTTATTAATGATGCAGTTAGAAATTCAAAATCTTCCCCTAAAAGTAAGCATTTTCCTTGGGAGGCGTTGGCAGCGGTGAGTAAAAAAAACACAGGCAAATGACCACAAGAGTCACAGCAGGTGAGGAAGTCGACTAAGAAAGCGAAGACCTTCTTTCCTATACCATGAAAAGTTCTCAACTTTCTTATGGAGTTCTTTTGGCTGATGAAGCAGCAGCATGAGTGTACAGTACCATTTGCTCACTATGTCAAAGATTAAATCCAACCCACATAATCATCTGCTCTCCCTCACATATAATCCCTCTCACTCTTCACATTCAGAGAAACTAGCTCGACAGACGGATACTGTAGAAATGTCATGCGTAATTCTGTTTAATATGCTGTGAACACTGATGGTTGAAATTTGTATGAAGACCTTTGCTCACTGTATGTGTTTTTTATGTTTGTTGTTAGGTCACGTTATGACATGCAACATGTATGCACTGCAACAGAATAACAAAAACAACCTTTTTTTTTGTCAGCAGAATAAAAAGATTCACTCAAACATGCCTTAACATGCCATATAATGGCCCGTGGTTGTAAGTTAGTCAGTCGCCACCCTTGGAATTATGTCATTATATTCTATTAAAAATAAACATAACAGTAGAAAAAAAATAAATCTGCAAATGAGAAAAAAACACTGAACAGGTATTTTGTGTCCCACAGTTGCTCATGTGGCTTCCAGTTAACACAAACATAATAGTATAAATACAAATGCATGACATTATAGTATTATCTTCTGAATACAAATACAGTATGCATACAGTAAGGATGTTTTTTTATCAGTTTCTCTCAGGTAAACTCCTGCTGCTCAATAAAATATAGGAATTGTCCTGTAATGAGTGCATGGCACAGTGGGAGGTTCTGTGTTTCTCTCCTCCCCACCAGGAGTTAATGCATTCACAACATATCAGACGACCTCCAGCAGCAGCAGCGACACACTACTTAAGGAAGGCTGACAAGTGAAACCGTTTTTCCCATGCTGTTTAGATGCAATTTAGATGTATTCACTAAAGATATCTTTGCATAACATGGGACATGGGCTTCAGTATAGAACTTTATCATAGACGACATTTAGACATGTCACGGAGGAAAAGCTCAGGTGTGAATAAAAACATGGACGATACCTGAATTTCATTTAGCTGCTTCAATTTCAAGGTCCTGGCTCGCTGTTGCACTAAGTGGGTCTCCATCCACCTGTTTTTATTTGCATTTCCAACTAGTATTTAATAAAGTGGAATGGAGAGAAATATCCCCTCCAAAAAAAGTGTTTATGCCCATCAGGGGTGAAAAGATTTATGTATCATTAGCGTGTGACCTTAAACCTCAAAAGTGAAAGTTTTGTACAATGATAAAGAGAATGTAAGAAGATATTATCAATGTCAGCTCAATGGAGAATTAGCACCATGAAGTGTTTATCTCTATGCCAAATTTCATCGTATTTAAACTTGCATTAGTATAGTATTTAAGTATTAATTTCCTTTCCCCCATTTTCTGTGAATTCAGTTTAAATTTGCGCAACACTTGACTACTTCAGCCATCACTTACTGGAGCTCTTGAACAGAAGAGAGCTATCATTAATCATTTTTAGTAACATCTAACATTTTCTTACTTTTTTGGAGTAACACAGCGCAGTGTTTAAATAACGTAGTACATTTCTATGCACTGTGCAACAGCATTATAAAGATATTCTGAATTATTTGGTTTTACTGACGGGTCTCAATGTCAATCACTGTGGGCCATTTCTGTGTCACTTGCGGATTTACCCATCCCTACATTTCTATATGGGTGTTTTTCTATATGTGCAATAGAGGAAGCTGTGGCCTTTTTAAGCTAATCAAAATAGTTCACAGTGTGAACGCTGATTGCGGGAGGCAGGTGTTGGTGGCTGCGTTTGCATGTGTGCTTGAGGGGTTTTCATGTGCCAGATGTCAGCTCCCTTTAAGCAATACGGAGAATGGAAAGAGAATGGAAAGAGAATGAAAATCTCTCTGAATCACTCCCGTCTTTCTCTTCCACCGCTATGCTCTGTTAACCATATGTTGCTCCTCGTGTCGAATTGGATTTTCGAGGACCCTTTACTGGCCCCGAATCCAAACACAAAACTCTCCCTCTGCCCCTCCGCTCTCCAGCCATCCAGCTGTCCATGTGAGATATACCACACCTCTAATCTTCTAATTGGTAGGTAGTCTCGGCCATTACCTGAGCGATGACAGGGTGGGATCGATAAGAGGCACAATGCTAAACGATGTGTCCCGCAGCTTCTCTCTCTTTCTCTATTTCTCTCTGCCTAGTTCTCAGTTTCTGCCCATTTTGCTCCCTCTACCACGCTCTCTGTTTAAATTCGCGGTATCCAAGGCAACAGCCATTCAATCTCAACACGCCGGTGAAATGAACACTCCTTTAATTTGTCTTTATTACTGCCCCGTTGTTCTATTTTTCATCTTCTGTCCACATTTCATATGCGCTCCTTATGAAACGGCGAGCGCAGTTTGAGAATGTCTTTCCATGCGGAGACCATCAGCTTAGAGGTAATCAGTGGAAACCTGGTTCTCAATCAATGCCACTAATTTACCCCCACCAGCCTCCACCCATCTCAAATGACGCTTATTCACTATATGTCAATATGTCACTATATGACATATTGTGGCCTGTTTTTTGAATGGGCCTTTAATGGACTTAATGACAGATGTAAATTGAGGGAACATTATGCTGGAGGAAAAAAAAAAGAAGTGGTGATTGGCGAAGAGAGAGAGCAAGAGGTCAGATGGCATGTGACTACTTAGCGAAAATGAGGACAGTCCTATTCATTTTTTATAGATGATGTATTCTATTTTAATAAAATGTCTGCGCTGGTTTCAGAGCTGCTCATCATTCCCTCTCCCAGCTCATCCTTTTTTGTAGCGGATAATAAGCGAATGACCATCGCCATCATCATCAGCATCATCGGCATCATCAAACAGTTTCGCGCTCTCGGAGTGGCGCCATCTCTGTGGGTAAACATTCGCCTGTCTTTGCAATATGGCACTTTACACGCACCATTTGAATAAAGGCACCTTCTTTCCGAGCTGTGTGAATAGACTGCACTTCTTGGACCATTGTCACGTCTGAGCTTCTCGAATATGTGCATGCATACAGAGCAGAAAATGAATAAATTCCCCGGGGAGAATTATGTAGGGTTGAAAATCTTATTTGAAGCCTGCAGTGAGCGGTCCCACCAGATTATTCTCCTAAGCGGAGCCAGAAAATGGTGACAATCGGTGATTTCTAGCACAGGGCAGAACTTCATAAAGCTCTGTCATGGTCGACCAAATACCAGTAAACAACAAGAACGAAAAAGAAAAAAAAAAAAACAGATGATGGACGACAGAGGGGGAGATATTCATGAAGTTTATAAAAAATTCTTTTATCCTATAGACAATATTTGTCAGTGTCAAAGGATGTGACGGCAGCTTGTGGTCTGTAACCGTTGAGAGAAAACATAATATATAATATAACATACCTTTTGGTTTACTTTAAGTCCTGCAAATATCATTCAAATGCCAAAAATAACATAAAAGTAAACAGAGGAGGACAAGCCACAATTAGGTTTCCCCACTTCCTTTATTTATTTCATTTTGTCAGTCAATCTCCTGGCATGAAACAGCACCAGTCCTTCATTACAGACTTTACTTCACATCCTGACAAAACAAACCAAAGGTGAAAAAATGTACTTGGCTTCCCACTTTAAAAAAAGAAAAGTCAGACAAGTAAATTGGGATTTCTTGACAGTACACAACAAGCACTGTAAAATAAGCAGATTCATCCAGTGTTATGGGTTTTGTCCTTTTGTCTAATGGCCTGAATTACATTCAAACCTTGTGTAATATCTCTGTGAGCTAAGAATAGTTGCTCCTTTATTTGGAACAGACTGCTGAAAGTCCTGCGTGCATGTTGTCTTTTAATTAGGACATTTTCTGAGTTTCAGCCTGGTAATCTGTGAATATTCCTGAAAAGCTCTTACTGTTCTCCAGACCAATTAAAATACAGCATACAAAATGGCCCCGGAGGGCCCCTTAGGTACACTCGCCTTGTGCTCAACAGCCGCTCTGTCAAAACTTGTCTGGCAGAGCAGAAGATATTTACATATCGAGCACAGAAACAGAAATCATTGTACTGATACTGAGTCAGTACTTCTGTGTTTGAGGGGTTGATGGGGGTTAATAACAGCAGCTGGATCAGCACAGACTCACTCTGTAGCACTTGTAACCTACAAAAGAGCTCACTCTGTTTTCAAAGCAATGTCACTTTTAGGCGGAGGGTACACGGGGGGATTTCTGCAGCAGAAGCACTTCAGATTTTTTATTAGCATCAGTGTTGCGAACATGCTGACAGAATGTGATGTTCACTCATTAAAGCTCGTGTTAATTGAGCTCTAATCACCTTGTCACAACTCAAAAGAGGATAAATGCTGAGCTGGGTGGGGAGTTGACATGTACGCTGCAAATTCTGCTTTAAACATTGTAATTTCTATTTTGTACATTATCCAACTCAGATTTGATCATTTGTTGATTAAATTGTATTTCTGATCAGTCTGATTTTTTTAGATAGATCTAAGGGTGTATAATGTAGAAGAGGAATAAAATAAAATTTGCTCTTCATTTTCACTTTAAACTTTCCGCATTTCACTTCAAAGGAATAGGTTAACATTTTGGCAAACCTGCACCTTTGCTGTTTTTTTCTGAGAGTGAGCTGAGATCGATATCAATCTTACAGCATTTCTGCAGGGTAAATACAGATCTGGAGTCGGGGCATGTTTAGCTTAGCTTAGCATAAAGACTGGAAGCAGGGGGATAAACTGTTTATGAAGGAGTAGCTCCAGGGTGTTGTCCTCCCTACAACCTTCGATATTGCAAATATTCAAATTTTGGACTTGGGGAGTGTTTTCGGCGCTTTATCAGTAATAACATCAGTAGCATGATTCCAGAAAGCCCTAATCTAGACCAGGTATTAGAGAAAGGGATTTGAGTGTCACGCTGTAGAATAGGTAAACAGGCGGCGACTGCCGTCTGCACACAGCCGGGCCTTCCAGGCTGATGGATGAAATGGCTTACAGAGGACACAAGCGCTCTGACATTGATGGACAGTCTGATATTGCCTCCCTAATCTTGCCTCCACTCAGTCTCACACACACTCACACACACACATACACGTCTGTGTCCCTCTCACTCCTATTTCTTTCTTGTTTTTGCAGTTCTGCTCTGACTCAGACTTTTTGTGTGTGTGTGTCTCTGCTCTCTCTTCTCTCATCTCTCTTTTCTTTCCTTTATTATCTCTCACTAGCTCATCTCTCGTCTTGTCCTTATGGGGTCTTGCGCTGTCTCATTTTTTTGCTTTCTGACTGTTCTGCGCCTCGCTCGCTCGCTCACGCTCTCTTGCGCTGCCTCTGCCTTCAACTCTGCTGCCTCTCTCCGTCGCTGTTTGCACACATCAACATGCTCACAAACACACAGATTCCCATAATCACCGCACAAGATCAAACAACCACCACTTTGTGTGAAGGACACAGGGGAAAGACACAAGCCAGCAGACAGAAAATTGAAAAAGACTCACACAGACACACATGTGTAAAGTATAATATTTGTCCTTTAGTGCAATACATAATTCAGTTCCATATGACTTAAGAGTATGCAGTCATCTGCCTGAGCTAAAAAACATCATGTCTCACCTGTGTCTTTGTCCTCTTGTCTGCTTTTTGGCTGTTAACCTGTGTATTTGGCTGCAGTCAGAGTGCAGCAACAACTCTTCCAATGTATTTCTTCTTCAAGGTGTATCATTTAAAATTCTGTTTGTGGTATACACTATAATGCCGTAGAGACACTGTATGAGACTTTCTTCTTGACTCTGTGCTAAGCAACTTCATATACTTGACACTTCCTGACATCTTTTCATTTGCTGTTTTCATTCTGCTTGTTTTCACCCTCATTCATTTTTTTTCTGTTCTAGCTCTGATAACCCCAGTGTGAGCTACCCACCCAGTCCCAAATGACAGACAGACAGACGGATAACATTGGGACGACTGGCTGAGGAGCTGGATATTTCTTTCAGGAGTCGGTAAGATACAAAACAGGAAGAGGTTAGTGTAAAAGTTTAGTGTCTGCTGGACGTGTCAGTGGGCTGTTTTCTGTCAAGTTCGCCACAACAACTTCATAAAGTGACACCTCTGACGATGCGTTTTCAGCTCGTTTGCTTTGCCAGTCTCATAAAAAAAAATGGAAGAAGTTACTAAGTAGGCAACCCAAGATGTAACTGCAAGAAAAAAAAAAGCATTTGATTCTTTTGTGACTCTGTTTACAGTACATTGTGGCATTTTGTGGCATGTCATGTGGCACTTCCCATCTGCTACTTTTTATTAATTACTGCAGTTTGTTATCTGTCTGTATGTAACACAGGGTCGCCATCTGCTGCCATTTTTTTTCTCTTTACGCTTCTTTTACACTTAAACACCAACTTCTCCATCCCAACCAAGGCTTTCTCTGTTTTCAAAGAAGTATTAACATGTTTGTTTTTTTTCCCTTGAACTTTCACTGGGAGAACATATTTGAGAAGTGGATGTGAAACTTTTGTGAATCTTTGAGAGGAGCGCAACAACTGACGAGCCATGTTTTTGTTATTTTGACTCACGTCTTGTTTACTTGCCTCTTCGCATTAGATATGGGTTGCATCACAGACCGGGCATAAACAGTCTCCCAAAAGCATCAACCGTGAGCTCGACTCAAACCGGAGACAGGAGGTCTGCACGCTGACTGCAGCCTCTGTCTGTTTCTGCTGTGAGGCCCCTCGTCTGCTCTGACTTCCTATCTGCTGCCTGTCTGCCAGCTTGTGTCTCTGCCGGCCGATTAACCTGCGCGCACTTACTGTCACTTGTCTCGCCTCATGTCAGGAGGGACTATTTTGTCTCTTACAATAGAAGAAAAAACACAGCATTATGTGATAAGGAATGGAAGTATACAAACACACAGCAAAGGCCTAACAGTTGTCTTTCCTCTGTGTAATCTCTCTCCTTTGCATCGGGGAATACTGCAGGTTTCCATGTGATGCCTTTTGTGTTTTCCTTTTGGTTCCCCTTTTACCTGTGACCTCATTCACATTGTGACCTGGTTGTGTGCAAAATGGGAGTATTCCACCCAGCATGGGTTGGAGGAGTGGAAAATAGCGCGGCACTCTCGTACGACCCGGCTACAGCCCGCTGTTTGATTACAGCAATCAATTGCGAGAGAGAGACAGATAGAGAGAGAGGGAGAGAGAGAGAGAGTGCGTGTGTGTGTGTGTCCACGTGTTTGTGGGTCAGACAAAGCAGAACAGACAAACACAGAGGGCTCTCGAACACACTCCACTCCACTCTTGTGCTCATCTGAAGAACATGTGGGACGAATATCAAAGAGAACACAGAATCCTCCTGAAGGGGAGATAAAAGAACAACAAGAACACATTATATCCCTGCTGGACCACAGTTTGTTTCCCTCGACTTTCTGCTGTGTTTTGTCTCAGGTCGGTCAGTGTGGGTGGTTTCGGTTTGACGTTAACACGCTCCGGTGCTCTCCGTCGACATATCATTGGTTCCCAGTGATGCATTTCTGCCCCACTTCAATAACAGCTCAAATGTGGAACACAGGTCAGGTAAAGCATTCGGGAATTGAAATCACATTCAGTACTGGTGGGCAACAGTTGTGAGCTGTAGTGGCCTGTGTGTGTGAGAAAGCATGAATAAATGAATGACTGATGTGCACTTCAGAATGCTTTCTGAATAAAAATTTCACAAGTCTAGAAGCAGCAGCAGAATCCGAATGACTGGATAATGATCTTGGGGACAGAGAGATTGATCTGGTCTTTCATCAC
>JBAJHX010000067.1:14893679-14906627 GCA_037176925.1 Amniataba percoides
GTCTAGAAGCAGCAGCAGAATCCGAATGACTGGATAATGATCTTGGGGACAGAGAGATTGATCTGGTCTTTCATCACTGTAATGAGAGGCTATAAGACACCCACAACACTCCGATTGGGCTCCCCGAAGAACTGGCAGCAAATGTTGGACAATTTCTCCAACTGACTGTAACAGAGATTCTTACGGTCCCAGCGGAGACGGGAAGCGGAAGGCCCGCCGCGCTAAACGACAAGCCCTTACATAATTCCTGCACACCCTATCAGAAAGGTGCACACAGTTTGCTGATGAGGCAGGGGATGGGGTTCGCACATCAAACAGCTGGATCCACAGGGATGCAGATCGAGCCTCAAACCAACAAGCGTTATCCCGAAGTGACCGTACATATACACGTAACTGCGCCGGACTGCTGATGGTAATTAGGCAAATTAAGCTGGAGTACAGCGACTGCAAAATGATGAACTTTATCGGATCGGAAGAACTCTCTCCTGTTGATTTGGAAACTTTCTTCTCTGTGCTGAATATAAATGTGAATGTCCTTCTGCTTATGCAGCTTGACGAGCAAATGGTGGATAAAACAAGCTGGAGATTATTTCAATAACTCAGCAGCCGTCTTGGCTTTCTGTATATTTCTATACATATCCTGCCTACAACTCTAAGACCTAACCCAGAAATGTTTCTACTGTTCTGCTCATGTTAAATGTGCTACCGTCATGTTCAGGGCCAGTTCACAGGATAGGTATCAGAGAGACAACTGAAACGGATAGATTCACTTTTTTGGGGAATGTATTATTTCACTTTTTTAATTAAATAAAACTGAGTAGAGAAGGCTGACACCACTTTATTGAAGCTACAACCAGCTGCATTGCCAAATTGCAAATAAAAAGCAAGTAACCCAAATTTACCCAGTGGTTCCAAAATGTGCCTGCCAAAATCTCTAAAGCTCATTAATTAACGTGTTATATTGTGTTTGTTTCATTCAAAGCTGAAGTGTAAAAATTATACTTAGTAAGGGTGGTTAGCTGCTGCAATCTTTTTTTTTGGCAGGGACCAGGAAACTACTGGTTTTCCTAAGAGGAAAAATGGTAGTATGAGAAATGGTATGAGAAGTTTAGTACTTAGTTGTATTCATTTGTCCTGTCATCACACATAGTACAGTAAGTATGAACTATAGTAGATATAGATATATTATATAGTGTATATATCACATAGTGGCTGAAAAGGCTGAGATAGAAGCAAAAAGCTTTTACATGCCTGTTGGTCATTTTTATCAATTTAAGCCACCCTCCGAAAAAAAGTCATTCGCACTTGTACCCCTCAAAAACAGCTTTGTAAACCATTCTTTCTTTTGATAAACCAAAAGCAAAATATATAGTATATTGAGTGGAAAGTTTTAGATACTATGTCATTATTAGTTACCTTTCACAAAATACAGGTTTTTATTGCTGTTTTAAAGTTCAGCATAAACCTTTTGCATGAAATTTCATTTTGCATAATTAGTCGCCTTCCCACACACCTCCAGCTGGCCTAGATAAAAAGAAAGACAATTTTTACTCTTTGCTCTAACTGAGCAATTACAGCAACATTGTGCATCAAAGCTGGTTTCCTTGATTGTTACCTGGTTTTCACGTTTTAAGTTTAATGGGTAACTGTAATGGGTAAGGATATAATACGTGAGGTGATAGATTCGGTCTATTTAGAATTTGCGGTTGTGTGTTTCATCTTTGAAAAAGAAGAGACAAGGATTATTTTTCTATTTCTATTGAACTGAGAGAAACACAAGTGTCAAAAAAACTCTTCCGAAACAACAGTGAGTTTAAAGAGCACTCAGTCTTAAAGAGGATTGGCACCAAAATAATCTGCTCCTTCTATAAATAGCCCTGTTCAGCGCACAGGCCTACAGTACTCTCCATTGAAGACTAAAGAGATTGCATACCGCATACTTTTCTGTGCCTCGTTTGATGGTGACTGCGTGTTGCATACACCTTATTTAGCATTACATCGGGTTTATTTCCAATGTAAATTACTGGAGCGTTCAAGGGCTCAATTTGACATCAAAGACATGTCCAAAGTGTTCACTTCAGAGAAGGATGAAGGTGCGTCTGGCAGCTTTGTCACCACCTTTTCATTTCCTACTTGCCACCAACAAAAGCAAGTGGCCTTCATCTCCTTCACTCATTCAGCGCTGTGGTGTCTCCTATCATCACCTTCACCTTGGCTACCTTTGAACTAGCCAGATGCTCACATGAG
The DNA here is from genome assembly GCA_037176925.1 of Amniataba percoides. Lineage (NCBI taxonomy): Eukaryota > Metazoa > Chordata > Actinopteri > Centrarchiformes > Terapontidae > Amniataba > Amniataba percoides. The sequence goes on from JBAJHX010000067.1 coordinate 14,895,927, forward strand.
TTTCATTTGCATAAATGCTTTGCAGACACGCTTATAACATGCATAATTGATGCCCAGAGCCCAAACAACCGCAGCTTCCCAATGGAAGTGAATAGAAGTACAGTACATGCAAATGCCAGAGATACTTCTAATATTTATGGGAAACTAAAAATATCTTGTGTTAGCTCTTCGACTTGGGAGCAGAGACCTCGTATTTTGTGTTGCATACTACCTTCACTCATTCATGTTTTTGTGTATTAGCTTTGTGTCATTTTTCTGCTTCATGCTGTGAAATTTATCCTGCAGAGTACAACCGATTTTGATGCAGACATGTGAATAACAGTGTTTGCTATAAACAGATGTATCGCGACTTGGCACCTGATATCCGTCTGTTAAACACACACCCTCCCTTCTGCTCCTCATATTGCATTCTGCACCCTGTCTCCTTACTTACCTGTGCTGTACCCCTACTCCCCTCACCATATGTATCACTGCTTCATGTCCCTGCACTTCATTCACAACCATGCTCGTTTGTGCAGCAGCTTTTTTTTTTTTAAACTTCACATCTTCACATCATCTGCTCCAGCTACAGTTGTGACTGTCATACAGAAACTCTTGCAGATTATGCAAAACTTCCAAAGACTAAGAATTCCTAATTCCATTTTTTTCTTTCTAATCCAGTTCAGATGTGATTAATAAAATGTGTACCTGATTCCCTGCTGGGGTCCCTTTGCTGCATGTGTTCCCCCCCTTTCTCCCACCTTTCCTGTCTACCTTCAGCTTTCCTTTCTGTTAAAAAAAAACTTGCTGCAATAAAAACGGACCTGACACACTGCTCTTCTCCCCACTACTCTGCTCTCCTTTCCCATAATTGATTCATCTTGTGTGCTGAAGTCAGATTGGGGGGCCCAAACAACATTATGCAGAACAATTCCCAGCAGCTCGGCGTAAGATATTGGGATGGAAGTGTGTGTGGTTACACTGAAAACCTATCTAAACAGCTACTAAAGCTCTTTCACAACAATTGTTAGTTTAAACTTATTACGTTATGGACTGTGAAGGAAAACCAATCCAAAAGTCACTGCAAGCAATCCAATTACATGTAAGGCTGTGTTGTTGATGCACTAGAATTTAATGCATAAGTAACAGCCTGGGAGACAAACTTCTTTTAAAAAGTAAACAAACAACCTCATTTGGCCTTTCCTTTTCTCCCCTTATCTTAACCTTCATCCCTCCATCTGCTCTATCTCGCCATCCCATCTCCCATACTGCCCAATTCCCTCTCCTCTCCATCACTCTGGTGAGCCTATGCATCACCTATTACTGATTCCCCAGTGCTGTAATGGATTATTTATTCAGAGAGAACTCTATAAATCATGTCAACCTGACCGTGATACTTACTATAGGAGGGAGAGAGAAATATGAACACGTGTGTGTGTGTGCGCAGAAAGAATTTGCTCTCTATAGAACATTGTGTCACCCGCTCTGTATAGCCTCACAGTTGGGCTAACGTCTTCCTCTGGAGGAAAAAAAAAACCTGAATGCGGAGAAGCGTAAGAGGGCAAACATGAAAGTTTCATTGCTTGCACCACACACTCATAAAATGAGGCTGATGCACAGAGCACACACATCATTATCATACAGTGATGTGTGCAGATCTGTGTTGGAATGTATATAACAATTTAAAATATTTAGACTGTACATCAATAATTACTGTAACGAAGGGGAGGCTGGAGAGGGAAGGAGAAGCAGGAGAAAGAGAAAGAGGAATTAAAAATGTGAACTGACCCAGGTGAGTGAGTCTCAATAAAACATTTGCTCGCTGATGTTAAGGTTACCATTTCTTCACTTTTTTGTGTCCTGTCCGCTTACGAGTGATAAACATATCAACAACAACTTCATTCTTTTAAGTAAAAAAGAGTAAATATATGGCATGTCACTTTTGGTAGATAGTTCTCTTTTTTCAGCCTAAACTCCAGATTAACTTTTATAACATGTCTACCTATTTCTACACAAAAAGTAATTTTAGAGGCCAAATCCTATAAAACCCTATAAAACTTTCCCCAAAACAGTCTTGACAATTTGAAAATGTTTATGTCTCCGGAGAGCGCCTTTTTTAAACTTTGGAACAGGCGCACTGAAGGTGTCAAAGAGCGAGCAAGGTGATGGCTGATGACAGCGCGGCTGCCTCCGATTGGTGTCATGCACTCTGGGATTTTTGTCACTGCGACGGCGGCGTCACCGCGGCTATAGATAGGTGAGCGGAACTGAGACGACTCTCCTCACCTGTCTGCGCCGACACAGATGGCAAAACAGACTAAGAGGGCGGGAGAGAGAGAGAGAGAGAGATGGAAAAGGGAGTGACTTTGTGAGCCAAATAAGAACTCGACCATATACATAATTGCAGCCATTACCGTCATTAGTCTTGTGCTCAGATTCACTTGGCTCATACTCTGCCCGCACTCTTGCCAGCCTGCACAATGCCCCTAAAATAGCCCTGTGTTTTAAATTATGCATGGTGATAGAAATAGACAAATTGCGGCAGGACAATTCCCTTCCCTCTCACTAGCATAATGCTGCCTTACGAAGCTGGAAAATGACAAAAAGGAAGGCTCTTTTTTTCCAGGAACAATCATTTAATCAAAACAAAAAGTCAATTCAAAGGAAAGCTTTTTATTTCACATTTGGGGCCATTATTGGAGCCCTCATTAGAATGCACAAAATGTTGGAGGGGATACACTCTGCAGTAGCTGCTCTTGATTTATTACAGGTAGAGGAGGTCAAGGCTTCCTTCCTGCTTGGATGGGCTCTGGGAAATGGAGTGAAAAATGAATTTGTGCAAAGGAGTGATTAAATTTGTCCAAATGCTACAATGTAGGACCATTTGATAAACCTCATCTTGCCAGTACTATTTACACATTCAATGGTTGTGTTTTTCTTTCTGATGCAATGACGCTAACCAGCAGAAGATTACACTACCACGTGAAATTTGCTTCTTTGTAAATAACATTGACTCCAGGTTGAAAATCTGTGTTGTTGTCACGAGTAACACATAAAGGAGATTTATTAAATAACCTGTTAAAATGAATAAAGCATAAAAAATGCAATATTTTGTGGATGAATTTCCCTTGTTGGTCCTCTGAGCACAGACATTCAGAAAGCCTTCAGCGGGAAAAAAAAAAAGGAGAACAACTGCACCATAACAACGATGATGCTGGGTTTTGAAAAGGCATTTTTCACTGCAATGGCTGCAACTGAAAATAACAGTGATGAGAGCACTGAGAGGCTGCGGCCTGTAAAACGAAAACAGTGGCCTTAAAGATGCAATAAAGCTCTGAACAGCTGAGTGTATCCAAGTTAGGTTATAATTCTCTGCACAAAAAGAACAAAAAAAAGTTCACACTCATCAATAATAAACCACATTGTCAAAGAGTGGCACGTTCCGGGAAGATGTGTTTGAATGTGGCTTTATGGAAGCAGGTTTTATGCTTTGACACGTACAGTAGACACAAACATCAGTTGGTTCTCGTTATAATAGGATTTTGGAACAGTTAAGCCTTCCTTTAACCGCTATAACAGCCCCTTTCAAAATGATTTAAATAAAATGTGGGACATCTATAACATCGTTCTATCTGGAGGTTACCAGAAAATGTGCAGGAATTTCATGAAGGAGACAGGGCTTAACATTTACCATGTCTGGAATAATCCTGTAAAATAAGCTTAGCAGAGTGCTAGCATTACTAAACTGAAATCCTAGAACGTTGTTTACCACTCAGCATGGTGTATGTTGTCTACTGTTGTGTATGACTCACACTGTTTTCTTTGCTAGGCTTGAAAACGGAGCGTCCCCCGGGACAACGTGAACATTTTGCATCTTGTAGTGGTATCTTTCTTTCGGCCTCTGCAGCTCTGCTTGTCACTGAGGATTTTGATGTAAATGAGTAGTTTGGAGGCTGTAATTCAGGAAAGTTAGGAGGCCAAGACGGCCCAAGATTACACTCCATGTGATAATATAAAAAAATGATTGAAATCATTCATTGGAAAAGAGCGTCTTGGTGCTGCCCGTCCCCCAGGGACTCATTACAGAGGACTTTTCTAAAAAGAGCAGGCTATGTATATTTTTGTTTATACTGTTTTTTTTTTTATTGCACCAGCCTGTGCATTTACAGCAGAGTGCCTTTCAAAGTGCGCTCATTAAGAATGCAAATAATGTTGGGGCCACTTCAGCAGCCACACTGAGGCCTGAGAGCAGGAGCGAGGGAGGAAGAACAGGGGTTTTCATATCCATTCAAAACAGAATGTGCGAGGCAGGGAGGGAAAGAGAGAGGGGGTGGACAAGAGAAAATGAAGAAACAGAGGTAGAAAAAAGGATCCAGCAAATTAGATGGAAAAGAAGAAAGGGGGGGTGCGAAATAGGGGAGAAGAAAGAGTGGGGCAGAGCTCCCTGCACAGACTTTAACACCATTGAAATTGTTCATTTACAGCGGAAGTGGCTTAGAGGCAGAGCACAGATATTATGTTTGTGGAGACACAGCGGCACTAGTTTAAATTGCTTGAGGTTTTTTTTTCCTTTAGATGTACTGTGTATTCATGTGCTTCACCCAGTTGTCAGTTCTGTGATTTGAGCCACAGTTCACTCTGCTCTACTGTGGCGCAGTGTTTTCACAAGTACAGATACAGCACAGGAAGTCATGCACTCTTTCTTGCGGTCATGCACATGCACACACACGCACGCACACACTTTTATGATGATTATAGTGTTTATTAGTGTTGCTTCAAATGGCAATTCAGTGCTCAAATACCAACTGCCACGCATCTTCCTCTCCCACGTAAGCATTAGCTGATGTCAGTGGTCATCCAATTTGTTAGCTGCATATTTGTCACCTAACCACATCAGCCACTCAACCAGAAGAAATTGGAATTTTAGGCCACGATTATGATTACAGTTATCTGCGTTTCCTTATATAGGTAAGGGTTTAGTTGCATTTCTGTATACTCTGTAAATAGAGATGCCCAGCATAATTTATTTTTCAAAAAATAGTTTAAAAATGCATAAGTGTAATTTCTAATATTACATTTGATCTGATTTCATATTTTATATTTATATATATTTCTATCATTTTCAACTGGCCTCAGCCTCTTATGGATTGATTATTCGTGTCACTCTTAGTATGTTGAATTAATTTACATTCAACCATCCATTTTTTAAACCTCCTTATTCATTCAGGGCTGCACTGAGCTACAGTCTCAAGTTGGGCGAACATCAGGTTAGAATTAATGACATTAATACAATGGACCGAAAATCTTCAGTGTCTGACATTGTCACTGATTGTCTGTAACTACTGAATACCAGTAAAAGGTTAACAATGCTAACTTCTTCAGAAGTCTAATGGTTAAACAGAGTTGGAAATGCAGAACTCCAGTTGCAGTTCACACACACACACACACACATAAAAAAAAAAACAAACTAAAAGTCAAACCATGTAAATCAAGATTTTAACTGCAGGTGGCTTTTAACAAACTGCCAGCAGAAGTGTTGGCAAATGATTTTATCAACATGAGTAGGAAGATTTTTGGACAAAGTGACAGTCATGATCTCCACCAGCAGATGGAGGTTCCCAAGTTATGTGTGAAAGTTGAAAGTGCCTGAAAAGTACTTTCTTTTGTGTGGATGAAGTTCAGTTTAATCACAGTGCCGTCTTTGGAGTATCCATGTGTGGGTATGGTTCAAGTGCTGACTAGAAAGCACAGTAAGAGCTATTACTCAAAGAGATGCTTGGTTTAGTATACATGACATTCTCACCAACCCTGCTGTTCATCTGCTGCCTGGTCAGGCCTCTGAATTTTCTGGCTCTTCGTGTTCTTTTTCTCCACAGGTGAGGGGATGGTAAGCCCTTAAATTTTGGAAATGGACATTTACCAACACTAATTGTGAGAATGAGCCAGCACTAATTCTGAGAATGAGGCTTAAACAGGTAGAGAATTACCATTCACTTTTTCTAATCACACTGCTCTCTACCTCTTAGTTACTGTCTAGTGAACTCACAGGGTAATGTGGACACTGTGTCTTACTTAACAATTAAGTTTAACAGTATTTAAAATCTTTAATGTCTTTACAACAATGCTTTGCTGCAATGACAGCAGAGTATTTTCTGACTGAACTGCAACTGCTGTCACACACCAGCAGTTTGCACAGCAGTCCATTATCACTCAATCATGTTGACTGTAGACAATGTCTGAGAAGTATTGTGCGTCTCTATCAGCCTCTCCACAGTATTTTTACAGTTCCACTGCATTTCTAAATAAAATATGCTGAATTGATTTACAGAACGAGACCCTGCTCTGTAAGTGCACTCAACATTTCTCACAAAGAGAGACATAGGAATGTGTAAAAGACTAACATAAAAACCACCTCCAGCATGTTTGCCTTTGACAGAGAAAGAGAAAACCTTTAGAGCAAACATCATCTTTGCAGCAGGTTCAATGGGAAATCATCTTAACTCCATGAAATACCAACTCTGATGCTGGTGGGCGGGGGTGATGGCCTCTGGGGCTCCAGCCTCTAATGTTTAATCAACAGTCCCAAAACTCTGTGCTGTTTGTTTCTCTTAGACCCAACTGGAAAACCAATCAATGGAGTACTGGCTGTATATAGGTAATATCACTAAAGCAAGAGAGCCAATAAAAACAAATGAAACTGTCAAGTTATCATACTGTAATTTAAGGTGTGTTCACAATGTAAAATATTTCACCTTAAAAGTTGCCAGTAGCTGCCTTTGAGCAGTCTTTTTTTTACTCCAGTCTACAGTTGGCTAATGTTAACTATTAAAGCTGAAAAAGCAGAAAAACATGACGGGCGTGTAAGTCAAAATTTGAGAAGTGAGGAAGGGAGACAGAAGTTAGGAGTGATGGAGAAGGTCACAAAGAGAATCAAGGAGAGAATAGGAAATGAGATGTGAGGAAGAGAGACAAGATGATAATGACAATGCAGTGCACAAAGACTTTTTTTTTTAAATACAGAAACATTAGGACCTTCATTTGCATTTATGTGTGTGTGTGAGTCTGTGTGTGTGTGTGTACGAGCACCTCACCTAAATGGCCTACATTTATCAGAAAGTAGTCAAGGCCCAGATCAATGATGAGGATATTTAGAAAGCGGAATGAGCTATTTCTTCTGCAGGCTTCAATGTGAAAATTGATTCTTGTGAGGCAGCTACTGCTGGTTATAATGATGTTTTCGCTGCAGTAAAGAAGTACAGGGTGTGTGTGTGTGTAGTGTGTAGATCAGCATGAGCGCGGCCATCGACTGGCTGCATAAGACAGAGTAAACCTGCCACTGTGATCCTGTCTCCCCTGAGTCATCTTCCTGCTTACCTCTCCACGGCCCTGCCGAGAGCCAGGCCCTGAGCTCGTCTCACACCTGGGGTACAACCGCAGACACAGCCTCCACCACTGGTACAATATCCTCCTTGACCCCAATATGTTGCCCTCAAGAAGCTATCAGCGGACCTGGGGAAGCCAGGTTGCAGCGATAATGGTACAGTAAGTGCTCAGATGTCACACCTGCAGGTTTGCTGGGGGCGACTCGGCGAGCCATGCAGTTCTTTTTTTCTTTTTTTTCCCACATCTTTCTTTTTTTCTAGTTTTCACTCACTGTCTGTTTGTTTTCCTCGCCTACTCTTTCCCTCGCAGCTCCCTTACGCCACACTGTTTTGCCTTGGATCCTTCCTGTTCTCCAGGCCTTGATGCTCAGTACTCCTCGCCGATGGTTTACCAATTAGAGGGGCGAGAAACTTAGGGGTTATTTTGGGAAGCACTTGACCTTCTTAATTTCATGTTTTCTGGGGACCGCAATTAGCGAGGAGAGGAATGAAACAACAGCTAAGCATAACAAGAACCCCATTCAACCAGCTGCCACCACAAAGCTAGATATCAGTGTTTGTATAATTGGAACAGTGCTCCTTTGTAATTGGCTCAGAATATTACAGGGAAATGGGAAAACCGACTAAAATACAAAGAGAAAGTAATAGGACTATTCGTAGTAGTTATCTTTGTGTGTAATTGGCAGTGCCACACACAAACAGAGGCGTCTGAATGCATCTTTTTATGTTTATGCGCACGGGGAAAAAAAACAAACAGCCGTCCTTGATTTGAGGGCTCACACATGGCATAGAATAGTAAGTGTTGTGAAAGGCATAGGTATCACTTACAGTCTACAAGCAGACATAAATGGGTCAAAGTGCGGGTGAAATATGTGTATAAATAAACAACACCACCTGAGGTTCTTGCCCTGTGTTGTACCAGACGCCTCGGCTCACCTCCGCTGCTTCATCCTTGCTCTCCATAGATGAAAGGAGCAGCTGACTCCGTTGGCATACATTAGCATTCAGACACCCACCTTCCACCTTATCTGCTGTCAAAACAGCCACCTCTAACTTCCACAGAGAAACACTTTGACCACACATCAATGACAAGCCTCCTTATCAATGGCCTAAACAAGCCTGGTGCATGTCAAAACCGTGGACAGTGGGACGCTGGAGCTGGGAAAAAAAAGGAGAGGGCAGTGCGCCTCTGCAGAGGGAGCCATACGAGCACATAGACAACGAGAGAAAGAGAGGGAGAGCAATGAGGGTGTCAGACATTTCTAGCGGTTGTATTTTGCTGTATAAGGAGACCTGGAGGGAGAAGAATAGAATAGAAGAAGCTTCCATTCCTCATCCGTGCGCCCACACATCCCTCTTTAACATTTGTTTGGGGCATCTTTTTGGGACACTTGCCTGGACCAGTAAAGTGTGCAGGGGAAAGATGGGAATAGGGGAGGGGAAGTGGGCGATGACTTGTCATAGAGTGCCTCGGAAACACGGGGCAAGTAAGCGAGACAGAGAAACAGAGCGAGACAGAGAGAAGAGAGTGAGAGACGGAATAAGACAAAGAGACAGCTCAAGTGATGGCACAACAATTGCAAGAGTCTAAGGGCTTGTCACGGTGACGCACACATCTTGTGTCGCTGCAGGGGGCAGGGGCAGGGCTGTGAAATTTGCATGCCTGCTATCAGGAGACACTGCATGGTGAAGGGGAAAAACCTGATAAATACTTTTGTCGTTACAACATGCCAACAGAGGAACAGTGTTTTTTTTTGTTTTTTTTTTCATGTAAGAGTAAGTGTTCTTGTCTTTCTTCATCCACTGTGTGACCACTGCAGTTCAGTGTTGTGGCTCTTCTCTTTTGCATGTAGAAAACACAGAGTAAATGTGGTGACATACTGCTTATTTCATTTAAACTTTCAGTGTTAGTAACACACTGATGACAACTTTCAAACTGATTGGTGATTGTCTAAAAAAAACGGACAAACAGTTTTGCAGCAAGTAGTATTGACCTTCGGGGAGCCCTGAGAGACAGATTAAAAGAAGAGTGGTTGATACAGCAGAAGCTGAGATATCCTGACTCTCAGTCTCCAGTGTGGGTGAAGCTCCAAAAACACTGGATGCAACACTTCACATAATGCAGCTCAAAAGCATCTCTTTCTAAAAGATTATTAAAGGCCACATCTTTCAAACTTCACACTCGCAGTTTGTAGCACTGACTTTATGTTATTGATTTGCAGACTCCGGGCCCAATCCTGGGCAACCTTGGTTATATTCTTCGGGACTTGATAAACCTCCCTCAAGAGCCATTGGAAAACACATTTCACAGGCTGAGTGGTACAAACCATTACCTGTAACCTCATTTTGATGTGTAAAAGCAGTGAAGTCCCCACTTAAGACATGTTGTCTACCAGAGAAACGTGGCCAGTGGAAATCAATGTTTCTGTGTGCATCAGTTAGTAACTATAAAAGCATGAGCTGCTGCATCTGCATATACAGTAAGCTAAATAAAGAGAAGGTGCTCAAACAACACTTTCATGCCCTCCTCCCCCAAAAGACCATTAATACTGGACACAGCTGGACAACGAATGCTGGGAAAGCATGAAAGCTGGGTGGCTTGTGTTGAATGACCTCAAAGGTTTCATCTTACAGTCCAAATTGAATAAATCTATAATTGCATTGGAAGCCAGACTGATGAAGACAGAGCGGGGCTCTTAAGACACGCCGACTGTCACACAAAGGCAATAATAACGATCCCATGAATACAGAATTTATGCTGATAGTTGTTTTTATTTCAGTTGATGCTTAGCTGTCTGATTCTCAGCAAACTGCTGACAGTGATCAATGGGCATGGCATGAACTTGCCCTGCCTTATGAACCTTTGCCTCTGAAGTACCATCCTCCCTCCTCTTCATTTGTACCCCCCAGCCCCCCACCTCTGTGCTTGTGTATGTGTTATATCAGCAGAGTAAATATGCCGGTGGTGATTGGGAGTTTAAAGGTCATCTACAGTCTTTGCAGAGTCTGGATGGGGGCGGGGGGCTGAGGGCTAAATGTCATTCACAGTCTGGGCAGTGTAGCCAGTGCATGGCCGGAGGGGAGGTCACAAGGTCTGATGAAAACAAATCCATCACTTTGCTGCCCGGGTAACAGGCCAGAGAGCTGAAGGGCTACAGGGGTGCAGAAGAGCTTTGGGTCATGAGGGCGGAGGAAGAGATGGAAAGGGATGATAGGAAGTTGTGTGAGTGTGTTTGTGTGATGCTGGGACGATGCTAAAGAAGGCTGAGCTGGCTGGAGAAAGCAGCCGGCTGAACATATTTAAAGTCAGGGATGAAGAGGGATGGAGGTTATCACGGTC
>JBAJHX010000067.1:14906727-14933526 GCA_037176925.1 Amniataba percoides
TCCAAAAAACGCTGTATTCGAATACGTGTGTCAAAACACAAAATACATTTATGTCTCTTGGAGATCAAAGAGTATACAGACATTGCTTTCACACAATAACGCTCAATGTCTCAGCTCAGGGTCTTCTTTTAAGACGTATTGCACAGCTTGGGTCTGTCTCATGAACTAAGATCTGAGAGGTTTAAAACTCTTTAACGCTGCCAAGAGGTTTGGCGACATGGCGATTGCTATAAAAAAAAAACAATGGCTCAATGCGGCGCAAACCGATTCCTCCAGTGATTGTGCGTACAACAGGACTGTTTAGATGCCCCCAAACTCTCACAATTCTGCACAAAGAAAATCTCTACATATGCACCAACACTGTACTCTTACAGCTCGTGTTCTGTCGATCCTTCAGCTCTGACCTTGCTGGAGGGTGACGGCCGAAAAGAGAACTTCCCAGTAGTGATCATCATGGTATCACATTATCACTGTTAAAGGAATGTGACTCATTCGATATACATCTCTGTGACCATTCTGCCACCTCTCTTGTTACCCTCTGAGTACTGCTAAATGAAGCAGAAGAGCTTTTCAAATCATAATCGTAAAATGTGTGGTAGCGACAAATTAGGGGTAGAAATATTGTAAGTATATTGTACTTGAGTGTTGTCCAGCTTATTAAGGAGGCACAAAAAAGGGATATGATGCATTTGATACTAGCAGACAGGCTCGTAAAAACAATGATTATGTTTTTCACCGCTGCATACTGTGGTTTTACTCCAGCACATCTGAGAATTAGATTAAAGGAGGCATTACCGCATTTCTTCAGATAAACAACTATGCATTATCCGGCAACGTGCATTACGGGCCTACGCTTTAAAGCACGATAGCGCCTACCACCAACTGCTTAGTCACTCCAGAGGGGAGGGGGGACTGCTTCATTCTGATATCTTATTGGACAAGAGTGCTGACTCCATCAAGTCCTGAGAATTTTAGCCAGACAGTGTAATTGCTAATCGTTCAAGCTTGAGACACACCTAACAAGGCGTGCCGGGCCCCTCGCCTTGAGTACACGCCATTCTCTATGGCTCTCTGGCTATAGTGAAAGTGATAGGCTGTCCCCTGAGACCACTATAATGTACATCTTGCTGAAGCTTCTAATGGGCTAATGGGGTGAGTGTGAAAAAGAACAGAGCAGCCTCCACTCAGAGCGATGTGGATGAGAGAAGAAGGAAAAGAAAAGAAAAAGCCCAGAGAAACTGATGTGAGAAAAAGAAAGATGAAAGCGATGGGGAGAAAATTGGAGAAATAAATAAATGAGAGTGAGGGGGAAAGACAATGTGAGTGAGATGGAACGACAAGGGGAAGAAATTTTAAAGATACGTGTGGGGGGAAAAAGGAAGCGAGATGCGCGGCGGTATTGGAGATAGCAGTAGAAAGAGAGTGAGACGGATAGGGAAAGAAAGGGAGAGAGATAGAAAGGCAAAGGGTAATTATAAAGATAGTCGGTGGGTGAGGGAGACAGAGAAATAGCGAGATGGTGAAAGGAGCTGAGATAGGGTGTTGGGTGGGGGTGGGGGTGGGCTGGGGGGGAATGTGAAAGCGCTAAGAGGTTGAGCGGAAAAGCCATTTAGAGCTCTAATCAGATTGCTATTGAATGCGCAGGAATTAGACTTTGGCCCCCGAAGCCGTCTTGGCTACAGTACGACCAGACACACTCAGCATCCAACAACCAAAGTACAGTTGGATCTGTGTCAGCCAGACAACGCAGTGGCTAAGGACACCTCAGAAACCAGCCGTGTGTGTGTGTGCGTGCGTGTGTGTAAAAGTAAGTCAGTTTGGGAAAATGCACCTGGGATTGTCAGGTGAATCCACGACGTTTCTGTGTCAGCGTGTATGCCCGTGAGCGTGTGTGTTTGTGTTTGTGTTTTTGTTTTTGCGCGCGTGTGTGATGCGAGATGAGAACGCTGCCGGCGAGATTAGCGGATTATATAAATTAGTTTAGCGTATTTGTAATGCTCCTGTTGAAAAGGAGATAAGATGCAGGCTGCGGAGTACATTGTTCTTAAATGTGCAGGAAAGAGCTACAGTAACGTGGAATTCAATTTATTCCTTGGACAATTTCATTAATATCACAAAAAGGAAGTCCTGCATTTTCGTAAAGCAGTCAATGGACACCAATTGATTATGCATTTTGTAGATACTTTTAATATGAAGATATACTGTTTAAAACAGTTAACAAAGTAAACAGACTTTTAGTTTTCATACAGTACTCCATGCAGTTTCTGTACCAGTAACTGACAGTGTAATTTTCTTTTTTTTTTTTTTTTTGCTTTGTCCTGCGCTGGCTCTGTGTTTTCTTTGGCCACGCAGTTTCTAGACTTACGGCCTTTCCCATCACGTCCTATCTGTCTAAATCCCGGCCCAGGACAGGCAGCTCAGCAGTGGGAATTATTTTTGACACAATTCACTGTCAGGGCAAATTGGTGCAGTGGGCTGAACTTGAGCATCATGGGTGATGGAGAAGGAGAGAGGATAATGAGGAGACAGACGCGGTGGGAAAGACGGGGCAAAGAAACATAGACAGAGAGGACGATGGGGGTAATGGAGAGTTGGAAAAAGGGTGGCGCAACTGGGGGTAGATGAGGACAGAAACTGACTTGAAGGGGAAAAAGAGGGATGGAGGGATGGGAACCAAAAAGAGAAAAGTTAAGAGAGGTGGAAAGAGAAGTGACAAATAACCACCAGTGTGTTTGCAGCTTTGTTGATTCTTGTTAGCAGGATCAACTTGTTCATCTGAAATCACTGAAAACTGTTGGATATATTTTTTTTTTCTGTACTCTACTTTAATGCCACACTCCTATTAGTGGTGTGACTATCTTTTTGTGCTACTATGCAGCTAAATTTTAGTATATATCATTTGTTCAAGTGCGTGTGTGTAGGTGCGTGTGTGTGTGTAGGTGTATATGTGCGTGTGTGTGAGTTTGTGTGGAGGAGTGAATGGTGTGGAATGAAGAGGCGGTGTGCTGTTCCTCAGCATGTGACTGAATGTGGAAACAGAAATACATCCTACTGATGAGGTCTGCAGCTCTCTCTCTCTCTCTCTCTCTCTCTCTCTCTCTCTCTCTCTTTCTTTCTGCTGCGTCTTCTATCTGTGTGTAACCTGACTGCTTTGATGTGCATGAGACTCAGAGGAAAAAACTTCAGCTCCCTCCAAAGGCCCCAAACAGGGGAAGAAACGTTTGAAGGGAGAAGGCAAACTTGCCTAATGGTGTGTGGGTGAGTGGAAAGCACAGATCCTGGCTATAAAAGTGAAATGATTTTCATTCTGTAATATAAACGCGGTGAAGCTCATGATATAATTGTTGCTCATTTGAAACACGTCTTCATTTAGGATACTGCTTGAGGTTCAGAATGTTTAATTGTAACAAATGCCTCATAATATATGTATGCGTGTGTGTGTGTGTGTGTGTGTGTGTGTGTGTCTGTCCACGCACGCATGATCACACCTCCCCACACATGCATTCTGACACAGCGAGACACAGAAGGGAAGACTAGGTTTGAATGTTTAGACACCATGAAGAGAGAGACGGCGTTTGAATGTTTCAGCACCACGGAGAGAGCCAGTTTGAATATTTCAGCACCGCGGAGAGAGACAGAGACGGCGATAAAGGAGACGTGCCCCAATTCCAAACTACAAAGTCATTTCAGACGGGGTTTAGAGCGTGTGGCGCACCCACACTGGTAACCAACGATGATGCGATGTCAGTGATGTCACCGATGACATAACCCACATCCCAGCAGACTCAAATTAGTCCCGTTAAAAAGTCTGGGAAGCGGCATTAAACGGATTTCACAAGAGGCGGGAAGGTTTTTTAAATAATTAGGTTCAAAGGGAGTTAAACAGTGTAGATTTTGAATTGTTCCCACCTCATTGCATGACAACGTTGTAGAGTTTCAAAATGAATAATTTTAGCCTCTCTGTCAACCCTCTTCCCATTACTCTGTTTTTCCATATTTTTTAGGAAATCTTTGATGCGCCATAACACAAATGTCTTAATTGGGTCTTTAAGTGGTGCCAAAACTGTGAAAGGAGTGGCACTTGGACTGTGACACGAACAAAAAGGATTATTCTGATGCACTGACAGCCTTTTACTCTCTAGTCATTGTCTCATTCTAAAACAAATGATTGGGAGTACAAAGCGCCAGAAAAAAATGTGTCACTATCCCAAAGGCAGCATTAGTCTTTCAGGAAATGTCACTGACTAAAAAACAGCATCAGAAACATCTGTACTCACAGAAGTGCGTTCTTATTATCAACAATGAGCATGTCTCAATGTAAAGTCTAGAAAAAAAGGATATTTTTCATTCATCTAATATAGCTTTGTGGGTTTTTTGGAGCTCCTGCCTCATTGCTTTCTACTATGAGTCAGAAATAAATAAACAAAGAAGATAGTCTCTCTGGATGCATACTCTCCACGTGGCTGGTTGTTAAATCTCTTCTTTCCAGTGAATTAATGCACTCTTTGGCTCTTTCCCTCTGAAGCGTGCATGAGCCAGCGGTAACTTTAACTTTCATATGTTGCCAGGTCGCTTATGTCTAAGTTCACTGCGCTGTCATCCTGCACAGGGAGTTGCAAGTTAAGGTGCTTGTCCCCCTTGGGAGTGACTGCACTCTCCTGTTTGAGTCAGCTTCGTGTTTCCCAAATCATCAACCTGTCCCCTTTGTCTTGCTGGATCTGTGCTCGGAGGCTGCATCCCAGAGAGGACTGAACTGAGGACTGAAGCATGTTCTGCATAATCTGCATCACCGTCGATCAAAATGCGACCGTGGGCCCTTTCAACCCACCCTTGTAACTCACCTTGGCAACTCACCACGCAAGTTTGTCCCAGAAACTAAGCGTAGCCTGAAAGAGGTTGCAATCACAGTGACCTTAAGATTACGAACATGATTTAAAGAGCATCACAGGAAATACTGAACAGGCTTTAGCTGTGCGTTTCTGTGGTTGGATCAGTTAAAAAGAAATAATCAAAGACACTATTTGTTGAGAATCTTGTAGCATGAAGAAAGAAAAACATTGAAGATCTTGGGTCCAAGTGAATGAAATTTTTCAAACATGATGAATTTGAATTATTTAAAGTGGAAATCCACTTTCTCATCAGTTTTTGCAGGTATTCACAGTAACTGTACCTGCATTAATTCAGTTAAAGGTACTGGTCCTTCACTGTGTTTAGATTTTTTGAGGCTTTCTACTTTTACATTGTTACATTTCAGAGAGTATATTGTACCTTTTATTCCACTACATTTATCTAATGGCCCTAGTTACTTGCAGGATAACTGATGATTAAATGATTAAAGCTACATAAACCAGGCATTGTAACCAAATGTATTTTTCTTTTCTTGCTTTATATTAATATTATTACTTCATTGTTTTGTGGTATTTGCACTTCTCTGGACTGTTTGTACATCAGACTTCAACTGATAAGATAGAAAGATACTTTTGTCCGTACAGGAAGAGCGCTGGGATATCAGTCCAGCTGTCTGTGTTGTCGGCACGGTTCTGTTGACTCGAGCAAATTCTCACACAGCGAGGAAAGGACGCAGAAGCTCCCTCTAATGTGGCAAACACTGAATTTCAAAAGTTCTCTCTGCACATTTAGAGCGAAGCAAACAAATTCCAAGACATGCTATATATCAAATTAAGCCTCAAAGCCTCAAACTGTCTTTCAAGTCCAAGTCTTTGAAGTTTTATAAGTTTTATAAAGAGGAGTTGAAACAAAAAGAAAAAAAAAGGTGTCTGGTCTAGGAATGCAGGACTTCATCTTTATCATGTGGAGTTAACATCCCAGCAAAGAGAATGAGGAAGACAGTGATTCGTTAACTTCATTTTATGTTAAATTTCTTATTTGCACTGTGGTCCTTAATCTTTTTTTTCCCAACAGCCCATTGTTCCATTTAAACTTTTCCTTCATAATGAAAACTCCCAAGTTGGTATTTATAGTTTGTTTAACTGGGGGTGTAGCCTAAAGGTGAGATGAGTGGTTACACTAAAAAGTCCCCTTGAGCAAGGCACACAGCCTCAAACTGCTCCAGTGAAGCTGCTCAGTAACGAGTTGTTGTTCTGGAAAACTCCCCGAGGTGATGATATGAATATAAAGCGTGTTGCCGTAAAGAGCATGCGTTGGGAGGAAAATTAAGATTAATTTCCTGGATAAATGAAGGTTGCTGGTTATAAAAGAAACGACGGCCCCGCTCGCTCTTCGCTGTGCTAGAGAGAGGATTCACCCTCCAGTCACAAAGGCTATCAGTGGCATTTTGCTTAAAATAAATTTCAAGTCTCTCTCCCTGACTTTCTTTGCACATCTCTCTCTCCTTCTTGTTGAAAGCAGGCTCTAATTAATTAATAGCATGCGACTGTAAGATTGCTTCCACCCAGAGTTCTCTATTGTGTGTAATGCCAAGTCTCTGTTGCAATTATATTTTCTGTGGTATTGTGAGGGAAATGATTGAGCATTAGCTACATAGTTATTACATTAACTACTTTCTTTTGTGTATTCTAATTCATCCTCAGAGCTTTCATATGTTGTATTATGCTAAGTGTTTATGTGTGTGTGTGTGTGTTCATATGCTAATTTAAGTTTGCGCTGTGAAGGTGCAATTAAACCTCCAATAATTGATTTTGGGACCCATGTAGGGTCAGCGCGACAAGCAGCACAACACTAACTTAAAATTGTTGTATGAAGTTGATATGGTTGCCTATTTCAACATTTGCTCTCGTTTGGAGTAGCTGGGTGTTCCACTGCAGTCAGTCACCAACTTTCCACTGTTCCACAGGGGTTTTTTTTTCCGCTGAAAGCAGCTGACTGCTGCTAAGAGAAAGCAGTGATGAGAGCCATCAGGGTGAATCAAAACACTGAAGCTGCATGAAATCAATGAGAGGAAAACACATTTAGAGTAAAAGCTTTGTATGGGTAAGAGGAAGTGCAGAGTAATGATCACTCTTTGCAGAATCTCCACTTTGAGCATCAACTTAAAATGACACAGTAATTTGGCACTGTCGAAATAAATAAACAACTTTACAGTACTTTGATCACCTGTAAAGATGATCGTCTGAAATATCTTTGGCGCTGTTTCATCCCCATGATGTCCCAATAATGTCTTTTATGTGATGCCATGGTGACTGCAGAGACTTCTGTAAGAGACTTTCTTCAGGGTATAACACTGAATAATATCATGTCATATCGCTCATATCACCTCATAACATACTAATAAATATATTTATGAACCCTTGAACCCTTAGACCATAAAGCTTGGTATTCATTTACTACTGATGGCTGCTGGTTAAATTGTCAATGTCAGTGTCTGTGTCACACACGTCTTTGAGCACAACTTGCTCTTGTCTTTTTCTTGGCTTTTGCCCAAGCAAAACAGGCCTCTAAATCCCTCTTATGAGCTGTGAGACAAGGTGACAGTAATCATAATCCTTTCAAGTGCTCAAAATTAAATAACGCCAGATCGATATTTGTATGATCACTGAAATGTGTGGCAGACCTGACAGCCTCAAGGGGCCGCTGTCTGTGATCTTTGTCAGTCTGACAAAGCGCGACAGTCTGGTCACGCCACGCAACGCCGCAAGGCAAATTTGCAGCGAAACGCAGGAGACGCGAAGCCCAAACCTGCTAATTCCGCACAAAGCCTCACAGAATGCAACTTTGACAGAGCTTGAGCTGCTGTCAGACATTTTCGCTTGTTTCCTTAAATCACTGTGACAGGGTGGCGGCGCGCTCACACTGCCCTTTAAGAGACAGCCTCGTGTTGTGTGTAACTACCCTTCATCAGGAGCTGCTAAAAGGCAGACAATGTCTTCGGAGAGCACTCTGCAGAAGTCGGTCAGGTAATTGCCCAAAATGTCTCAATCATGTCTTTTCTTGGCACTGTGGACTTGGACTGTGGGGCTTGCTGACGTCGAGCAGACAGTCAGTGCTTATCCAATCATGCGTTCACATGCAGCTGAGTTTGTCCATCGGTGGCAGCGGCTTGTGTAATTGTGTGCTTTTATGCAAATCAGGTTTGCATAAAATTCATAAGTTGAACCAACCTCTTAGTTCAGCAGACATCACACAATCACCAAATACAGAGGTGAGGACACTTACAGTAATTACAGCTCGCGTTTTTCTTGATGACACACAACGAAGGAGGCAATAGGCTAGCAGCAGTCATCGCAATGTGAAAAAAAAAAACATTCTCTTTAATTCATGAGACATGCGGTGGATTGAATGACCTACTTAATCAGCTGCAAATACCACAAGAAGAAATATGTAGAAAAATGGAAATATATGGGAGCAGACAGAGTGCATAAGAGCCTTCCATTTCTACCTTGACAATTTACTGATTACAGCTGTATGTTTTCAGATGAAGTGCTGCACTTTTTTCTACAGGGACTAAATATCCACTCCCAATCCAATATCTGCCTCTTTCCCTGACTCTCCCTTTCGCTCTCTCCCCTCACAGAGCAGCATGCAATCGATTACACGAAACCGCAGGTCAGAGCGGTTCATCGAATTAAAGAGAGCAGAACGGGCTTTCCTATTCAAATAATCATGAAGGACCGGGCACTATTATGCTGGCAGTTATAGATGTTTGCGGATGTTTCTATTGCCGTGTTTTGCAATAAATCTGCATTTTGGGGAACTCGTGTCTAAAATGTCAGCATCCGCCTTTAGACTCTTAAAAGTTTAATCAAAAAAGCATTACCGTCAGAGAGGTGGAGAGGGAATTAAGCTGAAGTTTGAAATATGACTGTGAAGTGGAAATTCTCAACGTATATGAGAACTGCTAGCCAGGTAGTTGAATTCAGACTCTTTCAGCACAATAAAGGGAGTTTCAGTGTCGCAAAGGCATCTGCAGCTTTCCTGACATTTGATTTATCAACTGTCAGCATGAATCCCTGCTGTTAACCTCCTGCAGCAGATGTTCACATTGGGCTCAGGAATTTGTTAACTTTGAAAGCATCACACGTGTGGGTGACTGAAGTACATTCCCAAGTCCTTTTTTTTTTTTTTGTCAGTGCTTTCGTGTCGTTATCAGATGTCGTCAATTTAAATTCAGTTTTTAATATACTCCAGCTAAACATTTCACTTCTAGTATGAAAGGGGGGGAGGGGAATCTTAAGCTGCAATTGTGCAATGAAAGACTGAACACAACACTGATACAGAAATATCATTAATCACCGTGCATTCATGTAAAAGTAATCACAATTCAAAAATTCAGAGGATTAAAAATGTTTAAAATATGCAAAAACTGAAATTCTCCCTCAAACAACTCTTTCTAACAGTCTGCTTACTTACACACCAGGCAGCCTCCTTTCTGTTCATTTCGATTCTGGGCCCCAAGCTGGGTGCTGCAAAATCAGGATGAAACATCCGTACTTTATATTTCTTTCACCGTATGCTTTGGACTAGAGGTCCCCAGAGCACGCTGAGACACACATAAATTGGATTCAATAGAGAATTCCATTTGGGACCAGACATTTCCTACAGCCATCAGCGCTGGTATCATAATGTACAAAAGACACCCAGTACGTTTCAGCCAGAACAATCACAACTTCAAAGGCCCCCACCTGAAAGGGACTGTGAAAAATTATTTTGAGGCAAACCTCAAGGTCATGTCTCTCTGAGAGGTTCCATGCTGAAAAGTCTCCTCTGGATGCTTTCAGACTGCCTTAAAATGAACACTGGTGAAAACAAGAGTCATCATTTGCTCTTTTCATCTTTCATCTTTTCACATCAGTCCTCCCGGATCCCTGATCATGTGGTGCGCCCTCGAACAATGCGAAGAGGAGAAACATTTGAAATCTCCAAACGGCCTTTGAGGGCAGTGAAGTTGTAATTTTCAGACTTGGCATCTCTCTCAACTGTGGATGTGGGAGTTTCAGATGAGATGCGGTAGAGGCCAGGTCTCTGAGGTTAAACCGACAAGTTCAGTAATAAATTAAATATGAGAGTAATATTTGGAGAAATAGCTTGATTTTGGGTACACACTGTGAATAGACTGTTCAACTTTTCTAACTAAGCAGATAAAAGCCTTCACAATTTGCCTTTCATTCACCAATTCACACACACATTCACACAGTGATGCCAGCAACCTACTGCGCAAGGCGCCAGACGAATGGTCTAAAGGAATTTTTCTTTCTCAAGAATATGTGGAGAAAAAGTGATCAATCCGCAAACTGTACAGGGTTCTTGAGCCACATCTGCCCCACTTACATGTACATTATATAGGCAATATTATATAATCATTCATTATAAATAGATTAAGGCTAACACGATTATTCCGTAACATCGCATGTGTGTCCCTCTCTGTTTTCTTTGCTGCATTTCTGTCTGCCTCTCTGCATTGTACATGTGGCTTCTTATGCATCTGCGTATCTGTCTGTGTGTGTGTGTGCCATTTGTGCTGCCAGTGTGAGCAGTGCTGTGTCGGAGTCTCCAGAGGCACTGCCAGCCAATAGCTTCCCTGTCAGAGTGCTGCCTTATCTGATGATCCATGAGCGCGTGAAGCAGCAGTGAAAGACAGTCCATGGAGTGGAAATATCACTTGATAATGGCCGATCAGATACCCTCTTTCATAACACATGACCTTGCAATTTATGATTCATATAATGCTGGCGATGCATGGGGGAAACTTCCAGGTGAGGCAGAGATTATATAGGTTGGCCCTGACAGATTATTTGTGTGACCGGGAAAAAAACACTAAGGAGTGGAAGTGAACTAATAATTTTCTCCCCCACTGCTGAGGTGCCTTTGAGAAATGCTTGGGACTTGTAACTGCCCCAGTGGAGTGTCTTAGATGCAAAAGGCTGAGGAGTGTTTACACCCAGCAGCTAATAAAACAAGAAGATCCTGAGAAACAGTTTTTCACTGAGAATAAAAGCTAAAACTTAAAAAAACAGCACACATAGAGAACATCATGTTCTTAAGACTTTGCTCTGCTTGATTGTTGAATATTTAAACGAAACAGCACAAAAAGCCACAGAAACCGTTTTCAGAAAGCTAGTTGGCAGCATTAAAAATTGCCATGCACCCCCAGATAAACAGCAACACCCCATCATGCATGTTGAGCAGCGTTGCTAGGTGACAGTGCAAAAATGTTATTGGCCACAAGGCTGACAGTTGTTCGGTGGTCATTTAATTCACAGAATGACAGCAGGCCAAATGGACGGCAAAGTTAAGCGACTACAACCACTTCCAAAGTATAAATACCCATTTAAGAAATTTAACATGACCTTAATGTGGACTGTTGTTTGGATCTAAAGTACCTTGTGATTTATGACAAAGATGAGAGTTTTGTCAGCCAAATAACTGTTATGTGCATTAATAATTTGCTTTAATTATTTTTTCAGTCATTCAGGAGCAGAGATTTCTTCCTTTCATTTCTCTCTCAGCTCATTTCCTGCTGCCTTTTCACATCCCATTTTCAAACTACGGCATTTTGGTGTATCATAGAAATGCTGCCCTTTGTCATCTTACATGGACTATTGATCATACAGGTGCCCTTGGTTAAATTTCTTGGAAAAAGAAAACAATTCTAATAATATTTGTGTCTCCTGTCAATGCTGAAGTTTTTAATTTTACATCATATCAAAATATGGACATGAGAAAAAAAAATGCCCTCCACCAGCTGGATTCAAACTCAGGACACCAACATGAAATCCAGGAGACCTAACCACTACCCCATAGACAAAACAAGGTCCTGGTGAAACATTTGTAACTCTTCTCATTGACAGTTCACTGCATGCACGAGTCAAAAGTCCAGAAAATCTATTTGTAGCCTCAGATCATCTGCTCAATTTATTTATCATCTGATCAGACACCAGTTTCAGTAAGAGAGAAACTTTGGATTCAGATCCTTCCTTCATCCCGCGTATTAAAAAAAGAGCAACAATACACACTTAACACAGCCTGGATTTGAACCCTGACCATTTAGGGGAAAACCAGAAGCCCTTGTCACTACACTACATGGGTTGACAGGTGGTTTTAGAAGTGGTTTTGAATGTGGTTTTGATTACATATCATGACTGAGCAATCTGAGACTGCCCAACAACACAGTCATTGTAAATTTAGAAGTCAGAAAGTGCATTAATCCAAAGTTTTCTCTACAGATTGATGGAGGGGAATTCTCTGCAGAGTCCTCCTTGTCCTTTGTCTGGTTGCTTGTGTTGAGCGGCACTGAAGATGGTCCAGTGGGGAAGGACGCCGACCATCAATGTGGAGCCGTGGGTTCGAACCTCGGGTCAAACAACTCAAGGTGCGTGCCAAAGTGTGTGTGTGTGTGTGTGTGTGTGTGTCTGTCCAAAACAAACAAAACTCTAAACTCAAAAACCGAGAATCGTCACAAAATTGCGTTGCGTTCATTTCCCGTTGCGAATTTCCGTCGTCGCATTTCAACACGTTTGCCTTCAAGGAAACATCATCAACAACAAGGTAAGACCATGTGCGTCGAGCTAGCTGGCTTGATAAAAGCCAGTGAGACATGTTTTTGTGTCTTGTTATTATAGAAATGATTGTTGGCTTTTTTTCATTTATACCAAACAAAGCACATGAGAAAGACTTAATGAATGTACAAGTGATTTAAAACAAAATAAACCAGGAAAATCAAAAGTAAACTTTGCCTCTCATGCAGGAGTTTATCTATACATTTTTGACAAGGGTGGCCCAAGTGGGACACTGGCTTATGCAGGGGTGGCATTAAGTATGTGACTGCACACGCACACAAACACACACACACACACACACACACACACACACACACACCAGAATGGCATAAATTATGTATAATTTATGTATATTTATGCCTGTTTCCACTACTTCCATCTACTTTAAAAACTAATGTTACAGCTTCTCAAAGTTTCTAACCCTCATGTGTATGAGTTTCTAATTTAAAAGATAAACCGACCTATCACCACACAACAGCATGACTCCACGTAAGTGTGATATAAAGCTTCCACAATTTAATCTTTCTCATTCTGGAAAGGATATCGTGCCTCCAAAGGTACGTTCCATACAAAAGAAAACTACACATTCAAAACTACTGTCATGACATAAAACAAGCATACTTAAAATTTGCATTGGCATAATTGTGCAAAACTCATAATAGAAAAAAGAATAACACCATTTCAGCCAATCAGAACAAAACTTTTACCCGAACCACTTTACTAATCACTAGATTAAATGTCCCTTTAATCTTTCAATCATGAAATAATTCAGTCTGCATCCACATGTGTGAAACAAAACTGAGGACTTGCAGCCAGTCTGCCAGTTTCAAAGTTGTTCTCAACTAAATTCAAAGTCATCATATCCTGCTGCAGAGGCTTCAAGCACCTCGCCTCCCCAAAATGAAGTCAAACTGACTCGCATTCATCACACCGTAACCAAGTTGATCACAGGAAGTCCTCCGCTCAGCGTGAATGCACAAAGTCATCACTTCAGTTGGCTGGTAGCTGCATGCAGTATATGAGAGGCATCCATTCACATTAGCACCCCACCCACTCATACCACATCACTCACACTCTCTCTGGGCTACTCCATATTGATAATGGATTCCTGTCTTACCGTAAGCATTAGGGTGCATGTGTATGTGTGTGTGTGTGTGTGTGTGCCCAGCAAAAGAAATGTGTTCCCAAATGCCCTGCCTCATTTCCTGGATGTTTGGATAGCAGTGAAAAGTGTTTTGATTTCTGGATGTCACCATGACTCCTCCTGTGGTCATTCAGTGTCTGACTCACATGAACACACACATAAAGACATTCGCGCACAGATGCAAACAGAAACATAAACAAGGAGTGTAGTAAATACAAGCAGACAGGCCCTGAATCTTGACTGACACAATCTCCGGCCAGTTATTTAGTGTATGCCGCGGACGGACGGACGCAAATACACAGGCTGACAATTTCATCCTGAGATTGAAGGTTACAGTGGGAGGCATTTCTATCTGTGTTAGCAGGAAGACAAGAATAAATCACTGCCACAGAGACAGAATGGAAGGAACAGACATGCAGTGAAACTATCCAAAATCCAAGAAAAAAAACAAAAACAAAAAGAAGCAGAAAAAACAAGATATTAAAAGACAATGTCAGGGCTATTGCTTTGAGCCATCTAGTGCTTTAAATATAATATAATCACATCTGAGATTTGTGTGTATTCTCAGTATGTAATTGAAGTCAGATTAAAGTAAAGATCTTAATTCAACAATCAATTTACGTTCCGACCCTTGTCACAGACTCTCAGCAGTGACCCAAAACAGATGAATATCCACATCCACGATGAAAGCATTGTTTGTGCATAAAAGAGCACACCACTGATTTAACACTGCACTTCTATTACAGTGTTAGTCTTGCATGTAGACAAAAACAGAGTTAATGCAGTAAGACTAGAAATATCACCATTTTTTAAGCCACCTGTCTTTTCACTCCTCAAAACCGAGCACCTTGTACCTTACCCACAATGCAACTAAACCACAGGCAGTCTGGTCAGAGATTCGGGTGTGTTTTGTCAGCAGGGGCTAATGTAGCCTGGAGCCACTAGCCTCAGGCAGAACCAAGTAGCGGCCTACAGAGGTCTGGTCCTTTTTAACTCCACACCCCCAGATATTTTCATATTCAAGCTCGTAGTCTTCAGAACCAACCGACTTTGCCCAAGTCACTTGAGGCAATTTATCAGACTTTCCGTAGCTCCTTCTGGACCCACAAAAAAGCTTTGAACAAGTTTTTTATACATTTGCAGTAATACTTTACGAGACTTGTAAACACCTGTAGACACTTGTGTGTAAAATAGCACACCTCTCCTGAAAGGAACAACACTACAGCTTTAGAGGTTAGAAAAACACGTGCAATAGCTAACACATCCTTTCTTGGAAATGGATCTATACATTTAAGTTATGTGTCTATAGACCCAGCATGTGGAGATGGCAAAAACTGTGATTGGTCACCTTGGGCTGCTTGTATTTTTCAGATGACGACATAAAGTGATAATATCGGGCATGTTCTAGAAATGGCTCAGTAATCTTTTGCTTCTCCCTCACAGTAATCTCTAATCGCTTCTCCTTTCCGTTAAAAGGAGCCAGTTAAAGCGACTGGGCATCTGATTGGGATGCCGGCAGGATGCCTCCCTGTGGAGATATTCTTGGCACGTTCACCTGATAGGAGACCCCAGGGCAGACCCAGAACATGCCGGAGGGATTACAGATCCCATCTGGCCTGGAAACACCTCAGGATCCCCCAGGAAAGGGTGGAGGGCGTGAGTGAGGAAAAGGGCATCTGGGCTACATGCATAGTTTGATTCAACTGACTGGACAGGCGGGTGGATGGATCTGTTGAGATTCATGCTAGATCTTCTTGTTCTGCGAGGTGCGTGTCTGTGGAGAGAACGTAAGAGTGAAATAAAACTGTGCTCCAGTGCTTGCATGTGTTTTTTTTTTTACCAAAAACACTGACGCAGCCAGGGACTCAGTATGCATTTGGTCATTATTTTCTCTACAATGTCAAAGGCTGAAGGTCAAAGGTGTGCAGGGCCATCTGACCCTGCAGGAAACTACAGAGTCAGATAGCCTGTGAAGAATTGCTTGCCATAGTAGGAACTCCACTGGGACAGGATACAACAGACACACAATCTTTTACAATATTTTTTTTCCTTTGTTTTCATGGATGCACACGAGCTATTGGATGATGTGGCCTCAGAGGTGACACCGGAAGGACTAGATTATAAGGTCAGATTTCGTTCGACCAAAACAGTGGATTCATGTATTAGAAACCAAAGCTCATTAAGTTGTTTTGCAGTGGAAAAGCGCCTTGGGTGCAAATAAGCTAAAATATGAAAAGAAAACCTTTAACAGTTGCCAGAGGGACCTGAAAAATTGTTTCAAATGTGACCTTTTTTCCACAACTTTTCTCTTTTCACACTTGGGCAGTGGTGCCTCCTAATTGAGAGTAGAATACACCTAACAAGGCACTCAGCCTCACTTACAAATGACTCCCAGTCCCTCTCATCCTTCTTGTGCTGACCTTTAGAGGTTTATTTTACGCTCTCGTGGACGACCAAAATGCACAGTCGGTTAGGCCGAGTATTTATGTTGTAGAGGTTTAATATAAGGGCAGCAAATGGCCAAGAAGAGCATTTACTGTGCTGACGGCATCTCCATTGCTCTTACTTGCTGTAAGTCTGTCCACCTCTCCTCTGTGGTAGCGAGCAGTGGAGAAGATGTGATGATCTTGTCGAGAAACAACAGAAAAAAAAACTGAGGCAAAGTGTGGAGTGAGATAGAGGCAGAAAATAACATGCAACAGAATGAAAAGGACCAGTAGCCCTGTTGTTTTGGCTGCTTCTGATTTTACTCCTCAGGCGCTTGGAGAGAAAAACAGATACAGACACCAACCAAATAAAAGAGGAACAGGGAGATAAAGACAAAGCATTGAAAGCTTTACAGAAAATGAGAGCAAAACGCCAGCTCTTGCAGGAGGAAAATGACTAGGGGGAGGCAGATCCAGAAAGAAGGACAGACGGAAAGCGGCAAAAGCCCGGAGCAGTGAAAACAGCACCCACCAAACAGTCCACTCCAGCTGTCAAAGGGGGGCATTCAGGGAAAGGCAAAGAGAGGGATAGAGGAGGGTTAAGAAGTGGAAGGCCCATAAAGTGAACAGAAGCTGAGAGAAGTAGGAACAGCGAATGCAAGAGCAATCAAAAACATCTGCTGGCAGCTTCAGCACCGGCAGCCATACCACTCTGTGCACTCCAGGAGAGATGTTTGAAATCAGCGAAACACCAGTCAGAGATTGTTTACGGAAGACAGAGGGCTGAGCTCTCAGCACAACACCTTGATGCTTTAAATGCTCCAGAGAAAACCAAAAAAATATCTGATCTGCACAACTGGCAGAGGATCAATTGCTCAAAGCGGCATCAGATGCAGAACAGGAAGGTGAGACCCAAGAAGAAAAACAAGAAATCAGAAAAAAAACATGCTCGTGGCATACATACTTGACGCCCACTTGTAGTTTTCAATCCAAAACATGGCTCAATGTTGCCAGTGAGCCAAATCCAAGCATCTATTTGTATTTTTGCAAACCTGTTTGTTATCCATGATGGATTTTTGTTCACACTCAGCCGTCTCCACTGCCTGTAGCTTTTACAATGGAAAGAACTGATAACTTTGCAACGCCAACAGACAGAGATACACTGATACCATCACTAGAGATTAAACTGTGTTCCATACTACATATTTTGTGTGTGTGTGTGTGGTCTCTGTGTGTGGGTGGCAGCTCCCACCCTCTCTTCTTCCTTTCACCATCATTTCCTGCTTTCATTTCTACTCTTTTAAATGTTTTCTCTCTCAGAGCACATAATGTGCCATTTGGTATCATTTGATATACACGCTGCACGCTGGACATTTTATTAACAAATACCCAGAAGGCCCATGTGGTGCATCTAACAGCACAGGATTGTGATGCTCCAAGTGTTAAAGCGAGAACACAAACCACCTGATCAGTAAAATGAGCTGGGAATCAGAAAGCAAACAAGGCAAAGCCCCTTAATGCCCTTGAGGAGTTAAGGTATTAGCAGATGAGCCAAAAAAACTTTGAAAAGACTTTGAATTCCAAAGCAAACTCTCTCCGACAAACAAGCCCTGAATATTTATTCTGAATCTTCAGCTTTGGCTCATTGGTTGACTAACTCAATATGCATATTTTTCTTTGACTTTGTCTGTTTTTGAGCCGATTTTTAGTTTGTTTGCCTGCGCAATCGGGCACATCTCACCAACCGTACAGTCTTTTGCTCTGAAAAAAACAAAAAAACAAAACAATGAAAACAAAGCGCAGCTAACAGTTTATTCATGAGGGGAAATCTAAACTGGCGGGACATGCATGAAACAGAAGTGAAGCTGGGTGAAGTAGAGAAGAAGAGAAGAGCTTCTCCAAAGAGTGAGTGATGTCTGAGGGTGCAGGGCAAAGTGACATTTGTTATTGGGTGTTGTATGAAAACAGGGGAGTGAGATCTGAAAAGGCCGGTGTCCTCTATTCCACCTCTCACACACACACACACACACACACTCAGGACTGCACACATGCAACACACACACAAAGTCCTAATCAAGATGAATGAGATTTGCTCTTTAACAAGGACGTGTCATTATAATATGAGACAACTACATTATTGCTCTTCTCCCGCCGTTTTGACTGCTTTGAAGTGTAGTGTGTGTGTGTGTGTGAGAGAGAGAGCTTGTACCTATGCTCATGAAAGAGAGAGCCTTAATGATTAAATGGGATCGTTGCACCTAAATGTCAGCCTGTAACGGCTTTAATTGGCTAAACGGGTTTCTGCATTGATGGATGTTGATAATTGTCTTGCTCCATTTGCCTGTTTCTCATCCCAATGCACGAGAGTGTGTTCACGTACAAATGAGGCCTCCCGCACTCCAGGGATCGGATCAAGACTCTTGGGATACGGTGTGGCCGGAGCCCGCACACAGACACAAACATCGTTCGAAACATTAGAAGTCTGTGTGTGTTGACACGTTGGCTGCGTTGCCGTAGAAACCCAGACGCTGCTCGCTGATCCCTCTAAATCTTCGGCCAGGTTAATCTTGTAGCACACAATGTGTTTCTAGGCTCGACTGTGCTGTCTGATCTTATCTGCATAATGTGCTAGAGTGCATACTCGTGTGTGTGTGTGTGTGTATACGCACTGTACTGCTGGGCGTTTGCGCCCTGACGCGTTGCCATTGTCCTGCTGAAACAATTTACCAACAGACCTCCTGTCTGCAGACGATAATCGCACGGGTTCACAGCCAGCAAATCATTCTCTACACACAGCTAATACAGGCTTGTGTGGTTTTCGGAGACCATTATACAGGTAGCATGTGTACATAGGACCCCAGGTAGCAGCCCATTACTTTTGCAAACAAACAGCCGGCCCTTCTGTGTGACTGCCACAGACTGCGCAGTCCTCTGTGAACAGCACTCAATAATTCATTATAGTCGTAAATAGTAAACAGGAGCGCGGGCTGGATGGGATGATAGTGCGCACTCTCATTTTCTATAAATCATCATCTCGATGTGACACAAAAACACAAAGTTATTAACCAAAAACTCTTCGGATCCACTGGATGCTTGATGAAGCACAGCCAGATGACACCAACCGGTGATGTTGCTGATGCTGATGTTTCCATCTTTGTTCACTTAAAAAATAAACCGATCTGTTTTTTTACTCTTACACGTGTAATACTGCCTTTTCCACGGGTCTGTAAAATTAATTGTATTCACTGTGCATTCGAGAAGATAACTATATTGTCATGGTGTGAAAGGTCTGATAACGATTTAATTAATTTCTAAAAGCATTTAAGTTTCAGCGCAGCGAACTCCCCGCGAGTGCTGGCATCGCTCGCGTATCACTGCAAAGCATCACTTCTTCCTCAGTTCTCCAACTTTGCAAAAACAACCAAAAAAAAAAAAATATTTAATCCATGATTATCTGCTCTAATTCGACGTGTGTAACACAACAGGCCATGCCGTGTACTCCAGCAGGAGGGGAAGCTCCCAAAATGCACCATTCATCTAAGTCATGCATGCGCCGTTGCCCACCACTAAATCAGGCTTTTGTTGTTTTCTTTGCTAACACCAAATGAAGAAAACTGGTGAGCCATGCAGGATGGGAAATCATGTTGACAAACCACCTAGGCGGCAATGTGTAGATGAAGGAAATTTCTGTGACTTAAGTGTGAGGCTTTTTGCTGACTTTTTAAAATGCAACTGTCCTGCAGCAGTATCAGTGAGATGAAGGTGAATTGAGGCAGCTCGGAGCAGCATAAATGAAGAGAACAATGTCTGTGAGGCCAATGCTAAATCAGTTTTGTACTTTTTTAATCTGAGCTAAACAAATTTTAAAAAAGTGCAAAGTGGATGTTTCTAACTTCGGTGTGTTTTAAAGTACAACAGCGTCTCCGCTTTCTAAGGAACGAGGAGGGCTGAAGTCGTGGGCTCAGGTGAGAACTCTGATCTCGCTCTGATATATTTGCCCAGTAAATCCCCTTCAGTCTTAAAAGGGAGCCACAGATGAAAGCAAAGGAAACACATCAAAGAGGAAATTTGGGGCCGTGAGGTGGCTCGAGGTGCAGCCCGGTAATAGCCTGGTGTTCCTAATGTTTTGTGTGCTTGGTGTTTATCGCTTTGCCATGAAATCTGAAAGAATTCAGCGAAATCCATCTCGTCCGTCCAGGTAAGAATGGGATCTGAGAGTTAGAGCTCTCACCCTCCCTCCCCCTCCCTTGCTTCGCGTTGAAGGGGCACAACTGTGAGAGATATATAGCGGATATCTACGGACGCAGTAAGTGTGGTTAAGTGAGCTGTCTGATCTATGATCGTCCTTCTAATGAGAATCATTTTTCATCAGTTAGCTGTTTATTTACGTCCACCTCCAAATGTGTGTGTGTGTAGGTGGGGGAGGGGGCATGTGTGCACCTGCTTGCCATACGTATTCCTACAGTATATGTGTGTGTGTGTGTGTTTTAATGGACAGGGAGCTTCACAGCCACTTAGGAATGAAATGGTGATAACAGTATGCTCTGGCAGGCAGCTGAGTATTCTGAAATGACACAGAGGGATTACTAATGAGACACAGTACTGGAGCTGGAATAATCCTCTGCAGTGTAATAACTTCAGGTACTGTCTAATATCATGCTAAAATTAAACTATTGAACTATTTTAACCCAGCATACAGTTCTCTGTGATTGTTAGAAGGTGTCTTTACAGGTTTGCAATGTACTTGGGACAAAGTATTTGACAAATCCCAGCTCTTCTCATTATCTTTCCACTGTGTCTATTACAAAAATATGTCTGGAAAATATGTCAAATCAAATAAGGTTTTATGTTGCTGTATGATCTTTATTTGGATCCGTCCCCGTATCAATAATGAAAACAAATAAATCTGAGGCAAACATTCCTCTCCACTTTACACCAAATGATAAAAAACAACTGTGATATAATATTTTTATGAAACACCACGACACATAAAGCTTTTGCCACGTTGCCATTGGTGGTTTCAGTAATTTCCTCCAGAGTTAATTTCCTCTGGAGTTGCTACATTAGTGCCTCGAGCTTTCTTAATGGACATAAAGACTTCATTGCCACTTACAAATGAAATGCCACTGACATTCTGCCCTGGGAAGCTATAAAGCACTGTGGAATCAAATTACAGCAGTATGACCATATGCTCAATCAAGCTGTGGACCACTGCTGCTTGAGTGACTGTGCGATTGTAATGAGGCACAGAGGAGTAAGGAATGATCCAAAACATGATCAAACTGTGACAGTTCATCACAAAGTTAAAGTACTAGTAGTCTGAATGCGGACTGACTGTTTCATCAGGCAAGCTGTCTTCAGAGAGAACAAGATAAATGAAGGGGCAGGTGGAGGTAAAAAACAATTCACTCCCAAAATACTCTGGATGTCTATTTTGCAGCTCTGTTGGTCTGTCAGGATGGTTTATGTCACGTTGACTTTTGCAAATTCTTTGCTGTCAAGAGACAAATGACAGTGATTTGGTGTTGCAAGAACAGACACCAGTGGTGGAAAGTCACCAAGGACACTTACTCAAATTATCGTACTTAAGTACAAATTTGAGGTACTTGCCATGGACTTGAGTATTTCCATGGCATGCAACATCATACTTCTACTCCACTACATCCCAGAGGCAAATATTGTAATCTTTTTCTATTTTTACTTTATTTGTGTGACAACTATAGTTACTAGTTACGTTTCAAATAACAATTTTTCATGCCCTACTGAAAACTGTGCATCGACAAACACCGTTGATTTGAATTAGATTTATTTTTTGATAAACTGAAGGATTAGTCAAAATAAACTATTTAGAAAAGAAACTGGAAAATAAAATGTTAAAAAGCTGACAACAGACTACAAAAAAGTTGACTTTCATTTTTCCATTGTTTTGATACTTGAGTTATTTTTTCTGGTAATAGTTGCAGTGAGGTTTTGGATGCTTTTACCTGTAGTGGAGTATGTTCAAACCACGCTATTCAAACTTTTACTTACTCTATGTACCTGTGTAGAGTAAAACTCAATATTTAATATCAAAAATAATATTTCACAGCAGCACTTCAATCTGAAGCATAGAATCAGAACTTGTCTATTATTTTCTGAGTTTCTCAAACAGGGGACTGCGGGTCTTTAGCGATAGACTCTCCATTTGAGAAACTTTGACAAATGACAGAAGGCACAAATCCGAGCTGCGAAGTGCACTCCCACAGCAGAAACAGCCGTTGGTATGATTAGGCGGCGCAATTACCGATGTGATAGGAATTCTGTGCATCCTTTACATTGTGTTCCAAGCCAATCTGGAATCGCGCATAGCGGGGCTATTAAAGCACTGATGCATTGCAGCAGCCAGCCGGTGGGCTGAGCGAGTGAAGAGGCTCTCCAGCTGCAGTTTCTGTCATTATGGCAACGCTCCACACCTCGTCGCACCGCAGAGCACTTACTCCAACACAACAGGGGAAGAGCATCAGCATTATATCAACTGTACCTACCACCGCAGAGAGAATAGAGTGTCAAGAGTCACAGAGGAGGGGAAAATGTGCCGATAGACAGTGAGGAGAGGAGAGAGACGCAGAGCTCTCGCCCTGAGCTTGTTGTTGATGCTCCGGTGTTCACTCTCTTTTCTTTCTCTCTCTCTTTCTCCCTCTCCCACAGCGCTGTAGTTCCCCACGTCCTCCCGAGGCCGGGGATTATGGGAATCTACGCTACGTAGCTACCACTAAGCTTCCAGGGGAGAAGGTCAAGGGGAGGCTAGACAAACAAGAAAGTCTATCTTCTTTCCATATGACCCGCTTGCCCTTCCTTCTTCTATACTGTCCTCCCCTTACGATGTGACCCCCACTTGCACCTCTCACTGTGAGCTCTTACGCAAAATCAATAGCAATATAAATGCAAACAAATAAATTGTTTCAGGATAGGGTTACTCGGTCTGTATTTCTTCGGAAAGACTCATCCTCATCTAACTGACTTGCTTTATGCATCAGATACTGTGACTTATTTATTGTCTTGAAAAGGTGCGTAAACTCAATTTCAAAAGTGAAAATTGAGTTCGTTTTTGTTTACCCTCAACTACATTCAGTGTTCCACTGTGTTGCTCGCGCCTTCTTCTCACCCACAGATCATACCTTTATTCCCCCTTTTTTCCCCCCAACTATCTATGGCCACTTTAAATTAGACATCCTTTTTGGACAGGAAACAGTTACTCCACAAAATTTTGGTTTCATCTAACTGAAGAATGTTCTTGAGTGTAAAGCTTTTCTTTTTCCTTTCTTGTTTCAGTGAGGAAGAGAAAGGGTCATCTGTGCTTTCATTTCTTTACAACTCTCTCTATTTTTGTCTCAGTCAAAAGTCTCTTCCTCGCCTACAGCTTGTACAAAATGCAGCATCTCCGATTCCGACTGGAAAAGAAAGCGAGCTCACGCCAGTTTTATCAGGCTGTATTACCTCTCGAACGCATCTCATCACCATGAAAGGCAGCGACAAGATGCAGAAAAACATGCATTTGTCAGAGCGCTGTATTGTATGCTGATTCTTTTTTTTTTTACTAGAGGCACTACAAACCACCATCCAGGTTGCTTACAGGATCACCTCACACTTAAAAGCCCTCCTACAATGTTTTAAATGCATTAATAACGTTAGATTAATTTATAATTGTGTCTCTTTCATGGTTCTGGCCTTGCTTTTATACTCAGGATTTTATTGCATTTGCTGGCTTTTCTTCTTGGACTCTTTTCCAAGGTGCTTTTGGAGTGTGCTTTGAAAACTCCAACGGGAGTAAAAATTAAGCTGTCGTAATACCAGTGGTCGTGGTCGCAGTATTAATGTTAATGGTACTTTAGCAGTAGCAGAAACAATGTAGTGGCAGAAGTAGTATCAACTATAGCAGCAACTTGGATTAAGCACTACTTGTTGAAGTTGCATCCAGCAGTATAGCAATAGGAGTGACGGACCGTCTGTAAGAGTAGTACAAATCAAAGCAGTGGCATTAACAGTGGTTACAGTAGCAAAAGGGGCAGTATTTTCTCCTCTTTAGTACATCAAACAGTATTCTCCGCCTGCTTCCTCTAGCCTTCCTTTTTGTCTCGGTCTGAATAATGCAGAGTTGAGGTGTGCGGCGGTGGACACCCCTGTGGAGCTGAGGCCAGGGTAGCAGCTGTCCCTATCAAGACTCTCCTCAGACCTGTCACGGCCTGTCTGCTCCTCGGCTAATCACTTCCTACAGGCCTGCAGCGTGGGACCGCCGCTGCTAATGTCGTCACCGACTGGCCCGGGAGAAGCTCGCAGGATGAGCGTGATGTTTCATATGGTGATGAGCGGTTGTGTCTGCCAGTGTGTGTGTGTGTGTGTGTGTGCGCGCGCGCATGAGGGGCTGGTGGAGTGCAGGTGTGTTTAGCCAGCGGCTCAACGGGTGTGCAAATGCCTGAGGTAGTGCAACATGGGTCACGCATGAGCACACACACACACACACACACACACACACACACACACACCATTACCATTACCATAACCCTTTTTCTTACCACCTGCCAAAACACATTTGTTACAGAAGGAGTTACTCATCTGTGTGTAACAGGCTAATGGCACAGTGTGTCACACATCAGCACACATGGCCATATGAAAATGGCTATTTGTAATGACACAGACTTTTCCCTGGTATGTCCAGCTGAGGTAAAAATAAAGCCTGGGGAAATGCATCCCGCGCCAAAAAAATATGATTTTCCTATCCTCTCGGCAGACCTCGAAAATGTCTCCTTTTTTTAGCCACACGGATGGATGTTGATTTGTTCGATGGTTCTGTCGCGGTAGACTCTGTCAAGCCCTGCGGTGAATACAACAGAACCAACTGTCAACAGTGATGATTAATTATCAGTCAGTCCAGCCATGCAACAAATTGGTAAATATCTTTGCCTTCTGGGGTTTCGGAGGCCATCCAGAATTTGAATAGCCACAGACAGAGCAGAGATTGATAGGTACAATCAGAGGAGTGCAGGATCCGGGGCAATAGATAACAAGCAAAAAGAGGATTGAAAGAGATAAAGGAGCTTCGAGCGGCTGGCAAGAAAAACATGAAGCTTGCAAGTGGAAGTTGGCAAAGTTGTGTCAGTCAAATTAGGAATGGAAAGTGAACTACTCTTGTTTTGCCCTAAAGCGCAGCACTTTACCCCAAACACATATGGCTCCATTACGAAGGCCCCTGGACAAATGATAACAAGACACCGGGAAAAAAGAAAGAGGCCGATGGTGGAGAGGCTGATTTTTCAAAAGTATAAAAAAAAAAGAGAGAGAGAATCCTCAAATCAGGTCAGTTTGTTCCCAAATGTAGTCTTCTGTGACCCAGTGAACTCTCTTTTAGCTCTAAACCTTATCTTAAACTCTTAAGAGACGATTCTGCTCAGCTGACCTCATGAAAAAGCTGAACTGGTCGAATTTCTATCAACAATCCAGAAGACTTCTTCAGCATAGACGAATTCTGGGGTTAATATCAGATGACCCGCAACCACTAATGCTAATGTTGGTTTCCTGTCGATAATGCTCACGACTCTGGTGACAAATAAAAGGAAAAACCTTTAAGGGGATCCAGTGGTTTTGCTCTGCTGTGCAGGACATTTTGCTGGCAAAGTTTGGGTATGTTTGTCTCCTTAGATGAGAGTGGGCTCTTCAAGGAGCACTGAAGCACATGGTGGCCCAAGATCTTACAACACTTTATGTCTGTTTTTCCCTATAATTTGTCTCCTGTCCGCACACAAAGTGATCAAAACTAAGAGGACAGATGAATATTGCACATCTCAACAAAAGACTTTCCACTATTGTCTAAGACATGAAACCATGAATGTGTATGTGTGTGGACATACTTTTGGCTGGATACTACACGACAAGATCCAAACACAATATGAGAGGAAAAATCAGTTTCTCCTGTCACCTGAGACCTAAGGACCTCCAATGTGAACAATGGAGGGCCAACAAATAAGGAGAGAAACACAAAGAGGCAGGCGAAATACCTAAAATGCAGAACGAGACAGCTGCAGATGAAGGTAAATAAACAATCATGGAGATGGAAGATGGACAGGCAGACAGAGATATGAATAAGAAGCGAGACAGGAGGCGTGACGGTGCAGTGAGGCATGTAAAGGCAACTGGTGCCGCCACGCTGCTCCTTGCCCCTGCGGCGCGCGGAGCAAAATGAAGCTGGAAAGAGGGAGGGCGGGAACCGAGGCAAGGGAGAAAAGCCGGGTATGATTGACTACAGCAAAATGAGAAGACATGAAAGGAGGAGAGGCGAGGAAGGCGAGGGAGAGCGAGCGCGGGGAGAGGGGAGAGACGAGCGTGCCAAAAATGTGACAGGCAAATAAACAAGAGACTGTCAGTGACTACATTTAATCCACCGGTTGACTGCAGCATTTAACAAACTCCCAACTTGATTCTGTCTGTGTGTGTGTGTGTGTGTGTGTGTGTTTGTGTGCACACCTGCCTTCGCGTGCGCACTCTTGCCCCTGCGCGAGTGAGCGTGTGTTTATTTGCATGTCGGCTCTTGTGTGGCCGCGCGTGTCGAGGTATCGGCCCAACACATCTGCCACCGCTTGTGCCCTCGCCTTTCGGTGTGCAACCCCCACCTAACAAGCTGAACATTTGTCAACAAAGCCAGGAAGCAGTTGTTGTTTGTCAGCAAGCAAGAAGAGGCCTGCAGAGGCAACCCACGGACACACTGCCAGATATTGCATAAGCA
>JBAJHX010000067.1:14943072-14957963 GCA_037176925.1 Amniataba percoides
GAGACGAGGCTATTTAACAGGGAGCCCACTAAACATTAAGGGCTTTGGCAGCCGTGGCAGAGCAGGGCGGTGAGGGACGGACGAGCGACTCCTGGAGCCAGGATAAGTACGAGTCTGCAAGACACCACAGAGAGCTGGGAAGTTGAACGTCTCAGCTTGTCTTCTGGCCAGCAACTCAGCAGCAGAGCTGTCATCCCACTCACTAACACTGACTCTGCAGGTGACTGTGTGTGTGTGTGTGTGTGTGTGTGTGTGTGTGCGTGCGTGCGTGCGTGTGTGTGTGTGTGTGTGGTACTGGTGAGGGCATCAAGAAAAAGGGTGTATCCTTGGAGCCAAGTCTAAACAGAAAAGGGAAATAAATGTCGATCCAAAGCTATTTTGGATGCAGCCAGCTGAGCCAGGAGTTACCCTTGTGTTTAAATGTTACTTTTAATTTATAGAACTGACGAGGGGAATGATGCTACACGATGATGCTAAATTATTAGACATCTGTTTGTGGCTTCAGAACCAATTTATCTCTTGCCCTCGAGGATTTTCACTGTTTACATATTTTCATATAGAGGACAGCTATAGAAAGTGGTCGAATCTTTTTTACAACAGTGAGATTAAAGCATGCAATTTTGACAAGAATGCTTAACTTAAATGACTTAACTTTTTTGGCACACACATTTTAGAGTTTTACTTAACGTACAACTGTAGTTGATTATTATATTCTGTATGTTACTCAAGTGCATATTCATAATATTTTGCAGAGTTACTGCTTGATATGCCAGTTACCCAAAAAGCAATTGATAATTCATCTATTCATCAGCATATATCCCAGCATGCACTGGAGCATCAGGCCACCACTCTGTCACTGGCACAACCACTAAAACAGAAACAGTTTTGCATGTAAAGTCCCTGTCGTGCATGCTTTTCATTTTTTCAGGCGCATAGTTGTGATATCAGTGTTGTGTGTGGGTGAGCAGTGCTTGAGTCATGACGAGGAAGAAACAAGTAAAATCATCTCCTTTACAAATCTGACTGTTCATACGCTGGTACTGGATACATAACAGGAATGTGATTGTGTGAAATGATTGCGGTGCCCATGAGAGATGGAGTATAATGCAACAATTTCACCCTGCACTTTGGCTTCCATGGATGTAAAATATCAGCAAGTTGCCAAATATAATAATAACAGATCGTAGATGTATCAGTTGGTGGATTATAGGGTTATTGTGTGTGACAGATTTACTCGTCCCTTTTGCAACTTGGGTTTTAAATGAATAGATAATTGTGTGCTTTAGAAATAAAACAGAGCTCATTAACCAGCAAAATAAGTCTTTTTTCCCCCACATGGAGACAAACAGTGATGTTGCTAAGAAGTGATAATAACAGCCAGGACTCTCTCCTAATGTTCTTTTCCACTTTTTACAATTGAAATAGCCCATTTGCACTCACAGAGAGAACTTGTATGCAGTGTTAAAACCAGGAAGGTTTTTTTTGTGTGTATCTTACTGTAGCTGGCGTTTGATTCAATTTTCACCATGTGGGACACAGAAAGCAGTTGGCCAGGATCAAGTTGTGGGTGTAGTGAAAAGATGGGAGGGGGCGGAGGATCTGACAGCTCCACGGCGAAGGATAAAATCTCTGTTCATTTGATAAGAAAAAAAAACATCCATTGAGTCAGAATCAGTGTGTAAGTGTATACTGACTCATCTTCCTATCTGGATTGCATCAGACGCAGATGAGCCGTGATGAGCGTGTAACCATTCAGTCAGATCTATGTCAAATCATATATATTCACTGGGTATTACGCTCAAGGTGTAATTATACCTGTAGCATATTCTGCTTTGCGTGCAGTTCAGTAACATGTCACTTAGTCTGACTGAAATCAAACACTGTGCTTCATTTTTAATGCAGAACTTTCATTTAACATTATGCACACATTCATATTAAACTTGCTACTCCTTCAGTTACTTTTAAAGTAACCTTCGTGTAATTATGTTGTTTGCTGCACATTGTTCAGTAGCCAGTCATATCAAGTAAGAGCATGAATAAGTTTGTCTTGTACAAATGTGATGATGATACTCGACTGTGACTTTGTGGCACTGACTGCGCTCTGTTTATGCCTGAACCCACTTCAAAATGACCCCAAAAATGAGTGATGGAGCAAGTATTCACATCCTTCACTAAAAGTACAAATAGTGTGATGGAGTGATTGAGCCCATGGCCCACTGACGAAAGCTCTTACATGTGTAGTGTTACAACCCGATGTCAATGGCAACTGTGCCAGAAAAATCTCAAGCAAAGCACAGTTTAGCTTTTAACCTGGCAGACTTGCTCTTCTACTCACCTGTTGGTGAAGCAGCATACTTTTTTTTCTAGTCCCTGCTAGTGTTGCAAACGATCCAAGAAAATACTGATGACAACAGAAGATATAGGCTAACTAGAAACTGAAACTGAGGTTCAGTCTCATGTGCATGACGTCACTGTGTTACGGATGAGCACACACCACATCATTGTACACAAGCATTTTCTGAATTTTACATACAGGATCTTTAAGCTGGAACCACAAAATGTTTTGGGTTTTTTTTTCACGAAAATTATGTTTGTTTTAAGGATTTAATTATGGTCAATTAATTTTATGTCTATTGACTGTAAAGTACAGCAGAGTAAAAATGGTATTTTTTCCAATATATTGTATTTATATATAATATATATTGAGTGAACTTGCCAGGTGAAACATCTTAACGAATCACAAAGTCTTATTGTCTTAAAAGAAATTCTACACTTTAGATTCATGTAGCCAATCTGCTTCTTACACATATCCATTTTCTTTCCATCTCTTTTTTAATATAAGTATGAGCTTGAATTAAAATGACACTAAACTGGGCATCTGTACCAGGGCAGCTACTGTGCTGCTCTCAAATTCCAAATTTTGACACAAAAAATCCTGAAACTGACTGCGCTCGTAGGCATTTCTACAGATCACATGACACTAGCAGCCTTTTTTCTGTTCATAGCAAAAAAAAATCCTGAAGGCTAAAGACTGAAACTGTATAACTTAAGAAGGGATGCTTGCTAAGAAGCGAGTCAGCCCAGAGCTGTACCATTCTCTCCATCTCTCAGGCCACTTCTTGGCGGTGCACAACACAGTGGAGTCCTCCGAGCCTAAAGGGATCTTGACCCAGCTGATTTGGCAAACCATGCAGATGAGATGTTGCTAAGCACCCGCTTTCCTCTGCCAGCGCAAAGGCCATGTGGGAACGCTGTGAAGGGGTAGATAGCTGTACCAGTTTACTGCCACAGTCAGCTCTGCTGCGGTGTCTCTGTGAGTGTGAGAGAGTGTTAGTGTGTGTGTGTCAGAGCAAAACATCTCTCTCTCTCTCTCACTCTCTCTCTCTTTCTCTCGCTCACCGCCTCCCCCACCCTATCTATCTCTGCCTCATTCCAGTATTTTCCATGCTTTACTCCCTGGCTTTTGGGATTAAAGAGTAGTTTCCACAGGTCCTCAATGTGTGACAAATCTCTTGATGGGGCCAAATCTCCAAAAGTCCTTAGAACTGTAAAAACCTTTAAAGGTGTAGTATCCGCTTTTTCTGTTCTGTTAATACCATCAGCGATCTGCTGTTAAATCTGCAAAGGCTGTTCAGTATACAGCATGATTCATTCTGAAAATGAAATGCGTGGCTGAATTACAGGAAATGTACTGATGTTAAATGTATTAATTTTCTCATCATCTAGCATATAAACACATTTGTATGCGCAACTATCCAAAGCGTCCTCTCGTCTTCTTGTGCATTGTGAAACCGAGACACAGTGCAGTACAAAGTAAAATGAATGACGAGCATAATCCAGAGCTGTGAAAGGCTTCCTGCGCGCCTGGTGAAAATGAATAATTTCTGGTGGTATGAGAAAGTGAAGGTGACAGATAGTGAGTAGAGGATATATAATTGAACATGTGGTGGGTCTCTGTTCACTCCTGCCATCAGCAATTTCATCAGGAAAGTAGAGCGTCCAGTGGGGAGTCGGACCAAATAAAGAACAGGAGTCCCTTTCCACAGCTAAAGAACAGGCCACCCCAGAGATTAATTATAATATTAATTATATGTGAGGTTCTTGGCATTGAAAATTCACCATGATATTACATGTGCAGCTGGTGGTAGGGAAAGAAAATTGCCCAGTTGTGTTTCTTTGTCAGCCCAACTGAGCCATGTTGAGGGCCTCTGTCCAGACACATCTTTTAGCAGTGATGCTTTTGGTGAAGTCCATCATCAATGGGCAGATATTTACCTTTCCACTGACAGTCGCTTCAATAATAATGATTAATAATAAAAATAACGGCATGAAGCCTGTGAAAGACCCCACAGCACATCAAGTGAAAAAGAAACATGGATGTCTTTTTTTTTTCTTACCTGGTGTCCAGTTACAAGACAAGAACACAGCTGAAGGCAACAAGATCAGCTTTGCTCTCAAAGGACGGTCTAAAGGTATTCTGGGAAATATAGGATGTAATAGAACCGGAGGAGGCAGTTTGAGGGAAAGTGGGTAGGCCTGCAAAAAGAAAAGAGAAAGAAATTGCAACATTTCTTCATAACTTCTGAAATGTGTTAAACATCATAAACTGATCATATAAAACCACGTGAGAGCATCAGAGGGAGAATTTCCTGGCACCGAGTGGATCAGATAATGTAAGTTGGCAATTCCACTGTGGTCCCAAAAGAAATCTCTGCCTCTTAGTCTTGGTCCCACTCTTTCCTCTGTCCAATACTTAGTTTCCTTATGAAATATATAAGTATAGACTTAAAGAAGAGAGGAACATTTCAGACCTTGAGCTTTACAGTTACACTGAAGACATTGGCCTTTTATCAGCCTGTTCAGATTGATTGAATATCAATTCATATTTTAGTCTGCAGAAAAACATGCTATTAATATACAAAATTATTATTATTATATAATTATTATTGTTATTAATAGCAGTACAGGAGTATTTCAGGGTCTTTTCCATCATTATAAGAAAATATATGGGCAGCATGGACTCCATCCTGAATGCTGCCAGTTTAAAGATATTTAGTATGTAGACACAAAATATGGCTTCTGAGCAGTTCTCTGTCCAGCTGAATTGATCTTGGCATCAGCCTTGATGCCAAGATCAATCTCAATTGATCCTTACATCAACAACTTAACAGCTTCAATGATATGGGATTTTAATTGCAAGTTCTTGATTCTGCATTCTGGAAATACTACAAACAGCAGCTCCCAAGATGCTGCCATGTGGAAAAAATATTGACTATCCTTCATTTGATCTGCAATAACAAACCCACCAGGGCAAAGCTAATTTATGTCCAGCATGACATATCTCGCTGTGAATGGAAGCAGTGCGGCTAAACACAGTGACAAAAGTTAAGTGAACTGGGAAGGGAAACTCGGAGGAGTTTCAGCCGGGGTAGGAGAGAAGAAGGAGAGCCGAGGCCATGCTACTGTTTATAATATGAGACTTATTTTAGAAGCCTCTAAATCTG
This sequence comes from Amniataba percoides, assembly GCA_037176925.1. Taxonomy (NCBI): domain Eukaryota; kingdom Metazoa; phylum Chordata; class Actinopteri; order Centrarchiformes; family Terapontidae; genus Amniataba; species Amniataba percoides. Next base: position 14,948,577 of record JBAJHX010000067.1, read on the forward strand.
TTTTGACAGGTAGAACACTCGTGGGTTGACTGGTGCTGTCCCCGATGCCAACCAGAGGCAGATAAGACAAGGATGGCAAAACTCCACAGCGCACTCCATCATAACTCATCAGGACTTACCATTTCAGAATCAAAGGTCTAAATGAAATGACACTAATTTAAGGGTTCGCGCATTCATCCTGGATGAAATGTAGACTGGGAATGTGTGCTTGGACAATGCCTTCATTCCAGCTCAAAATAATATGAATGGAAGAAACAAAACCACATTCATTCTGAAGACAAATTCTTACCTGAATTCACTCCAAAGTAGTTTTACATATCCTGGTATTATATTTCTGTTCTGTGCAAATGCGCTGGTATTACCAGTATCATCACAATATGCCAGTATGAGATGTATTTTCATGTTGACTATCATTTTGTTAGAGGCTGTTAAACATCAAGTGGGTGGAAAGTCTCATTTTGGAACAACAAATTTCACAAACTCCTCAGCTGCCGATTGTTATTTTAGTGCTCACGCAGCTCACTCACAGAGGGGAAAAAAAGCAGCTTCTGAGAGAGAGGACGCTGCAAGTACCAGATGCCTACTAATTTATGATCTGTGCAGCAGTCATAACGGCGGGGTGGCAGGAAATAGAATTAGATCAATTAAGGGAATTTATTTAATCTTGTAAATGTTCTGAGGAAATGTGAGCATCCATTCCTGCTAAAAATAAAGCTCCGCGTGTGTGTTTTGTGTTCATTCCCATGTTCAGAGGAAGAAAAATGATCTCCCATCTGCGTTTTTCTTTTTATTTTGTTGTTGTACACAAGAACATGTGATAAGTTCGCTTGATCTCTTCACTCATCGCTTTTTTTCCCCCACTCTCCTTGAGCCTGAGAGTAGGAGAGAGCAATCTTAATTGAAGGTACAGTAGGTGGTTGGAGATGAGGGGTTGCTGCAGTAGAGGAAATTCAGTAGTTTTAATCCACTCATCCACCCCGGCAGTGACAGCAGGATTACAGCAGAGACTTTATAAAAGAAGGCAATTATAACAGCATATGGCAATACACTGCCCTTAATTCAATTACCCTCTCTGGCACTTTTCAATTTTCTTTCATTAAGTGGATTAAGAAGGGAGGCATGTTCTTCAAGTTTAGAAATGATTAAAAGTCTAAAGGAAGATGAGAGGCAATGGAGGGGAGGTGATTCATTTCAGCTCATGATTGGTCATGGCTTTCCGCAGGAATTCAAGGATTGCGCATCAAATTGATTTTGCTCATCATGGGGCAGAGAAGTGATCCATGTCAGTCCTGCACAGCTGAAAGGTTTGTTAATGATTTTTTGTTGCTGTTGTTTGTTTTGTTTTTTTTTTGTTTGATTGTTTTTTTTACTCTATTTCTTCCTTCTCACCCCATTATCATGTGTCATGAGTCACATTTGTATGACCTCTTGCATAAAAATACACCTGTAACAGAACTGTCTTGGAGCTATCTTGCAAAAGGTGATTTAACATAAAGGCTGAAGCATTGCCTTCAACAGGAAACAAAATCTGACAGATGGTCATAAAGTTTCCTGGCAAAAAAATTTTAAAAAACAGCCTCGAATTCATGCAGCCTTGCAGCAGCAACTGTTATTTGGCAGGCCAAACAAAAAGTTTTTCTTTTTATTTTTGCCCTGGGACTAATAACTCAATCAGAGTCTCTATGTCAAAGACTAAGGAGACTCAGTGCGTCTCCTCTGAGTGATGATAAAGTTTTCTTTCGTGCCTTTTTCCAATGTGTTATTTTTTCCCATTTCTCGTTCTGCAAAGAATTCTCTAACATCCAGCTAAGAGGAGAGCCTATAAAATTTAGTTCCTTTTCACACTGCACCACTTAATTTATTTCTAAATGTAAAAAATGTTGTTGTTACAGATGTCAAAGGTGCTTTTATTTTACCAGTGAAACCATAATCTGATTTAATCAACCCTCAGCTAAGCCCTGGTTAGGGAGCAAAGGTAATAGTTTTTACAGATGTGACAGAAAGACGTGACTTTAGTAGTTTTCCATTTTCATGCTCTATTTACTTTTGACTTTGTCATCTGAATTCATATTTATCTAATGTTACCTGTCTGCTCTTTTTCTTGTATTCTCTTAACTATATTGATCAAATAGGGGATTTTTTGTGTTTTTGTTCCCACTTACTGCTCCTCATTTGCTGTCTTCCTTTTTATTACAGGTCAAACTCCCATCTGTGATGCTCTCTCCGTTTCTCATTCCCTCCCGTCCCTGTTTCCTCTCAGCAGAGGTCACCAGCCTATTATTCTGCATTATCTGTCATCATCAAAGAGGATGGATCCACCTGCAGTATTTGGTTGCGGTGCAGTCCTCCTGCACAGGCAGAGTGATTGATCTGCTCCTCTGCCTCCTAATGAAAGAGACTACCTTTGTTCTTGCCCGGCGCCCAGCGCTTGTCCTGTTAAATCATCCTCCACCTTCTGTCTCTATTTGTTACCATTAGATCCCGGCTTTGTCACAGTGTGGGTCAGAGCCCAGTAGGGTCTCATACCTACCTGTGAGGGGCAAAACAGACAGACCTTTGAATGTCTAACTTTATCTCTTTCATCTGTATCTCTCTCAACATGTTTTTTCACTGTTTATTTATCCTAGTTATAAGAAGAACTTAATATTCCTTAATATTTCTCTCACTAGTGGGATCTTTTAGTGTTTTATTGGTACTTTAATTCCACTGTGTATTGTTACATTTGCACAGCATCTAAAATGTACTTGTCTATAGGCTAATGCTGCTGTTCTTTTTTTCCTGAGAGGTAATCCATAACTCTAGAAAGTTTAAGCGCTTCAACAGTTTTGACCTTTAAAATGAGAATATTTCTGTCTCCTTATTCTCTGAATGAAAACACCATTTCAGAACCAGGCTAGAGGGATGCATAGAGACTGTTTTAGCACAGGCTTATAAAATTCAGCATTGCCATGATTCCAACCATAAAACTTCCTCTTATAGTGGAATATATCATTTTTATACATCCACACTGAAGCCCAGCTTGTAGAGTGATTCAGGAGTTGAGGGTGGTGTAATACCACCAGTCGTCTGTGGAGGGCGCCACGTTCCCCGCAAAGAATACATTTTCTAGATTGTCCCTGACGGCTTTCCGTCGGCTGGGGAACTATACCGGAAGATTTACCTTTCTCCTGACACGTAGCAACCTCAATCAGGTTGGCAGGGCTCTGGGTAGATTTGTCAAACATCACAGGTAAGTTTTATCAATAGTTTAAGCGCCATTGGTCGAGCAGGGCAAGATAAATGCAATATTAAAGCCGCCGCTGACACTGAACGCAAAGCCTGTGTATGTCACAGTTAGCATTAGCTCACCAACTAGCGGTAGAGTTAACGGTACGTTAGCCTCCCAAAGATAATAGCTGGAGCTTTTTACAAGATAAGTCAATGTATTGTTTTACGTGGTTGAGATTTTCGACTCTTTTGGTAATTGATGCAGTTAATAACAACAATAGTGTTCTCATAATACGACAGTAATGTTTATTTTTATCACGGTTCTGGGTGCGATGCTAAGGTTAGCACGATTCTGTAGCTCAAAGAAAAATCTCACCATTAATGTTTCCCATAGATTAATTTAATTTAGGCAGCATAGTAAATATTGCAGTTGTTCTAAGCTTTAAGTGATTAGCTCTATTTAAGAGATACACGTCCAAATCATTTATAAGAGGCAATGGTGTTTATCATGTAGCTACAGGTAGTTAATTATAGATGAATACCTCGGTTGCCAATACGTACAGACTACCTATGTTTTTATATGATTGTTTCCCACTGTGCAGTGTTTATAATATAGGGCACAGTTTTTCTACAGCGTAGTACATATCACTTGGACCAAAACATTAATAGTAGTCAAAATAATAAAACTCCATTTTATTTGTAAAGCACTTTCTTTCACAAAGTAATAATCTGTAAAACTTTACACAGGATTCAAAAGCAGAAACAATGTGTGCAGATCGAATATTAACTACAAGACTTTTCCAAAGCTGCAGTGCCAACACACCACACGCTCAGTCAACCTAACACCCCCTTCGGTTGCTGATAAATTGTGTTCCTGCTTCTGCCCCTTTATTTCCAACACAGTGAGAGATGTCAGGGTTTGACAATTTCAACACAGACTTTTACCAGTCCAGCTACAGTGTCGATGACCAAAACCAGAGCGGCTATGGCTACGGCAACGCTGAAAATCCCTACAACAAGTGAGTAAAAAACAACCCTTCCTACCTAATCCTCCCTCAACTGTTAACACCTCTCAAGACCAACCAGTTTCTGCTTTACATGTGCCATTTGGACTGCTGAAGACTCGCTGACGTAACACCCTGCTCTCTGACTGAACACCTTGTTTTTAATCTTTGAAGTGTTGCTGTTTTAGGTGAAAAAGACATCTCATTCGATGTTTAGGGTGAGGAATGGAGGATGCTTTGTTTTAAACAAGACTAGAAAAATAGTTTCCCTGCAAAAAAATGTTGGCACTAACTAACTCAAATGATACCTTTGGGAAGCGACTTGTAATTTTAAGCAAAAATGAGCAGGTTGACGAGTAATTTATTGTAAGAGCACTTTGCATTATTATTATTATTATCTGTCTTCCAGGCCATATGGTCAGTACGACTATTCCCAGCCCATGGGTTACGCCTCCCCAGGGATGATGCAGCCTCAGCAGCCATACACAGGGCAAATCTTCCAGCCCACACAGACTTACACTCCATCCCCCACACAATCCATGTATAGTAGCAGCTTTGATGACGAGCCGCCACTGCTAGAAGGTAAGTGAAGCCCATCCTGGAGGCTGTGACTTTTGCATGGCTCTTTGGCTCTTGTACACTTTCTTCTCACTTGAATCATAATGTTTCTCATTCAGTGCAGTCTAAGAGGGACTGACCAGTACAGCATAACCGAAAATACACAGCACATTTCACCATGTGTATTTTAGTATCAGTTGGTCAGTATTCTGTTAGTTGATTTAAGTGAGAATTTGGTGCATCTTAAAAGTAAGGATGTCTGGATTTTACTCTGTTTTATGTTACTACTCATTTAATATGCGAGAGTTACTTTTAAAAGAGTGCCAGTATTCCTAAAATATACAGTTGCAGTGGTCCTGTTGAAATCAGTCTGCAGTATCACTTGTTGGACATGAACCTAAGATCTGTTCTTAAGGTGTAAAATTAAAGTTTCATTCGCCTGTTGCCATCTTTTGAGTCTGAGAATCTAATGGGTGTAAGAAAGTTTTGATAGAATAAGGAGAGTTATTAAAGTTCTGGCTACCTGACAAAGTGACTGCAAAATTGGCAGACTTTCCCAAAATTTAGCAGTATTTTTCTTCCAGTTACACACAAGAAGGTTTTTATTGGCATACCTGCTGTGCAGTTACACACAAACCAGCACTGAGGAAAGGATATTAGTTTGAAGCTATTTAATTAGATTCTTCCTTTTTTCTACTTGCAATTGCACTATTGCATTAAAAAATTGAACTGAAAGTTATCATACTATTTTAAGTAAACTCATTCATATGAACACTCTGTTTGATGTTGCCTCATGCTTGTCCACCAGAATTTGATACTTGTACCGCTCCTGAGCTTCATCATTATGCTGTCTTAGTCATTTGAGTTACACTTGTATTCCATACACATTTATGGTTGTAGCCACATTGCTCCCTCAGTTTACAGTCATAGGTTATATTGGGGTTGTAATAAATTGCCCGTCACATCTTAACCATGCTGAATTCATGTTCTGCAAATGTGCACAAGCTTTATTTCTGAAAAATCCTTAAAAATGCAGCAGGTGGAGAGGATGTTCATTAAGACACTTCTCATGTGACGTGCCCATTGCACTGCTTTGGTTTGGATTTTCAAAAAAGATTTATTACATAAAAGTATTTTCTGCTGTGTGAAGCTGAGATATGTCTGCCTCTAAGGTGACACACCTCACCTGTGAGTCATGTTGAGGAGTCCTTGGTTTTAATATTTTGTTCTCATGGTTATTGGAAGATTTGGCTAAATGATCATTTAGAGGAGAGGGCTTACATGTGATTTTTTTTTTTTTAAACATGCATAGAGAGAGTGACACTAAGAGTGAAGTGAGAACTGGTGGTGCTGAGAGCTTATACTTATATTTTATTGCCTATGAATCAAGAAAAAAAAGTGGTAGCCTGGCACACTATTCAGACACAGACATACAATATTACAGGGTATAATCATAGTTAAATATATGACAGATGTCATGTCAGCATTGTCAGCTGTAAAGGCTCAGTGTTTATGTAGCAAACCAGTAGAGTGCACTGTAAGTCCACTGAATCTCTTCCAAACTTTATTCTGTCCTCACTCACCTGTTACTAATCAATACAGCTCTACTCTGCCACAGTGTTCTTCCACCCACGTCTGGTCGTTATATCTAACTCATCTGATGTGTGTTTTCTCTGTCTTAGAATTAGGAATCAACTTTGACCACATCTGGCAGAAGACTCTGACGGTGCTCCATCCGATGAAGGCAGCAGACGGCAGCATCATGAATGAGACAGACCTGGCCGGCCCCATGGTCTTCTGTTTGGCCTTCGGAGCGACACTTCTCCTGGTAAATCATTTCATTGATGTTGGCCAATTATACTAAAAAACATTCCTCCACATTATATGGTACAAATGTCGATAAATGTTAACACCAACATGTACAACTGTTACTTAATGTGTGTGTGGGTTATATCTGTGTACATCTGACTGTGTGAATTCATGTTTTGTTTTGTTTTTTTTTTTGTCTTTTCTTTTCCTTTTTTTCGCCTTCCCATTCACAGTCTGGTAAGATCCAGTTTGGCTATGTGTACGGCATCAGTGCAATCGGCTGCCTTGGCGTGTACTGCCTGCTCAACCTCATGAGTATGACGGGCGTGTCATTTGGCTGCGTGGCCAGCGTACTGGGATACTGCCTCCTCCCTATGATCCTCCTCTCCAGCTTTGGCGTTCTCTTCTCTTTACAGTGAGTACTCCAGAAAACAAATTAAGAATGGTGATATATCATAAGTCAAGAAAACGATTTTCTTTGTCCATAGACTGCGCGACTCTGCATTGAGTAGCCATATAATTTTCCCAGATGAGGTTTAAGTATTCTACAAGTTCAAAATGATCACTAGTTGCTTAACTGGTTCAACTAAGGTGTGATATTTATGTGTAGGACTATGCTTACTCCCTGCCTCCTGCTTGTCTTCTTTAGGGGCATGCTTGGAATCATACTAACGGCAGCGATCATTGGATGGTGCAGTTTCTCGGCCTCAAAGATCTTCATCTCGGCGTTGGCCATGGATGGGCAGCAGCTGCTGGTTGCTTACCCCTGCGCTCTCCTATATGGGGTCTTTGCACTCATCTCCGTCTTCTAAAAAACACAATTGAGTTCAAAATAACTGACCACCCCCAAAGTTTCTGTAATTTCAGTCTAATTAGCTTCAGCGTAATTATCGGCTAATTACATTTTTATTACAGAAAAATGGGAGCTCCTGTCATAAACGGCACCAGGTTTATTTTTTTTTTTTTGTTTGTTTATTTTGTTTTTCTTTTATAAGCCTCCACCTTTTACTACAGTCGGACTTTACCATCTGCAGGCCGGAGTTTATTGCCTCGCTCCCGTCGTCTCTCCGCCCCGCTCCCCTCATACATCTTTAAAGGAGAGGACTGTCAAATAAACCCGATGAAAAATAACTCTCCTGCAGACCACGTCGAGCCTCCGGGGCGGGGGTGGCGAGCACAGTCCTGTGATTTTTTTTTTTTTTTTTTTTTTTTTTGAAGGACGTGAAGGGGAAAGAAGCGACCGACTAGTTCACACACAGGGGAGACAATTTGATTTGGACACAGACAGGAAATGGTTCGCAGTTTTTTTTTTTTTAAGATGGACCAACAACCAAACCCTCAGCAAACCCTGCAGCCCAGTTTTGGAGCCAGTGGTAACACCATGCATCGCGATCTTTACCACCACCTATAGATTCTACAGCCGTAAGACTTAAGGGAAACATCCACTTTCCTTCTGCACAAGACAACAGTAGCTCATTCTGCTTCTCCGCCCGGAAAGGGCAGAGGAAAACTGGGGGAGGAGGTGGACTTCTCCTCCTCCATAGCTTCCTTTCTCCGGGACTGAGGAGCCATGAATCTCATCATTTGCTCATCACAGCGGTGATCTGATCTTGATGTAAAAACAGCAGCTGTGCTATATCTTCTCCTGCATTGTTTTTTTTTTTTAATTATATTCTCTTGAAGTCCAGTTGAGTTTTGATGCCTTTCAAGAAGACAAGAGTACAGTTTGCACAAAAGCATCGCTCATAATTTCAAAACCAAACAAATTTGATCAAATGTTAATAAGTAATCATCTGAGAGATACTGTACATTTCTAGATACAGACATGTCTCTATAGATTGTTGCAATAGTTTGCATCCTTTACAGTTCTTAAATTTTAACTTTAGACTCGACTCACTCTGTATGCTTTGATGTGTCATCTGTTCATGTCTTCTCATGCACATTAAAGTCGTCTTTGAAGGTGATCTACCTGGTGATATTACATTATGTGGTCAGGCAGAAGACTGCAAGACGAAAATAAAATATTTAACTTGGCCTGTGGACCTTTAGCTGTCTGCTCTGTGGCAGGAGAAAGGCTTGTTGGCGCTGAAAGAAGAGGATGTGAAATACATAAAGACAGCGGGAGATTTTGGGGAGGGGGTCATTTTACCACAGCTGGTGGGTAGATCAAAGGAAGTAATGTGCACTCTGGTCATTGTTACTGCTTTTTGGGTCGCTTCAAGTTTTAGGGGAAAAAAAGGTTTGTGATAATATGAAAAGAGTGTACATGTTTCTCTGTGGACGTGTTTGCACCTCCAGCACTGAAGTCTGTTGAGGTGAGGGCAGCGTAAAGCAAAACTCACCTTTTCTGCTTCACCCTGAAGAAAAATGTCCGGTTCTCTCAGCTGCGAGCGCTCTTCCTGGGTTGGGGTGATGAATTTTGAGGTCAAGCAGGCTTCTGTTGGTATTTCCAGTTAAATGTCGTTAGAGTAGTTGGTCAGCGTGTTTGTCAGTAAAACATTGGTTTGGTTTACACCTCGGCACGCAATACAGAAGCTATTCATTCATGAGGAACCAAACTACTGTAACTTGATATCACACAGGTGTAATTATGACAGAGTATCAGAGTTCCAGCTTTTAAACTAAATGTACAAACTTCCTGATCTTTCTGAAATAAGTTCATCATAGTAACTTTGTCTTAATTTTTCGTTTTGATCAGTAAGTCTGCGACCCTGTCGTGTTTGGATGAATCAAAATCAAGACTCCACCTGTTCTTGGGCACTGGATGTGAGGAGGAGATAGGTCAGTATAACCTCATTAACTCTAATTC
>JBAJHX010000067.1:14964567-14981232 GCA_037176925.1 Amniataba percoides
CATTTATTTTCCATTCTTGTGTTTGTCCCTTGACTTTCACATAACTTAACTACAGTGTGAAAAATTGGGTTGAAGAAAATCAGAATGATATGCACACTGTGAAACAGGTGCCAAAGCAAATGATGACCTAATCCTACAGCGATTAAACATGCAGAATTTTATTTACTTGTAAGACATGTTGGGATTTGTTTGAGATCCTGTGCTGCACATAAAAATGCACTTGACTCTGTATATTTTATGGATAATAGACTTTCATTGAAAAAACGAGCATTGCTCATCCATATTTAAAGTTCGTAAGCCACAGAGGTTGGCATTATTTATGCCTGTGTCTTTTTTTCTTGCACTGCCCGACATAATAAAATATAAATTTACTTATAATCATCTTGCCTATTTATAAATTAATGAACGCGATTGCAGTCTATTTATAGGCAGGGTTGTGTTCCTCTGTAAATTATGTAACAACCCCATACCATTACAGCTGAACAATCAAACACTCCGACATACAAACCAAGAGAAGAGTGGACAGGCTCGATAAATCCATGATGAATTGACTCGGCACTGACATACAGTCACTGTGGAGCTTTGGAAGCAGTTTTTACATGGCGTAATATATATTGAAAATGCAGTGGATTGCAGAATATGCCATTCATTATCTTTGCAATGATTATGTTTACATTACACACACTGCAGCATTGGTTTACAGTGGTATGACCCTGAACTCATGTCAACCGCTTACATAATAGGGCATAAAGTATGGAGTCTGTGATGGCATTTCATGTTGCTCCCCAGTAAATTGAGAGCAAAGAAGATTTTTGTTCTCTGGATGAATGGTTTTTGCCCCAGGGGATGAAATAAATAAGATTTTACTGCAATTCAGTTATTCATCATCATATCTATTCTTTTTTTCCTTTTTTTTATCACAGCCAGATCATCGTGTAGCAGTAAGATTTACTCTACTCTGCTCAGTGGGGTAAGCATAACGTCATGATTATTTCAGGAGTCATCAGCTCAGTAGTTAAAAGTAGCACATGCAGTGGCAGGAGCAGCAGTTAAAACCTTCAACCTTCAAGCCTTCCCTCCAGGAACCTGGAAGTAATTGGCAGCACGTTGGAGAGGTACAGAGGGATATATGGACCTTATTGCGACTCAAAAAGAAGAGCTGGAGAGGAGAGAAAAAAAACCCCTGACAGCGCCTCGCATAACCTTGTAACTTTAATTATTTATAAAATGGCCAGCGACAATCATAACGCTGGGTTTGACATGCAACTGGGCCAAGATTTAGTAAGATAAGGACAAGCCAGAGAGGGAAAAAAAAGACATTAGATAGATTAAGTCATGGAGGCGATATCAAGACTACTGCAAGAAAGCGCAACAGGCACACAATCAGACACACAGTTGCTCGGTATGTGTATGTGTATGTGTATGTGTATGTAAATTGTGAAATGTAGTGAAAAATGCCATTTCTACCAGAGGTTTAAGAAACTGATCTTCTTCTGATCTACTGCAACATCTTTTTTGTCATTTAACCTCATAATGTGCTATTTCTAGAAACCCTTATCTTATTAGTCATTGCGCTCAGGTCCAAAGCTCAGAGTCTAGTAAGTCTTGTTGGCCTATTATGCAAATAGGGCCGCTTTTACACCTGTCATTAACATGTGTGTCATATCCAGATTGTAGTAAACATGATATAACCAAATAACCTGCATACTGACACTGGCTGGATATCCCTATCTAACAAACCACATTTCATTCAGTTCAAGGAAACTTCATAGTATGTTAATAGATAAGAACTTGATTCTAGTTTGGCAAGGGGTGTTAGGCATGCAAATCTCACAACCAATCCAAGTATGTGTAGTGGAAACAGCTCAGTGTGCTGTGCAACTGTGCTCCTCATTTGAGATGAAGAGTGCGTGGATGGACTTACTTTATGTAGTCAGAGTTAACTTGCACTTGTGTGGTTGACATTTGGGAAAAGTTATATAAAATGTATTATGGATGAATGGATGTTTATGTTGTTAGCTGTTATTGAGAAGATTGCACTGCTTTCAGCCCCACATTGAGTTCATCTATTGCATTCCACTGTAGCCTGCAAGAAACTGCAAGGCCATTAAGTAATGGATAATGTTAAAAGATAGCCCTGAATAAACCCCTGGTATTTAATCAGTAATATCATGTTCTAAAATACAAAATAATCAAATTTTTTGTGCAGCAGTTCACAAGCTGGTCAGGGTCCTGGCAAGTAATGCCAAGCAATTTGTGTCCATTGCATGTGCTCATCATTTGGCGGCATGAATTTAACAAACACATTTAAAGGTCTTAAATATGACGAGAGGAGATGACGCTCTGGAGCACAGAATCTCAGACTAAAACAGATGGGCATAAATGGACACACTTCATTCAAATTCAACAGAAACTCAATAAAAATCTGTGAAGTAGTACTAATTAGCATGAGCAGAAGCTTTGGGTGGGGCTTTGCAGAGTGTTGTGTGGGGAGTACCAGACGGAGCAACCCAGAGGAGGGACAGAGCCCCTCCTTGCTGATAAAGTGAATGAGACTTTGGTCTCAGATCAGAAAGCTATTACTCCCCTCTTTAATATATCAGCAGCATGTTTCACCAATGACAGCTAACACCTGATCCATAAATATTTTGTTCCACCTGTGTTTTTTTCTGGAAATCACTGGCAAATGCTGATAAAGACAACACATTCAAATATAGATTGTTATATAACCAGAATGTCACATCATAGGTATTTTCTCACATTAAAAAGGTGCCAAACTCAGTGCTTATTTCTATTACTCACATCTGCAGCTACTGCCAACAGACCGGTGTCAAGTGAGTTCAAATAAAAACACAACCTACAAAATAATATGTGCACTTACAAATATGATTCAACATGTTTACACATCTATCAAGTGCTAAAATGGCCTGAAATTAATTAGCCATTCAATCCACTGATAGACTACATTAAGGCAGACATATAATAGGATCTTAATGCACTTCAAAAATGTTTCCACTTAGAGCTTAGAGCCAATTGAAGGCCAGCACTATGTAGAAACTCGTAGTAACCATAATATATAGGCAATATATAGGCTATAGAAAGCAGTGAGACAAACTAATCACACAAAATAATGAGTTGATCTACCATAAAGCACAAAATGAACATTAACTTCAGAAATCGTTTACTACAAGCATCTTCAAGCTTATAGGCTCCCATGGACACAATAAAGAAAGTACAAGTATGAGATGAAATCTAAAGTAATTTAGCTGTATGTCCTCATGTTATTCATCATAATGCAGGAATGCCATCAGCGCAGTCATTTGACTGTTACACTTCCTCATCGTTATCCCCGTCGCTCTCATTGTTCACTCCTCACAGTACTGTGCAGGCAGGGCCTCTCTGTCGTCAACCATGCATGCATGATGCACAGCATAACAGCAAATTAGATCATTGTGCTCTGCTTGTTAGGGTACTAATCACCCAGAGCAGAACCACTGCCTCTACAAGAGTAAAGTAGTGGTAGTCCACTTGATGTGCTGTCACTGCATCATCAAACTAAACAGTACTGAATGTTGAATTACTACTGCTACACTTTTATGGCGCTTTCTTATGAGGCTTTTATAAAAGAGTGAACGTGAATGGAGGGAAGCCTGGGGGCTAGTGAGAACAGCGAACATAAAGTATATCTATTGCACCCTTTACTATTGGGCAGTAGGTTTAAAAGTTAAAGGCCTGCATGCTGTTGTGCTAGTTACTGCTCAAACACTGCAGCAAAAACATTCTGCTCCTGCTGCTACCGAATACTTGTTGCATTTCATAAGCAAGCTTGCCTGCCAACAGTCTGATGATGTCGCTTCAGGAAGGCTTTGTGGGGAAAACAGTCTCGCTTGTGCTCCGCAACCCTGTTGATCGTGTCAGCTGGTGGCCCCAAATGCCTCCACGAGCAACGTAAGGCAAGATTTCCCCTCCTCTGTTGTGGGCAGTGTGGGGCCGCAGTGACAGAGGGTTTATTCTTCACTGTGTCGCTGGCCACCACTGCTTCACTTCACCAAGCTCCTCTCAGTGTTTGTCCTATTATGCATATTTTGAATTGATGACTTGGCTCTGCGCAGTTTGTGCTTGCATCGGTGTGTTTGGCAATATTGAGCTACGGTTGCTGCCAGCTGAATTAATTATTAAACTGTTTGTATATTCGTAGTGTCTGCTGGTAAATGCTTTTGGCTTTTGGCATGCTGTTATCATTTCTTTTTGAGGTTTAACTTATTTTTCTCTTTGGTGCTTAAGTGGAGTTTGAATGTTGAATGAATATTATTTGTGCTATGGACTGAATTGTTTTTCAGATTTTTTTCCCATTTGGTTTTTGCTATTGTTTTGGTGATGGTGGTTGATATTAGCTCATTAGTTCTGTGTTAGAGGGTAATGTAAGGGCCCTACAGCCTTCAGTGGGAATCACATGGCAAGATACATTTTTTCGGAAATTGGCTTTTGATTAGCTCAATTGAAGCTGCATTTATTTTGAAATTATAATAATACCACTGAAATTGCTCTGGATATTTCCTGTTCATCCATAAAACACTTGTACACAGTCCATTCATACACTGCAATTATTCTGCTGTTATTTTGCCTTCATGGCAAACTAGCATAACACACACAGGAGAGATAATCACATTTGCACTCCTTGTGACATCACAATTCACAAGAGGAGACTGTCTGCTACCTGATCTTGTGATAAAGACATGACAGTCAACAGGTCACTGCCTGACTACCGTACAGCAGCTACGTTGCTCTATTCATATTTCCCACTGTTGTTGGTGGTGCTTGGTTGGGGACTGACCACACAGCTGCTGCTGCTCAACCTATATAAGGTATCTTCCTCATAAAAGTTGGAATTAATTACTTTTTTTCACAACACACATTTGTTATTGGCATTTCCAAACCTCCAAACATTCGGAAGGAGAGATTAAATCAAAGCACAGACACCATATATCAACTCTGTATGCAATATATTTTCTATTCAAATATCACTTTGAAGACCTTCTTTCTGTTAATATTTGGATTAAGCACTATGATATCCTCTCTGTCCACTTAACTCTCAGATTAGAAGCACTCCTCCTTCTATCTTTAAATTGTGGGTAAATTGTGCAGCGCATCCTTCATAATAGTCGTGTCCAACCTGGAGTAGGTATGGGAACATTCTCACTGGCTGCATCCTAATGGCAGATTAAAACACCATGGGTCTAATTGATGCTAAGTGACACATCTAATTACTCCTCCTAGATAAACAAGCTTCTCATTAGCACAGCAATTAGCCAGGTAATGAAACCCTTGTTTTTGGATGACTTCTCAGTGTCATAAACGATAGAAGGGGAGGGACGGATGGAGATCAGAGACTTAAGAAACAGGGACATCTCTGAACAAAGGGCACATGAGGAAAATTTCTCGACTCTATGAGAGACTTTTGTTCAGATGAAGGGATTCATTTGCATGCATGTGCACCTCAAGGAGCCTTACTCACAAAACAAGAGTGCTCTCTCGCACTAAAGTCTATCTTCAAGAAGGAAAACAAACAAACACGTTTTGCACTTTCAATTTTGCTGGATTGTCAATAGAGTCCCAGATTCAAAATGATATAATCTGTCCCCTCATTTTCCCTCTAACACAAATATAGCAAAGTCCACAGTCATATCAGCAAAACTCTTTTTGTTTGTTTGTTTTTGGGTGCAAATATGACCTTACTGCTGGTGATGTGTGCTCATGCAGATGGCATGTCATGGCCAACTTTCTCTTGTTAAGCTATAACTTGTGTTTAAAGTATACTTAGCTGATTTAGACTTATAGAAGTAAAATCATTCCATTAACATCTCATTACTGATAAAATAATACATACATTGCAATATGTATATAGTCACATAGCAAGATCTTGGTCAGTGATTTGTGTAAAAAAGTATTTTCTGTTCTGGGCTGTGAATCAAAACAAAAACAGTCTAAAGATGTCCTTATGGTGTAACATAATATAGAAGGAACTGGTTGTTTAAATGCAAAATTAATTCATTTAGGTGACAGTGTTGTTGGGGATTTGTTGGTTGATTTAAGTTTGTTCTTGCCTCGATGACCCTCCTTGTTAGTCTGACTCCTCTGTTATAGTGACACTTGCAGCTCATTGAGATTCAGTTGTATAACTGTTTTGTGTCCAAAACATGACGTCTTCATAATATATTAAAAAAAAAAACATATTTCTGAATATACTGAGGATAATCAAATATGCTGTAGCCAATGACAGAAGCAATGTTTTTTTATTTGCTGACATGATGTGTTTCACTGGGAACATCACATTACTCTTCTGCACAAACAGACACACGTGTATTTTCCCCACATTGAGAGCCACAGGAAGGTTTGATTACATATCCAGTGCTTTAACACTTAAGATAGATAAATGTTAAGTTTTTCATCTAGAAAATGTATTCCTCAAGAACATACTTAAATATCCTCCTATTTTAGACCCATTACTAAGTTTATGTTCGACTTGTGAGCTGGTTTCAGAAGATCCACCTTAACCTATTAGATAGCTGTTGATAGGCAGCTTTATAACAGAACAAAAGTGAATTTTATTCAGAAAAAAAAATGCTCGTAAATTCACTGTCAGCTCTATGGGGGTAAAACAACAACAAAGCGTTGTTTGTCATCAGTGTAGAACGTAAACACTGGCTGCATTTATTTCTCACAGCATGTTTCTCAGAGCGCATCCATTGTAACACACTTGCCCAACACAATCATCTCCATACATGACACTCTGAGGAGATGTTTTTCTTTTCTTTTGGTTGTTGTATCTTACACGTAAAGAAGGATGCAGCAGGGTGGAGCTACACATTCATGAATAGACATTGTATGTCCATATGTATTCCTGTAAATTGCTCTATATTAGCATATGCACAGCAAAAGAAGACCAGAGTCAAATTTGTATGTGTACACTTTAGGCCAATAAAGCTATATAAAGCTTTTGATGATGAACATATAAACACATATATAAACAAATCCAATTCTTAGGCCTCTGGGGATGTAATGTGTGTACAGTTAAAACAGTAGAGGGACCACCATGCTTCATATAAAGTCAGTGCAAAGTTGAAAATTTCCAGCTTTACCTTGATTTCTGTGCTTAACTCAAGGCTTAATCAGTAAAAACCATGACCGTATGGAGACAAGAAAATAGAGAGTAAAAGAATATATAGCTCAAGTACTGAGGCTAAATGTTCAATGGATACAGATGCATAATTCCTTACTTAACAACATGCCACTGGTGATGATATTCGGTTAGCCACGTTTGCACAACTAACAAAAATTGGACCCACTGTCCAACACATTAAAAAAAAAACAAGGGGCTACACTGAAGTCAGGCTGAAAGAGCAGTATGTAATTATTCAATTAAACCACCTCATCAGATGAAAAGAATGTGTGAACGTGTCGGAACTGGTGGAGTGTGAGAACAGTTTAATCGATGAGGGAAATTGTGGTGTTGAGTTTCAGTCGGGGTCGGTTTGCTGCTGTGTGACTCATCGCATCACCATCATCCCAGAATACACTTTTCCCATGTGGGTGTGTCCATGTGTGGCTCTGCTCTTCCCATCCGCTTCAACATCATCACCAGCAGCACCACTACCAACCCCTCCCTCCAGCGTGGATCTCACTCACTCTTTGATGACTAATATATGAGATCTGCACATTTATAATGTAACATAGAGCAGAGAGGGGAGACATACATAGAAATATTCCAATGTTAAAAAAATACAAGTAATAGAGATGTCATTCTCTCATTCCGTGATGTTTTCTTAGGATTGTAGTAAAGTTTCCTCGATGCACACGAACAAGGTTTAATTATGCATCGGTTTAGGTATTAATTTAGTTCATGAAGGTGCATATGAATCCGCACAGTTTTTTTGAAACCCACTCCACAAAAAAAAACATAATTAAAGAGCTGTAGTATGAAAGGAATAGTGAGATGTATATGAAAATCACAGCTCATGTTTACCGTTTGAAGCAGTATTCTGCAAGACGCCCACCTCATTTCTTTTCAATGGATCCATCCAGTTGAACTGAACTCTGTCAACTGTCTCTCACCCTCCTAGCTTTCGACGTAGGCAGGGATCCAGTGAAGGCTAAAATATGAAGGCGATAGGATGAGCCAGTGTGGATGGTCAGGATGAGATATGAAATCTGATACAAAATAAATTGTAGAGAATAGAATTGTAAGTCACATTATTCTGCAGGAATTTATTCATAATGAGTTAAAATATCAATTTTTTTATTACATATATATAACATATAACATATAATTTCTCAGAATTACATGTGACATCTTGAAGGTGACTATATTGTCTGACCTTTTCACTTCTCAATGTCGCCTCATAAAGTTGATATTGCAAACATTTGCCTATAGACACATCCAACAGACACAGGGCAACAGTGATTTGAAGTCACATCTCTGCCCATATGAAGAATGGAAGTGCAATATTCACTTTTCTTTTAACTCTGTTTTGGTCTCCACCAACTTCAGAGGGACATAATCAGCCATTAAATGCTGAACCAGATGAGTAAATTTTAGGCCATAAAACTGACATAACATGCCAAAAGATGATTAAATTCTCAGTAGATACTTTGTGGGTTCATCACTATAAGTGATGCTGACATGAAATAATGACTACAGCTTTAACGATATTCTGTTTGCAGTTACATAAAACAGAGAGAAAGAAAGAAAGAAATCTATTACACTTGTTGAAACCAGTAAAAGTGTAACATTTCTAATCGAATAAGGACTAAAAATGTTCAGTCTTTCTGCAGAAATAATCAGCTCACTGACTAAATATTTCAGCACCAACACCATTATCTTATAGTGGCTTAGTGTACATCAGCGATACTGTTCACTGATTTAAATGATGAATTTTTATAATAGAAAATGGTGCAGCAGGGTTTACCTTCAAGTGCATCAATTTCTGTGTCCATCATCGGCAGACGCTGAGCAGTCCGCTCGAAACTCCTCCAGGTACTGATACCAAAATAAACGAATTCCCTCACTTTCCACGTTTGCTAACAGCGAGCCATCTCCTTTGCACACACACTGCTCCTTCTCTTTATCTCGCTGAAAAATGTTTCATCTTCTCCTTCTTTTGAAGCATGTAGGCCGCAGTTGGCAGCCAGGGTTTTTGGCGATTCAGAGAGCGCCTCTGGCAGATTACTGTCAGCCCAGATCCTTTGGTTGGAAACCGTGGCGATCTTCTGTGTCATTTTCCTGTGAAACCTGAGGTTGATGCATCTGAAACAACATCTGCTGGCTTTTCAGATAACACCCTGTTGCTTCCAACGAGTCTAACGGGAATAATTTTAGTATACAAGGATGGCGATTTACCACAAAGGATGCTGCTGCTGTTTTATGATTTGAATTTGTAAGTGCGTCTAAAGCATGATGGTTAAAGCCTGGTCTACCTGTGTATGTGTATGTGTGTGTGTGTGTGTGTGTTTGTGGGTGTGTGTCCTTCTTTGTGTGAACACAACTCTACACTAAGCCGTGTCCTCAGCGCTCCATGTATACCAACCACTTAGCACATGATAGGCCGACCCCAAAAGGTCACGACACAGCATGTATCCATGGTGACAGCCTTGCCAGTAGAAAAATGAGCTGGGATCAGCTGCAATCTGAACAAAATCAGCACACTGATGTATGTGCACAAACAAATGAACGTACAAACACACATACACACATGCGAGCGCCGCTGTCAGCAGGGATGGATGGTTGGGCTTGCAGGAGAAGATAGAAGACAGAGGAGGAGATGGAGGGAAATAAGGGTGATGGAAAGGTGGTTTAAACTAAAGACCCTGCAGGGATCGTCCATTCATTCTTCACCTTACCTCACTGAGCCGCACAGAGCAGGGAACGCGTTTGCACCCCATCCACGTGGTATTTTTATAGACTTTGGTAATTGAAAAGACTTGTCAGTCTCTCCCCAAAACACTCTTATTCAAAAATGATTTTACTGTTCCTCGACGTGAGCTCAGCAACCGGGCGAGCTTAGTCATCAGACTGGATAAACTCTGCAAAAGGCTGGTGAAAAAAGAGATATAGCCTCTTTTCCCAAGCCTGCCATTGCAATCAATTCACATTATGTTGTCATGGTTACAATTAACTGTTTGGGTTTTCAGGACCCAATACTTAATCTAAACACACTTAAAAGGTAGACGGGCAAAAAAAGGTGGATCTGCATCGGTAAAATGTTCATTTAAAATCCTGGCTGTGTACACTGATTTAACCTGGAAACTGAGATTACACAAAGATTTGTTTTGAATTATGTTTATTTCTTTGCAGACAGTTGACAGTAGCTGCGCCGCGGCTCTCCAAATATCAGCGCCTTAACACCAGACCCTGTTTTCCCCACTGATTACAATCAATTCCTTCATACTGCTATCCATCTGATTTACCAGCTAGCAGGACCCACACAAGGTTTTTCATCAAAACGATTCATTTTGAACCGCACACAAGCTCTCCGCCCCGTCAAACCACAAAATATGCAAAACGGGTCTGCTTTCTAACAAAAGTGTTCCATCCTCATCATTTTTGAGGTAGGTGTTTTGAAAGGATCTTCCTTTTTTTAGATGCGGTAGCAGTGAAACCTCAATAATCCATTTACATGGAGCTGTGGATTTGTTACCTGATCCTGTTTCACTCTTTCTCTCTTGCATAAAGGAACAAGAGAGTGGGATCTCTCTCCCCCGCTGTCTCTGTCTCTCTCTCTGTCTGCCTCTCTGAATGACTCACCCTGTTAAATAGAACATCTGTGTGCCACATATCAGCTGTGAAAACAACAGCTGGCTAAGCCCTAAAAACAAAATAAGCAAATAATGTAATGAGTATCGCAAAAATAAGACAAGATCGTCGAGCAAACTTGGCATATTGAACAACATTTCAATTAAATTTACATTACCCCCTTCTGAGCTCCTGAGACCGAAAACTAATAATTCATTACCAATATACTGAGTAGTTTTTGTGTTACACAGTGTTTGTTTTGTAGTAAAACAGAGCCTCTAATCTGTTCATTTACAGGTGGCCATTAGCTTTATGTTATGTATATATATCTTAACATGTTTCACTGTGTATTGTTGCTTTTCATCACAGACAGACACAAAGTCGTCCACTGATTGGATGCTGAATGGCCACTTAAACAGAAACAGCACACCTGAGGAACATCCCAATCCAGCACAAAAGCACCTTTAACTATTAGGTCAGTAATAAACTCATAACTGCATGTACACACGTCTAACAATATCATCTAAAGCTGGATACAGATGTCATAGCTGGGCTGTTGCACTGGAATGTATTAGGGGGTACAAATGTGCCTAATCAAGTATCCACTAAGTACTGTTATTGTGTTATACTTTAATTTATATATATTCTATTCTCCTGTAATCTGCTGTAATTGTTGTGCACATGATGATAAAGAACTGAAAGTCCTTAAAGTAGAAAAAAACATTTTATTTACTGTATGAAAATCTTGCATTATATTCTCTTTACTGTTTGTCGTCCAATAAACCTCTATATGTTTTGGTTGCATAATTGCTTATTGCAATATCTTATAATTAAGTACTTTAGTAATCAGATTAGTAAGTATTCAATATTAATAACAACTTCTTATATTAAAACTTCCCAACATCCATGTCATCCTTTTGAAATAAATGATACCATTTATTGCAATGCAACACTGCTGTTGCCTTTTCTTTCTCAACAGTCCTCCCTCGTTACCTAGTAATATTATTGCGCATACACATTAAATTTTAAAACATCCCTACAGTATCATTTATCTCTGTGTACTCCTTAAACTCAAAGTTGTTAATCCCTTGTTCCCCGTCATCTTGTTTCCCCCCATTCACACATTTGTCCTGGTATACTCATTAAGTATTTTATTAATACACAGTATAATAGATAATTATTAAGTCATTTGTGGGTTGTAATTTACAGCTTTAACACAAAAAAAACTTAAGCTGATGTTTATGTTTTTAATGGCAACTCACTTGTTATAATTAATTCAGCAACATATACTGAACTAAATGATGAGATGATAACTAAGTATAACATGAAATTATCACCCACGCAAATAGCTTTTTTTTTTTTAGATATTAAAATGTTAATAGTGAAGTTCATGTTTGTCACGGGACAGGAGCCATCTGTACAATGAGTCATTTCACTTCACTTTCAGTACATTTTACTGACAACACACATACAGTTTTTTTTTTTTCTTCTTTCTTTCCGTCAAGTATTGTTTCTTTTTCTCTGTGAGCATCACCGTTGTATCTCTCCATCAAACGTTCGTTACGCACCAGCCATGGTCGCTGTGAGATTTGTGACACAGCTGCACAGCCTCTTTAGATTTCCGTCCCTCCAGATGACTCAGGGGATTTTTTGGCTGGCTAATTTCACGCTGGCTAAAACATAAACCGAATGAAAAGTAAAAGGACAGCCAGGGGACAAGGTTTCACGTCCCAGTTTTCTCTTTCTCAGGTTGAGAAAACAACCAAAAACAGAAGAAATGAAACTACAACAGTACAAAAGTATAGAGTTACAGAAGCTTTACAATAAGGCAGAAATTCAAAGAGGGTTTAGGGTGACAGCAGGTTTCATTGCCTCATTCATTCATGGAGCTTTAAGCTACAAGATCAGATAACCTGTCTCTAATACTTACACTGTAGTATTCCCACTAAATGAATGTCATTTTGAACTCAGTGTACCTGGTAAATATTCACTTTGGTAAAGAGTGAATATTCAAGCTCTATTTTATCACTTGAAGCTGTAAAAAAATGCCAAAACCAAAATTTTGTGGAGGAGCATCAGACCTCAAACAAGTATTTAACTCGAGGGCAAATCCATTTATCTTCTCTAATTCTTATTGACTTTGTTATTACAGCAGGTTAGGCCTGAATGTAGGTCACATATTTTGAACAGCATGCCAAGCTGTCTCAAAAACCACAATTTATCACATGACATACACATGATAAAGTCATTTGGCCAGAGAGTGCAGCTTGCTCCAAAACCAGTTTATAATTTATTCCACTATAGGTTGAAAGCTCAGGTACCTTTTTTAGAGCGCAGTCTCAGAAACATCCATTTGTATGTTTCTGTTCAGATGAACAAGGGCATATAAAGGAAATGTAACAACTGCTCCTGGATTATTTAAGTGACTACATTATTAAGGACGATTAAGGCTTGGCCTGCCCCGATTGTACTGGAGCAAGCACAGGCAAGCTCTCACAGTGCGCTAGAGAGATTACAGCGCTAAAGGGGAAACTCCACCAATTTCAAACATCAAAGTCTATTTACAGGTCAAAGGGAGTAACTACTGCTGTGTTTGTGTGGAAAAATATGTTGTATAAAGCCTTTTGTGTCTCCAGAGGGAGCTGTGTGAAGTCTGATCATTTGCCTTAAGTAAGGTTGAGGCTACCTGGTCTGGTCATCCACTGGAGTCAGGGGTGTGCAGTTTGACGAGACGTGAGGGGAGATGAAAGCGGGGACTTGAAAATTTGACATCTCTGCATCAATTATGTCTCTTTTTTTTTTTTAACTGTCCGCCAATGTTATAGGAGTGCAATGTTAAATTGAAGTGCCCTTTTAATCACTTTTAATCAACCATGAAGGTTGCTGCTATCACTGATGATCAGCGTGCAGCCACAGATAAATAGTAATATTCTGTTTTACCATCCTTGTTTTACAAATTCTTGAGTGACGCACTTCATCTGAGTAACAATAATAATAAATGCAATCCGAAGATATGCATTCATTCAGCCCAAAATGCTGCACTGAAGGTCTTGGCTCTAAATCCAACTTCACCACAATAAGATCCTTTGGGGAAACTACAGTAACAGTCCCTCGCTCAACACGACTGTTTTGAATGTGCAGCAGGAGTGGCGGTTGACTGTTTTTTTCCCCTCCAGATGTTCATAATGGTGCAGTGAGCATACCAGACTCACTCTTATCTTTTATGTGTTTACCTGCTCGCGCATTTACTGTTCTGTCTCATCCCCCGGTGGGTATTTGTGTGCGAGCCTCGCGTCGCAATTATAATGCAGCGTGTGAGACCGACGTCGTGTTTGCAAATGATTTGGTAGATGAAAACGGAGAAGAAGCGAACGCAGTCGCTCATGCAACACGTGACATTTCCATCCTGACACCAGATATCCAGAAATCCAAATTAAGTTATCTGGGTTCGGAGCAGAAAAAGAAGAACAGTCTGTTCTGTTCTCGCTTTCAGTATAACCCTGTAAAAGCGCTGGCTTTCTGTGATATGTTGAGAAAACACTCATTACTTGAGTATACTATGAATGCCAGCGACAATCTGCGTCGCTTCTCTGCCGCCAACCGCTACTTGCTTCAGTCAGCAGAAGCGACACGCAGGGCACACTGAGACTGAGAGCGCTGTCTCTCATTTGAACTATCATCTTCCTTTTCTGGCTGTATCAGATTAAAAGTTACACCACCACTGACTTCGGCGGTTTGCTCGTGGGGAATGTAAACAGCCTCTCCACCTCATACCCTGGTTGCAGTGAACTCACCGAGCTGGTGTCCCGATGAAACACTTGAAGAGCAGGTTTACAGCTCATTTCAGTTCTCTCTGATAACACAAGACCCATTATGCATGTATGCACACGTACTGTTATGTAACTCAACGGTGCAAAATCGCGGCTCATGTATATATCTGAGATGGACATGATTAAAAATGCATGATATTACTGCATATTCTAAATGCCACTCAGTCACATAAACAATGCTGTGGTGTTGATTCATACACTCTTTATGAGTCAAACAGCCACTCGTGACATTACGATTTGAATTTTTGCAACTTTCCTTACATTTTTACATCACCCAACTCCCACAAATCCACTTTGCATATGTGCAAAGAGGGTACATGTGCTCAGAGAGAACCATGAGTCCTGAACACACTGTGGGTGAATACAGTTTCTGCTCTGACACAACTTTGGCTTTCATGCTCTCAGTGATAAAATTGGTGAATAAGAACATCTTATAAGATAATTCCCCGTGTGAGAAATCATAAATAGCAGATGGCAGCTGAAGCAAAAAAGCAAAATGCTGGCAAATCAGGTCAC
This sequence comes from Amniataba percoides, assembly GCA_037176925.1. Classification (NCBI taxonomy): domain Eukaryota; kingdom Metazoa; phylum Chordata; class Actinopteri; order Centrarchiformes; family Terapontidae; genus Amniataba; species Amniataba percoides. The sequence continues at coordinate 14,979,703 of JBAJHX010000067.1, forward strand.
TGATGGTAAACCTGCCGCCCTGCAGCCACTTTGTTGTCATCTAATTTGTGTGTGCGTGCGGCTGATCTCTTCTAAAACCCTCTTTTGCTGCTAATAGATCATATTGCCTCGTCAACTACTGCATCCAAAGGTCACTGTGGTCAGTCGACTTGAAGGTTAGCTCCATGCCTTGCTCTCTATGCAAAGCAGATACTGATATGGAAGATCTCAGATTTTGGGCCTTTCATGCAGGGGAGCTGCCACACAATAACAGAACATCTGTACTCCAGACATGGCGGCGGCTTGTGCTCATATCTGTTGCTGCGGGGCAAAAAATGTCACAACAGCAGCAGTGACAACTAAACAAATCAATGAGTGGGAGGAAGCACAGTCAGATAAGTTTCTCTTAACTAATTTGAATTTCCATGTGATAACAGAAAATTATGCAGGGTGCTTAGTGAGCAACTTTTCACAGTGATCAATAACTCACTGGTGGGTGGAAAATTTGTTAGCAGTAGCTGTCCACTTGGACCGTGGGAAGGTCACAGTGCAAGATGATGAGAAGCACATATGTAATGTCAAGTGAGGTTATGTAATAAGCAGCACATCATCCTTAAAAAAAAGTTTTTGATGCCAGATCTGGCAGTCTCTAGGCCCCACCTGTCTATACAGTATAGTACATTAACATTCACCACTTAATGTACTAGAATAGTACAGGATGTGCACCATTTATTGTGAATGCTGGCAGCTTTTGTGCCATTAATCATTGCTCATACTAGTTTTCACACACTGGGGAGGTTGTGTTCCAGTTGCGTAGTTCCTGCGCTGTAGATTGACTTGAAACCCAACAGCAAACAAGAATTTAGTCTTTTTTAAATCAATTTAGTGTGCTGGATGAGTGGCTTTAAAAAAGAATGTACTTTTGGCTTTGGCTAGAATTTAACACATGATATTAAACACATGAGCTGCATAAAGAAAATAACTGTTCATGAAGAGGCAATATAAATGCAATCTGTCTCCTTCGGCCTTTATTATTTCATACTCCCCATTTACATTTTCTGGCAACGGTACAACCTCTAATACATAACGTTTGCTCACATTACTCTGTCCTCTCCACTTTTTATTTGGCTCAGTTTAGGTCCTCTATTTCTTTCCAGTCATATTACAAACGAGTTTTATGGTTTGATTCCTCATATAGTTCTGTACTTTTAAACACATATTCTTCAGATGTTGTTGAAAAGCTGTACGGTGTTTCATGGTGCAAACACAAAACAAATGGGATCATGTTTTTAATTGCTTTTGCTCCAGCACTATGAAAGAGTCAGACACAGGCACATGAGAGAGGGGACTTTTCCCACACTGCTATGTATTGCTGATGTTATGTGTACTGTAATGGTGCTGGAATACATTGTGCATCTATATTTCCAATGCATGGTTACATCTATATTTACATTATGTTTACATACCTCTAGTTCAGGGGTCGGGAACCTTTAACACTGAAAGAGCCACTTTTGCTTATTTGCCCCTGCGCAACACCGCGTGGGAGCCGCA
>JBAJHX010000067.1:14981332-15027802 GCA_037176925.1 Amniataba percoides
GAGAGGGCTCAAGAGAGCCAGATGAGGTCATCAAAAGAGCCGCATGCGGCTCCGGAGCCGCAGGTTGCCGACCCCTGCTCTAGTTCATGCAAATAATGGTTAAATAATTGCATTAACATGTACCAACTTTTTCTTCCTTTTTCTTAAAGATATTACCTATGGTTGTGTGTCTCTTATGAACTGGATGTCTTAGTAGTAGTACCAATTAAGAAGAAATTAATTTAACCTGCTTGGACTCAGCAGCAGTAAATATGTTCTAAGATCATTCACTTGAGTAGTAGCCATAGTGAGCCATAATGAGAAAAGGCCAGACATTCAGCAAAATCTACTATTAATTCCAAAAATACTATTGAAACTAATAAAAGTAAGAGTTTTATCATTTTCCATAAGACATATTTGACAAATAATATATATTAATATATTTCTAGCAGTATTTCAGAGCTATTGAGGAATATAATCTTATGTCTTTTGCAAATAAAGTCTGGAAAAATAGCAAAAAATGATAACTGTGATTATGAATGTAAATGAATGTATTGGCGTAGGGTAACATAAAAAGCTAAATACTCGAGAGAAGTGCCTCATATACTATTTCGTAATATTTCATCAATACTCTGTACAGCTTGACTTGAAATAGATTTCCTGTGATTGTCCAAACTTTGTGACACTCACTGTATTTGGCTTGCTACGCCAATCTCGCCTCCTCTGTGTCTTCACAAAACATTAAAAGCAATTCGTAACCACAGTTTAATCCAGATAAGACGCACAAACACGACCTGTTGGCGTGGAGGTGTGTATGTAAGCACTTAAGCACAAGCACACTTTCTTTCTAACTGCAAGGCAGAAAGATGGACATGTGCCAAATGCCATCCAGGAATGCTAAGTTATCCTGCAGACTTCCTGTCTGACAGGGGCGGTGTAGAGCTGAGTTTGATTGCATAGGAGCTTCAGTACAGCGTGTGCTCTGATGTAAGACTAAATCTGAATATCCAAGCAAATCACAGACATGTTTTTTTTCCTTATGTGAATGCATGTAAAAGCCACTCCTTAATGTAAAGTAAATGTGGGTGCTTTACGTCCCTGTTCAGATTTCATTCTTTACTTTATTCCCAAATCAGACATGTGGCGAGCAAAATTTATCGTCCAGTATAATAACCACTCAGTCCGTGCAGCGGTTCTCAAAGGGCCCTGATTATATTTGAGCCAGCTGAGTTCCAGACATTTTATGTCAAGGCGGAACTTTCTCTGGATGATCCTCAGCTTGCTTCTGCTTCTGGGTTGTTTGGGGCGCTTTGCACACGCTCTCAGACTCACACGTCACACAGAGCAATAACTTATTTGTTTGTAGTCTGTCTAGAAAACCTTCCTTGCTGTGTCATTTCCATCCTTACTCTTGTAGACGCTTCCTACTCATTGTCTAACTCAGCGCTGCCTCTGAAATACCAAAGGGTGTGAACTGCCTGTTCACCTTTAAAAAGAAATCCTTCCTTCCTTTTGTACTTCCGTCTGAAAAGAAACTCTTCCTTCCTCCCAGTGCTTTCTCCGCCACATCTGACATAACTCAATTGTGCTATAGGTCTTGAGCTGTGAATGTTTATACAAAGAAGAGGGGTGAGAAAAAGCACTTTATTATAAAATTTGTTCGGTTTAGTTGCAATTTACTTCATTATACGTGCATTTGAATTCATGCAAGTCTGGGAGTCATATGAAACTGTAATAATGTATTTAGTCAATGAAATGATTTAGATGTGAGCTAATTGATTTTTCAGATTTCTTTCTTTTACCTAAACCTTCACCTTTGTTGCACTATTGTAATTGATTTTGTGAACAGTCAAGCACTGTAAAAGGCTGAATACATTTTAAAAAAATAGAATTTCTAAAAATAGAACACCCTAAAAATAGAACACCCGCAGTTAGAGAGTACTTTAAACTATACACAAAAGTAAATATGAAGGTATGAAGGTTCAATTACAGTTCCACTTTAAATTATCCAATTAACAGTAAGTTGGTTACAGTGAATAGTCTCCCAAAACTTAATAAATATTGCAAATAATAAATATTACTTGTTGTAGGACAATAAGTGACCGAACTAAATGTCCTTTCACATCACTTTTAGACAACAATCAAACTAATCAGAACAGCTAAGAATAATGAACCACTGTTTACCGTAATAAAGACAAAACATGGATTTGAAGGAGTGGTAAGTTATATAAGAGAAATGGCCAATAACTTGAGCCTTACTATGGACTCTGCACTTCCCTGCTGGCCAATTACAAATCAGGGCTTGAACAAAAGGCCAGTGGACTCCCCAATAGCATGTTAATTGGACAGAGTTCAGTCAGGGGTCAGGCTGCGAGGTCAGAGATTTTGGCAGAGGGAGCAGTGTGGAAATGCGCCCCCTTGAATTATATTAAGAGCAGGACGCCCCAGTGGCCTGAAGTACCCCCAGTTTAAGACCAGAAGAGGACCTTTGTTGTCAATCCCTTTTTTTCCTGCCAACCCTTTAATAAAGCATATCCAAAATATATTTAAACTTAAAATCAACTGTCCTTAAAATGTTCACTTAAAACATCAGCCTTCATATAACAATGTATTTTTCCAATGCAGACACTTTGATTTTACTTGCAGAAATATTCATTCATTCAATCATTCATTCAGTTCTTCCACTTCCATTGGACGCCATTTTATCTTTTTCTCTTTTTTTGGCAAAATGTTTGTTCATGATGTTCAAAATCATCAAACAAGTTCTGTCATCATCAACCCTTGATGTTGGATGTTAGGTTTTCACTCTACATAAAAATAAAGGTTGACACTGACGGTGAAATTTAAGAGTGGCTCTGAGTGAATGGAACATTTGTGCCTGGGGATATTTTTTAATATTGTGAGTGCCACAGGGCAAATTCCTTACACATCCATTGTTTTTGTGTAGCGGCAGAAGTTCCACAGAAAGATATCTCAAAACCTTGGCTGATAAAACAAAAGTCTTTCAGCATGCACAGATCTAAATTTGAGTGAACAGACCTTTTTAAGTGTGCCTTTTACCTGTAATTCAAGCAGATATTCCTAAAAGCAAATGGGCAGCCAACTGTGTGTGTGTATGTGTGTGTGTGTGCATGTACATCTGCTTGGGTCCAGTGATTCTTAAGGCAAATGCTGAGCTTTCTTTTTTTTTCTTTGTCCAAAGGTCAAGAACATTTGAAACCCAAACTTCAGCATCTGTTCATTCCCAGCGCGTGTGAGTGCACATCAATCAATGAATATTCACATGTTGTCTCTCTGCAGCGGCACACTCGCTGAAACTAGTGTAACCATACAGAGCGAGGCGTATCACACAGCCACAGTAACATACTTCTCAACGAATTCCCAGCTGCACATACATGCACATGAAGCACCACATGTCCGGTGTTTATTTTATTATTGGTAAATAGGATCACCCATTGTTGCCCGGCATTAAAAACTCACAGTGTTCCCTGTGATGTTTTGAGAACAGTGTGGTTTTCTCAGGCCCTGGGGAGCTCCTGCCTCTCTCCAGCCACGCTAGGCCTTAATGAGACATCCACATGCACAGGACACACTCTGCTCCTTCTAATCGAATGACTTGCATGGAGGGTCACACCTGCCCCCTCCCAACCCCCCCCCCCCCACACACACACACCCTTCCCCACCTCCTCCTTTTTCCCCCCTCCCGCCCCTTTTCCTTTTCCTTCTTTCTTCACCCGGCTGTTGGTTTGCATCTGCCCGTCCTTGTTTCTATTTTAGCAAATGTCGAATCGTCACTGTAATTGTGTCTCCAGCTTATCGTGTAAAAAGTTTACAGGGCGCTACTGGCTGACAACCTTCCCCTCTGAGCCCCTCACCCTCTGGTCCCACGAGAATCTGCCCCATCTTGAGCTCCCCGCTTACTTACAGCGCCGCCTTTGCTGAGTGTGGGGAAAGAGCGTGTTAATGTGTTCGATCTGAGCGTGCTGGGAGCAGCTTTTGTTTTGGAGGATGTTCTCGCCCTCCAAACTTTGCATAGCTGAAGCTTCCTCGTTCACCCCTGAGCGCTCCCTGTGTGCACGCTTTGACGTTTCACGTGATCCTCAGCCAAGATCTCAAGATGACCGGCATGGAAATTACAACAGAAGGTGTCAAAAACAAAACTGATTTCATATTTCTGTTGCACCTGGTGTGTCTAAGAGCTGTCTGCTGTGGTGTGCGCTTGTGTCGATCTAGACCTCAGGTGACCAGAGCAATCGGATGTTTCAGGGCTCCCATCCCTGAGGACAAGAGTATAAGAGATAACAGTAGAGAATGACATCTTGGTTTGGAACAGCCTACTCCATACATGCTCCTCCTCTTTGCTTACAACCTTATATGACCCTTAAAAAAAAGCCCCCCTCCTCCCGCAGTCCCTCCCCAAAATGGGACTTGAACTTTGGATAGTCAGAGTCGTGATGGTGTTTGGTGCTCGGGCTTGATTTGATTCGGTCTGGAGAGGCCGGAGTATCTACCCAAGTCCGACTGGCTCCTCGATCCCATCGTGCCCGCCCGTCGACGAAGACACGTTTTGACAGATTCCCCAGCGGAGAGAGTTTCAGTGAGGAAAGGGGCGTTCACCGGCAAGTGTCAAACTAAACGGCTACGTCAAGTTCCCACGCGTGGAGAGGAGGCGACAGGAAGTCGTGCTTTAAAATAAGAGGCAAAGAAGAGCTCGCTCTGCAGAACAGGGAGAAATAAAAGCGAAATCAGCCCATCTGTCTTCAGCAAATGCGGCCATTATTGTTCTTTTCTCTACCCCCAAAAACGCACTTTTACGCACGCATGGAGTTTGCGTAAAAACAGCGCGCCGGCTAATCTTTTATTCTTAAAGGGCGAGGCGGATGCTTTCCTCCGGTCTGCGCTTCACCTTGACTCCGCCTCGGCGCCCGTCCGCCATGCCCTGCCTGAGTTTGCAGTAGAGTGCGCCAGGGCAGCGCGGCTCCATTATATAACTTTGAATGTGCGCCCCGCAAAGAGCGGCGCAGGAGCGGAGTGACGCGCCGCGGATCCGTCGATTCTCTGCGGATTTACTCTGAAAATCGCGAGCGGGTGACCGATCGACCACTTTTTCCTATTTTTCCTCTCTCTCTCTCTCTCTCTCTCTGCACCTCTCTCTCTCTCTCTCTCTCTCTCCCCCCCTCCTTCTCTCCTCTACACCAGCTCAGCTCCTGGCCGGCGACGTGCGGTAAAAGTTATCGACAGATCGGCGAGGCGGCGCGTCTCCAGCGAGGTCAGCGCCGCTTGTTGACTTTTAGTTAGAAAAATAGTTACTGTTTTTTTTTTTTTGGACGATGTTTTCCTGCCGCGCTGGGGGGAGAGGGGGAGAGGGGGCGACAGAGCCGGCTGACATTTCACCGCGCAGCGCTTCTGCGAGGACGGGCTTTTATTGCAGGGCTTGACTGTGTGGACATTGCGTTATTGCTCACATATTTTTTTTCTTTCTCTCTTTTTTTCTTCTCTGTTTTCTTGTCTCATCCAACTCGGACAGACGGGAGATGACCTAACCGGCGGAGCGCATCCTCCTTTCACTCACAGGTACGGTCTACTTTCAGGTGCGACCACTTGCCTTTGCAGGTAAATAGCTCTGGGGGGGGGGGGGGGGGGTATTGACAGGGGTATTAACCACCTCCTCCTCCACCCCCACCCCCACCACCAGCAGAGCTAGGCCGGCGGTGAGCGTCCCCCGTGTGCGCGCTGGCAGCCGCGCAACCGTGTGACAGCTGCCGCGCACCGACACCCGCAGGAGAATTTATTTCTTCTTTTCCTTTCTTTTTCTTTGTATGCATGTAAGAGGCAGAAAACGTTGCACAAACTCGCCGCTTATCACCCCCCCCTCCCCCCGGCGTGCGGCCGTGTGCAGTTTCCCGTCGCAGCCAACAGGTTGCACTAACGCTTCCTACAGGCTGCGCGCTTTGGAAAAGTACAGTACGCAGCGAGCCAGGAAACCCCAAACTTTTTTCTTCTTCTTTTTTTTTTCTTTTTTTTTTTTCTTTTTCAACTTCAGCACACCGAGGAGGCGTCTGAGCGCGGCGCTCATGGCACCGCAGAGCCGCCTATACGCTCCTGTGGGCGTGGAAAAGTGGTGAAACCCGTGACCAAAACAAAACACACACACACAAAAATCAGTCTAATTCCTCCGGCGGGGGAGTGAGATCAAAGTGCGACTCCTCATGTGAGCAGACAGAAACCTCGCAGGACCCCTCAGTGACAGCAGCAGAGACATGTGAGGAGGAAGTGCAGTGAAAAACCGCTGCACGTATAGCGGCATGTATATAATCTACACTGCATAATGTCCTCTTGGGGGGGAGACTGTCTCATGCGCGCACCAAAAAAGGAAAAGAAAAGGAAAGAAAAACTCAGATTTTAAAAAAATAATGGCAACTCGCATTGATCGGGAATGACAGGAAACTACCACGTCGTCAATAACTGCCTGATTTTTGAGGTAACGATGTTTTTTCTGTTTTTTTGTTTTTTTTTTGAGAGGGCGTTTGGATGCATGCAAATATCAGATTAGGCCCGTGCGTGCGTAATGTTTGCGCGTAATGTGGCGCAGACTGTTGGAGCAGAGAAGGAAAAGAAGAAAAAAAAAACATGGCGCAAGTGACAGCTCGCCTGGTTACAGTAGTTCCTCTCTGGCCGTCCAGATATGACATTGTGATATGTCACAGAAGTGACATGATTTAATTTCTTTTACTTACCTGGACTTCGTTTATTTATTTATTTCTTACATTCTGTCCAAACTTTAAATCCTGCATATGTTTGGAGTCAATTCGCTGCCTCTTGCAAGTGCAGATAGACACTTATTGGTGAGTCCCCGCACCGTGCCCAGAGGCCCTTTGTGGGTTAATCTCTTTGGACAGATGTATGTTGTTGCACACACGCTGCACCGGACTGTGTGTGTGTGTGTGGGGGGGGGGGGGGGGCACTCTTTGGAGAGGTTGCAGCCTGTTGTGCCCGGGCATGTCTCTCCTTCTTTGCTGCATGAGTTAAGGGGGAGACGTAGCATGAGCATATAGTCATGTGTGTTATGTAATGGCTGCAGGTCTCCTTGTTTTTTTTTTTTTTTTTTTTTCCTGCAGTGCTGTTTTGTGCCATTAGTGCCTCTGCCATATTGCTCCAGCATGGGAGTGAGAGGGGGAGATGGCCTGCTTGATATGGCCAGTCATTTCTTGAAAAACGATAATAATGATGATAAAAAAAATGAATAAGAGAGAAAGTGGTGTAGGCTGGGCAGAGGCGGTGTAGTAGATGTGAGCCTTGCACCTACAGCTCTCTTTATAAACTGCACATTTTTAATGCAGGTGTTTGAAAACACCTATTAATGTGAAAGATCAACATTTCAATGAGGTTTCCCGTTTTTCTCCGTTACCAGCTCCTGCGAATGAATCATCTCATCCAGCATTGACTCTGCTTTTATAGCCTAACCTTGCCTCTTCTTCTCTCTCTCTCCCTTTCTGTGTGTGTGTGTGTGTGTGTGTGTTGTGCACTCTTTGACTCACCCTCACTGTCCTGTCAGGATAAAGAAATGGATCAGGGTGGACTGAAGCGCAACGGTAATCGAGACGACAGCCTGACATTTGGGGAGACGGGAGCCAGAGTCTGCAGAGATACAGGTGACACAGCTGGTCCACTGCTCCAGTCTGCCACGCACCTGCCTGGCCTCGGGTCTCTGCCCCAGCCTACGGTGGCCCCGAACGGTCGGGTTGGAACCAAAGACCAGGGGGAGCTTGGAGGCCTCTTTGAGCCCCCTCAGCAGCATGTCCTAAATGAGGGGTCAGACATAGAGGAGGGTAAAATCAGCAGAATGCAGAAACAACAGCAGCAGCAGGATATTGGTCTATTCAGCATGGAGGACAACTTGTTGAAACAGAGTATTTCCGATCTCGATCGGACGTCCACCTCTGTCATCAGCACCTCAGTCTCCTCCGTCCTGGGCAACCTCCCTCTGCCTGACCTTTTTTCCCAGCCGATCAAGCAGGAGGGAAATTTTACTCTGGATAAAGACTTGGGAAGTTACAGCGGACACACAGGCGCTGGCCCGTGCAATCTGGATGGCAACAGCAATCGCCTAATGGAGGATTCAGAGATTTGGCAAGACCTAGACCTCCCCAGCTCTTTGCCAGATATCAGCGAATTTGAGTTGGATTCGGAAGTGGCACACTTGGATAACATCCTGCATGACAGCAGGGGTGGTGGCAGCTCTGTCAGTGGCCTGCTAAAGGAAACAAAGTCTCTCATTGGTAACGGCGTTAACTGCACCGGTGTGAACGGCACAGACCAGCAGCAGCACCCCATGCACCATCAGCATCACCAGCAGCAGCACCTTCTACAGCACCAGCAACATCAGCTTCACCGTCAGCAGGACCCCGTCTCGCTTCTCTCCAGCGTCATGATCAAGGAGGAGAAGGACCCAGACGACTCTTTGATCCACATCCGCACTCCTGGTGTTATCAAACAGGAGAAGCAGGACAGCCCCGACTTCTGCCAGTCGCAGTGTCACCAGGGCAGCATGAGTTCCCTCCACGGAGGAGGCCCCATGTCCTCGTCCATGGGCGTCGGAGCGGGACCTGGCTTCCACTACAGAGCCAGCCCGTCCTCCTCGTTGGGCCTACAAGACCAGAAGCCTTTTGGCATGTACTCAAACATGCCTCTGGTGGAGAACTGGGCTGGAGGGAACAGGTACGGAGAGTCGCTCGGGGCGCAGAGGTGTGACGATGGTCTCCCGTCTACCGCAGCCATGGGAACTTTTCCTGTCAGCTTCTCCAAGTAGGTCTCATTGAATTACTTTATCCCACTTGACTTTGGGTGTTTGCGTTCAGGGGTTAATTTGCTTTGCTTTTTTTTGTTGTTGTTGTTAAATGTGAAAAAGTAAAGATCTGAGTGCACTGACAAGAGCTTGGCAGTAATTCATCAGTTCAGTACAGTTTGTCTTTCAGCCTTAGCTGTGATAAGTTTCTGTGATAGGAGCACAAACTGTGATCTAGACTCAGTGACCTGGTTCTTTTTTCTTTGCTGCCTTTTCTAAACTCGAAAACTGTGCCGGGAAAGATCTGTCGGTCAGATATTGCGAACAAAAGCTGTCAGCAGTTTGATGCAAATGAACACACTGAATGTGCAGTTTTTTTAATGCAAACTGTTTGTTGGTCACTGCAGTCATTGGGAGTCAGGTTTATCAGGAGTCAGATACTATTTTATTAAATTAGTCATTTTGACAAGAAGACAACTGAGACTGATATATAAGGAATATGTGCCAGTGAATTTATTTATTCAACGCTAGACCAGCCAGTCTTGGGAAAGTACGGATTATTTTTCCCTCCACGAAAATAGTCCTTTTGATCTCACTGTGACTCCAGCAACTATGAAAGATATATATGTGCTGGTCTCTGCTGATGCTCCTGAAATCAAATCAAGTTCAGAGTGATGTGTCAGGGTACTTAAGATCCCTGTAGGACACCTTGAGTGTGTATTTGGGAAATGAAAGCAGTTGGTGGTTTTTAAGCCTGAGTCTTCCTGTGTGATTCTAGCACAGAAACATCACTTTAATACGCCCAAAAAAGGGTGTCAGGTGTCATTGTATGTTTGTGACATTTGTGTGTGTATGTGTGTGAGAGGGGAAGTGCTAGCACCCCTGGGGTGGAGGGCATCTGGCGCTTATCACCTCCAATAGTCAGACTCAGCAGGGCATGCATTCCTCCAATTCATCCGCATCGCAGGGCCACCAATGACTGATAGGAATAAATTCAGATTTATTGACAGGATTATCGTCAGAGGAGGCAGATATGAGAGAAGTTGATGAATTGAATGGAGAGTTGCCAGGTTACAAGGAGGTAGGAGGGAAAAGACACTGCTGAATAAGAAAGTGAGTATGTTAAGTTGCACAGAGATGGTGACGGTGATCACTCCGAAGAGACAGGCAGTCTGCAAACATTTCTAATCTTGTTTCACTTTCAGCAGTACAGCTTTTGGTCGCACAAAATCAGATATTGACATTGATATTGACGTTTTTGAGGCAAAACTGTGAAATTGTCCTTACACGCTGCAGCTCATCATGATTCGTCCATGCCTTCTGGTATTTTTCCGATATTGTGCTGCAGCCCTCTGCATGCTATAAAGATATCAGAGTTACGTAAATGTGTCATCCCACAGGAAATGATTCATTGAGGAAACATGGTATGCGCATTTGTGAGGCCGCAGCATGGTCGTGTTTTAATGCAGGGGGGAACGAGTCCTGGGAGAAAGTCGCGTACGTGCAGCACGATGAGAATGTGAAGCGTCCGGTTGGACCACGCCTCACTTCTGCATGGGAATACAAACTGAGAGCTGAACAGGCCACGAGTCGAACGTTGAAAGTGCGAGATTTATTCGTTCGTTCATTCTTTGAGAGCTTCCTTGTGAACATGGCTTGAATAGGCAGATCACAAGATGGTGCCTGAAAGAGCCATTGAGGTGTTTGGCTCAGGCTGCTTTGTAAACAAGTCGAAGATAAACACGGGTGTCAGCTACAGTTATCTCCTGACTGTCACACCGATATGCTCCTGCGCTGTTGTGCTGTTGACCAATTGAAGTCTCTGGTCTTGCAAAGTGTTTTTCATTCTATCCTTACATATGATAGCATATATGTTAGACTTGATTGTCACCACAAACACTCACGACAAAGATGCAGTGTAATAAGCTGCTATTCTAATCACTGGATGATGTTATAGTTACTTTTTCCTTTTCTCCTCTGATCAGGCTATAATGGCAACGAGTATTTTTATCACTTGTTTAATGATAAAACAAGCTGTGTTTTTTTTTCTTTTATAAAAAAACAATCTGTGCCACAGTGCCGTTGTACCTAAGCCACTTCCTGGTATGCTGATGTTCTTTTACGCCAGCATGGTGTGTGTTTTCATACTGTGTTCCTCTGATGCAGAGCACTGACGCTCTGTAATGTCAAAGCAGGGCAATGCAAAAACCGCCTATCATGAACAAACAACAAACAAGCACAACTGGGCACATTTTAGTACTTTCATCTCTCAAATGATCATGTGCTCTGAGGTTATCATGATGCAAATATAACCGATATAACCGAAAGTCAACTGACTGGAAGGTGTTGTGCTGCTGCTACCACCTCATGGCAATAGTTACAGTCATTAATATGACAGTATGGCAAAGAAGGATATTGCTCAAAATTAGATTGCTGGAAGATGACACAATCATCAAGCTTAATATTAGCATGTGATTAACTTCAAGTTTATTATGTATAAGTCGTGCAAATTTGCACAAGGGAAAGGAAGATTGATTATTCCAATACCATGGGTCCAGTGAATGATAATTTTCATTATTGGTTAATTATTCAGTCTCTAAAATGCACAATTTCATGAATTTCCAAAGTGACCTTTTCAAAAGTCTTGTTTTGTCTGACTAACAGCCCTAAACCCAAATTTACTGAAATATAGAAAAGCAAAAAAAATCATCACAACTGAGATGCTGGAAAAAGAGAACGTTTGAGATGCATGCTTTAAAAACCAAAGTAGAGACAGCTGTTTTTGAAGATGAACACTAATTTGGTTTCAGTTCTGCATGAAACCCCCTTCTTTTTCCCAAATGCAAACTAAGATTTACTTTACTATTTACTATTATAAACACAGTGTTGTTGTCAAGGTGCCTCTGAGTACTGTGAACAGTATTGTGGAGTATGTAATTACTTCCACAAGAGTTCACAGGAACTGCACATATTAAAATGCATTTCATAATGCAAGTCACAATGAAATTCAATTTAACATAACAGGCTGTAACAAATGGAAAAACAGCAATGAATCCTGCTCCTCTCGGACACAATACCATAAAAAGTAAAGATGTCGTGCCAAATTCTGTAATGATGAATTATAAGCTGAATAAAGTAGTGTTTGCAGTGCTGCTGCATTCAGTTGCATTATGTCACGCAAACCTAGAATGTGTCGCATATCTCAAAAGAGGAATAAAATCAGAGGAAATGACTGGCTCTGTGGTCACCGCATGAGTTAGCGTAGCAACCACCTTCATGTACTGTACAGTATATCATGAGCCCACCTAGCTGTTCTATGGGAATTTTCAGCACAGTTGGAGCACAATTTGGCTCAATCACATCGCTTGGCTCAGGCCTCCAGTTATATAACTGATAATCAAATAGACAAATGTTGTTGCTTCATGCCCAGGGTGAAATGAGGCTCTTGAAACATTTTTTAAATCTTTAAACTGCATAATCCTCCTTTTATTAAGTAGATATTCCATTTTTATTTTTATACCTTTTTCTTTTTGGATAATGTGTCACATCTTTTGTTGATCGCAGCACGTAACATTTAACTGGACAGTATATTTCTTTCTGAATGGTGCGCCTGTTCCTGTTTTCATCTTTCAGTATCGTTTTAAATCACGTCTTGAAATGCTAAAATCTGACTCATGCTGACAGTAAAAGGAGTTATAAAGTTGATGTAAACTCTTCTCTGTTGCCGTGCTGCATGCTCAGTGTGTGCCAGAGTGGAGCTGCGAATGGCAAGACAGACTGTGTGTGTGTGTGTGTGTGTGTGTGTGAGTGTGCGTGTGTGAGAGAGTGTGTGTACACAGGGATGCTGGGAGGCCACGTGTACAGATCTGCTCTGGTGTGCGGCTGCCTCTCCCTTCTTAGACTGTCACTCTGCCCCGTTTTTTCTTCTCCTCCACTCAGCTCTGATGGGCCCCTCGGAGCGCTCCATATTTCACAGAGGCATGCAAAAGCTGCACACATGAAGATGTCATGCAAACGCACGCACATACTCACATGTTCGAAGTGTGCTGCACATTCAGGATGTCAGAGGAGGCGTTCAAATACATATGCAGTCGTTATTATTGTTAATATATGTTTTTTTTTAACAAGGAAATGTAATGCTTTTGTTTGACATTTGGGTTGTGTTAAAATGAGTGCTGACTGCCATACGAACATTTTTTTGAGGATGCATCATGACATAGTTGAACATCATGTGGCTGCTGTTGTGGGGCTTTGCTGAGGCGTCATGGTCAAGTTGTGGTGGTTACTTGGACTTCACGCTCCTCTGAAGAAAAACATCTCAGCACATGTCGGCTTAGGACCAGTTCACATTTAGGCCTGTCTATTTCAGGTGTAATGGACAACTTTTCATTCAGAACCTAACTTCATGATGATGGAGGCACCTTGGCACATGAGCTGCTTTACCGTTAACATTAACACAGCAAATTAAAGAGGTCCAAGTTCTGCAGCGCTCTGCAACAAAGAGTAAAATGTGCTCTGAATTTAGGTTCATGACATACTGGAACACATTCAAACACTGCAGAAAGATATTTTTAAGATATTTATGCACATTTTTTTCCAAAGTGAAAGAGGAAAAAAAAGAACAACCTGACCAGGTTTTTTTTTTTTAATGCTGTATCCAACAACTCATACAGGCCGATCACAATCCAAGACACATCTGGCCTTCCTCTTGGACAGAGGCTGCAGAATAAGCCTCAGAACAAAGTGGACTGTCTATTCCAAGTCTTGGAGACCGATCCAAGAGGCCAATAGAAGGGAGAAGTTATGCAACAGAAATTTAAACATGAGTTGTAGTGACGGATTTTTAGCACGTCCTGGGTGTAGACCTTAAATGATAATTAGCGAGCTGATTATCATGAGGATTATCATGACGCATTGGATGATGATTATTATTGTAATTGCCCTTTAGCTACACTCAGAGTTTAGTGTGAGTGTTGCTTTGTGGTTGTCTGTCCAGCTTAATTAGTTACAGTTGCATTTCCTACATGCCGTTGCTTGTGGAAGCAGGTAACGGAGATATAATCTTTGCTGCTGGCAGGAGTTGCAGCCATACGGTGGTTTTGTTTACTGTTGCGGGAACTAATTTACTAGAGGGAAAACCCTGTGAAACAAAATCGGGTAACTGAATTGAATGGAAATGTATTTTGTCGGCAAGTGAACACATCATTTTTCTAGAAACAATGAGCGGATATTCCATCATAATTCAGCATCATACATTTTATGGCACTTTGATAGATTAGATAGACGTACTTTTTTTTGCATGCCACTTATATACATTATATTGATTCACAGAGGGATGATTACATCCTACAGTAAATGTCCTCAATAGTCATTTCACAGCAGACAGCCAAAAGACAGATAAAACAAACTAAAGCCAAACTAGGTCAGGCTCATGTCTGTTGACTCAGTTTCCTGATTTATAATCTCTAAGATTATGCCAACCCCAATCCACATTGTTTGTTTGAGTTCCTGTTGCTTAACAGGCTTACTGATAACCTCTGCTGTATGCAAGGCTACGTTTCACTGCTCTTTGCCTCTCGGTGCACTCTCCTGGAGTGAAGAAATGTTACTGTGAAGCCTGCAGACTTTTTTTGCAAACTTGTTTTGCAGTCCTCCGATGGCCCCAGAGGGCTGGAGTTAAGTCAGACGTGTCTCTTATTTGGTCGACATTGTTAAACCCAAAGATCAAGCAGATTCTGAATCGGTGCTCCTCCTTAAAGAGGCTTTATACATGTGGCCTGAATTCACCGCAGACATGTCACCTCTAATCATCAGCCGCGTCGGGTTTTCGAACAAGATGCTCTTTCACTCACTCCAACTTGCCACTATTCTTTCCTCTGTTTGCCTTGCTGCTCCCCGCTCTCTGGAGCCTACTGTTTCAGAGTCTTTGATGTAGCCTTCGGTTAGGGTCACTGCTGTGCACAGAGCCAACGGTGGTCCAGGCCTCGAAGCAGCCAGGCTGTTTCTTTTTTAAGGCTGTTTTGGTGGCTGCTGGCATGTTTACTCTGGTGTTAGGTGTCATGAACATATCCAGGGCCTATGTAACAGGCCACATGATGGATTTAGCCTCTTTTTGCAGGACAAAGCTAGTCTTTTTATTCACCGCAAAATGTGAAAAAAAAAAAAAAACATGGAAAAAAATAAATGAAATAAAAGAGACGGTAGAACAAGTGCTGTTTTGCAAAGCCTTTCAGAAAGGTGTGGAATCAACTCTCATGAATTCTGAAGCTGCGGTTTGTGACGCTATGAAGAAACGCTCCTGTTACTTAACGTGTTTTCTTCATGACGTGATTCTGCCAATCCACTGCCTCTAAGTCACTCTCACAATAGAAAAAAAAAAAAAAACACAACAGACTCGCACTAGCTTGAGTATACATTATCTGGTCCATCCATGTGCTCAGGAGATTTGCCATGTTTACTCCATATGTTGAAATTGAAAGTTCAACCTTAATCATGTATTATTTTTTTTCCCTGTAAATCACGGCGCTCTTACTAGTTTCAACCACATTCCCTGAGCAGATGTTTGAGTTTGCTCAATTTTCATGGCTATAGCTCAGTTATCAAGTAACCTAAGTTTGCAACCCCGGTCATGTGGTAGCAGGTTTTACATTTTCATATATCCTGTTTCAAAAAGTCATTTGAAGAATTGTCGCAACCGAGGTCAGAAAAGTGCCTCTGAAGCTTCTTGTTCTGCCAGCATTATTTTTGTGACTGGCAACTCTTGTTGTATCTTTCCCTCTGTAAAGCAGCCAGCGTTGCCCCTCTGGATTGCACACTTAATTAAAATCTGCATTGTTTCTACGAAACACACTGGCTGTATGTAATGTACACATGTCACGCCCACATATTTTACGCTACGAAGAACATATGGACTCGCAAACGCCCCATTGCACATCATGTGATGACTGTGTACGGTTGGCGAAGCTAGCTGGGAGCCATTTCTTGGTATAGACAACCGATGCTCTGAACAGAATACGAGGTCCTTGTTGGATAACTCCAACAGAGGGGCTCTTTCTAAACCCATCCTCGTTTAATCGGTTGCGTGACGGCCACGCTCTGAAGTTCCTGTGAGTGCAAATGAGGGCTTATGTCATGAATTCGATGGCTTGCGCTCACCAGTGCAACTTGGCCTCCGCTGGCGAGTGGACCAGAAAGTGACAGCGCGAAAGCCGCAGCCCGTCTCTTTCTCGCCGATGTTATGTTTGCACACACACACACACACACTCCGGCTGAAGCGACTCACTGTACTTCATAAACAGAGGATTGTACTTGTTATGTTTGGCAGCAACTCTGTCAGGAAACAGGAAGCGAGGAGTCTAGTGGCTATAGTGGTTCAGGCCGCTGTCCCCTCTGCCCCCTTTGGCCGTTCTGGATTTTGAAAAACATTTAAAAAATGTTGTTTTATATTATGTAGATGATTTGCTCTGACATTGTGACTGATTTGCAGGTTTATTTGAATTCACAACAGTACTGGATGACTGTTTCATTTCTGAATTGTTTTCATTAATCACTTAGCTTGACTATATTTGTCTTTATCTTTGTAGTCAGTGTGTTTTTAATGCTTGCCTTCTTGAACAGTTGCTATATTAATGGCTGAACCCATGTGACAGTGCACCAAAAGCCAGAATCCCAGAAGTTTTTTTTTTGTGTTTCGCCCCGAGTGCTTGACAGAAACAAACAAAAACAAAACCTTTTTATGTGATTTTTTTATGTGATTTTGAAAAATCGTGCAAAAAAGTGAAAAGCAGGAACTCCCCCAGAATCAGCAGCAACGTGTTAATAAAAGAAAACAAACCAAACCCAACAAGTTAGGTGTCGGGCATTTGAAAGAAGCGCAGCACATCACGGGTTTTTCCCCAGGAAATTGGTTATAGGAGGTGGTAAGCAATGTCCCCCACCACAAACACCAAAAATAAAAATAGAGAAAGTCTGTGCCCTGTATGGAAACATCACATTTTGTCTTCAATTTGACACTCATCTGTTCATAATCAAGCTTACTTTAAATTTAAATATTAAGAGATCAAATCAGGTTTTTTTCTTTTCTTTTGGATTTAAGGCCTGAATCAAGCAGACTCTAATACAACTCTCAGTATGTATTTAGTACATATACAGTTGCCTTGCTTAATTAAAAATATGCTTTGGTCATATTACTCCCCAGTTGTTAATGCTATCTTTTTCTTTTCTTTCTTTTTTTTCTGATTTCAGCCTCTGCTCTAATGCACTGCAGGAATCTGCATCTTTTTTTCCCCCAGGTTTTAGTTGAATCTGGTTTGGAGTAAGGAAACATGAATGAATAAGTAAACTTCTTATTTTCTGTCTTTTTCTCTTTCTGTGATAATAGCTGAGCTTTTACAGCTAAAGTATTTATATTGATTGTTATCCCAAAATTCTGCTGCCCTAAGTCTAAAAATTCCCACCACCATCTTTCTACCTTCCTCTCTCTTTGTGATGAATTCGTTATCCCTGTTGTTTGAGAGGATTCAGAATTTAGCACAAAGGCTGTGATGATTTTTTTTATTTTGATAGTATTGCAGAAATGAATGGAGGCCTCCTGCAGGAACAACAGGATTTTCTAAGCGCCACAGTTCACTGGAAGTCATGTAAATTCTCTTATGTGTCACGACTTGTTTTCTGATCGATGAATCAAGTTGGTGGAATTTCCTGCCTTAGCTTCTCTCCAGCGATGGCCTTCCACTGCAAAACAAAAAAACCCCCGCAGAATAGTTTACTGCCGGCCTGTGTGCCCGCCAAGTCGTGAAATGTTTTGTCGCTCTGTTTGTGTAGTGCAGTCCGAATGTGGGTCGTCTTCTCCTCTCATCTGACACAGATGCGATCATCTTCAGTTCCTCCATCCCGAGTCAGCAAGGAGGGGAATGTCCTTAATCTGTAGAAGGAAAGTGCTCGTCTTTCTGTCCACTCATCCCTTGCCTTCTTGTCCCCGATTGAAAAGTAGTTTGGGTGTGCCTGGGTTTTGGGATCACTGTTAGGTCATCTGTTTATCTTCTCCACGAACAAATGTAAGAACACTTTAAGGGGAGTTTGGCCACTTACTGAGTAACTAATAAAGTCATGGGACACAATCGTCAGGGTTTTTTTTTTATTCCGGCTGAACCTTTCCTGCTTGCTTTTCAAGAGAGAAGAGTTTCTTGTCTCTGATCAGTGTCAGCAGGGTGGCAGAGTAACCGGGGAGACTGTCACCGGGAGGCCACAGGTTCAGTAACACCCCCCCACCGGAAGTAAACCTCCAACCTGTTGAAATGTGAGCAATTCAGTGTCTCCCTCCAGTCCCAGAGCTAAGGTTTGCTAAGGGTCAGTAAGTTGCATCTGATGTACAATATTACCGACCTTCCAGGTTTTGGAGCCTGCAGATCATATATTTTAGGTTGGAGGTGCTTGTGTTTAGAATTGCAGGTAAGCTGAGCCGTTTTTTGCTCTACAGAGTGAAAATTATGTGTAATATTTTTAGACCTATCTACAACTTACAGTACTCTAAAACACCTGATACAGCCCCCAACAAGTTGTTTCCCTATAATTTATTTGTCATGTTTTATTAAATATTCCTTACGGAGCTTCTTTTATGAGCTTTGTCAGCTGGTGTAAGATGACACTCGTCCTTGAAGACTTAGACAGTGGAGGTTGTCTTTTTCAGTTGTGAATGCTAATGATGTGAAAGTAGGTGGATTGTTCTGCTGCCAAGCTGAGCTGAATAAAAAAACAAATCACTGGGGGAAATTGACTCGTGTAATGTGTGTGTGTGATTTTTATAACGTTGCACAGAAATATGTTTCATTGTATTAAACATATTAATGAGACTTTGATTTTGCCTGAGTATGTGTAGATATGTGCCCATGTATGCACACAGCGAAGAAACTGCAGCTGGCTATGTCATAGGTTGTCACCAGACAACGCAGAGGACCTTGTGCCATAGACCAGTCAATGATTTACCCGACCAAGGTTACTGTACATGTGGAGGCAAACATTCCCCCCCTACCCCCACCCAAAGCTGTCGTTTAGACTTACACCTTGCGTAATCTTACGATCCATGCCAGCTGGTTTGGAGGAAAAGTTGATAATGGCCTCATTTTGCCTCAAAACACCATTAATGAGATTCGGTACAGATCCTGCGTTTATAGTCCTGGGTGACCCACTTCTTGTTGCATGTTTACTGAGCTACTGCTGCGCACTTAAATCAGGCCTTACGTAGATATTGAAATACAGCTTCTGTGAAAAACTCTGAAAAGGGTCTGTTCAGCATTTCTGCTCAGTGGAGCAGATAGTAAACTGTCTGAGTTGTACACAGTTGCAGACTGCTGTCAGTTGTTACAGATATTACACAGTGAATTTACTACTTTTCTTTTTTTTTTTTAACTTTCCAATACAAATAAAATCTAAGAAATATTCTAGAAGTGTTTTAGGATTGCCCCCCCCTCCTTTTGTCAATCTGCAGGGGAATTAAGAATTCATATTTTCTAATCTTAACTAATCAAAAATAATCTAAATCTATTAGATGGTTTTGTCCGGGCTGTTGCTGTACACCAAGTGAGCAGTTTGTTCCAAATAAAAAAAAAAAAAACGCTAGTTGTGATGGACACCAAGGCTACATTTTGGTTTTCCAAAGTCAACACTGGGAAGTGCTTGAGACGCTGTGGTTTGCTGTGAAAGCACGGTCTCGTTTTCCCCAGCTGTTAATGTATCATGTGGGACGCGCACCCTCCCTCCCCCTGTCTTGGAGGCGGTCCGGGGCCAAACTCAAACTGCAATTGGCTGACAAGGGAGGGTCGTCTACTGATCTAGTTCACCTGGGCCTTCCACGCTATAAAAGCCCCGCTCATGCGCTCACCCTGACGTCCTCCCTGCATCAGGTTCCTTTGCATTCAGCACCTACACAGATACACCATGTCACATTACCTGAGTCAGTTTCTGACACAGACACTCTTAATCCTGCGGCTATATAAATGGCAACAAAAGCACTAACGCATGAAGCAGAAAAACTATACAAAATCTAAAGATCCAGAAATTTAGAGGGTGTTTAACTGGGGTTGTCACCATGACCGCAATATTGCAAAACAGTGCCATTGACAAGCCAACCGCAGGGGATTGCAAACAACTGCTGTGTCACGTCACATTAATTTAAAAATGGAAACAATGTCAGTTGCTCTGGCTGCAAAACCAAAAGTAACTTTGGTATCTTAGGGACATTTCAGCTTGTAACCAAATGACATGGGAGAGCCAGGCAGTATAGATGAGGCGGTACGAAAAACGAGCTGTTCATGAGCACACGCAATCTGAAGAGCTGAGCTGGAGATTGAGGGAGTGGTGCCGGTCAAGTTTGTATTAAAAAAAATACAGAACCATGCGCTACCGCTGCATATTGTGCTGTTGAGCCACCCTTACCGCAGGGGAATGTCTGTCACTGAAACAAACTCTACGATAAAACTTAAAAGAAGTCAAGAATGAAAGACCAGATTTTTAAAAAGTGAAAACAGGCCGTGGATGCAGAGGCAGTCTTATTGTCGAGTTAGAGATGGAAAAAAAAAGCTGTGTTTTGCTGGATTGGTGGTGTCATGCTAGTCCGGCACGCATCGGCATCAACACTGCCCGACAGGCGTAGACTGTGTGTATCATCCTGACTAAGCAAGCAGCTGGTTGACAGGCTGGTTGGTGACTGTGTTTATCACTGACTGGCATCTGTGCAGGACACATGAGGTTGGCTCCAGGGATGAAACGGTGGTTAGATCTCTGTCTTGACCCCCTTTTCTCTGTCTGTTTGTTTTCCTCTCCTTCTCTTCTCACTTGAGTTTGGGTCAGCTCAGCTTCCACTGAATCACGCAATATAGTGGCACAACAATAAGCAGGTCTTGTATATTGAAATAATAACTGCTGAGAGGTTTCCTTTTTCTTTAAGAGCATTTGAGTCCTCTCATTGACTGAAGTGAAAGTAAATTGACCGTGTTTATTTGTCTGGTAATATTGACCCACCTCTCAGCTCCCATGTTGTCATTCTTTAAAATAGAAGCCCCTCTGTGTCTGGAGCTCATCTATTTTCAGCACAGCCAGCGCTAAGGCCAAACTACTATTTTTAAAGGGGCTTTAGCTTGTGATGATAATGCGTTGCCATGAGTTACAGTGGGACGAATTCTGCCTTGCTGAAGCAGTGTTGGAAATAGAGGAGTGTGGTGGAAGAACCAATGTGTCAGCCAGATAGTATTTATGGCTTATTTACTGACATGAGTTGGCCGTGGTGCAGCTTTGGGGATAATGCAGGTGGCTTTTGAAGCATGTGCTTCTCAAATTGTTTTTGGGATCAGGATTGCTTCCATACCGCTGAGGTGAGGGTTGTTTCTTTGTCATTATGAAATGTTAGTTGCGGCCCCTAATAAACAAGAAATATTACATGAAATGATTTATCTGTGTAGCATTAGCGTAATTTAGAAAACTTTAGTATCTTAGCACTCGACAGATTGATTGCTATAAAATTTTGCCCGGTCTCCAGAGGATGAATCCTGACTTTGGTGACTTTTCACAGAGCTTCACCAGCTGGTCATAGTTTTTGCATCATAATCTAAAATCTTCATTCAAGGTTCCCACAGAAGATGACTCTGAACTTTGGCGATGCTGTGGGCAGCAGCCATCATTTTACATGTACGAAATTTGGTGCAGACATTCAGTGCACCATTTCACTTGCACTTAATGCTAATTAGCAAACGTAAGCATGCAACCTCGCCAACGTAAGAGGGTGAATGAAGGTAAACACATTTGCCTTTATCTCTGAGCTACACAGAACTTCTTTACCAAGTACAGAGTTGCTACAGTGCCTGTAGACTTTTAGTCCTTTCACTGGTAAAGATAAAATACATAATTTGAAGATAAGACTCTAAAGTGTGGTGGTCATTATTTCTGACATTTTAAAATTTTTATCTATAAATTGAAAATTAATTATTGTTTAATTAGTCAATTATAATTGTTTGTTCCAGTCCGGTTTCAGAGACTTCAGCTCTAAATGTCACAGACATTCTGCTTCAAGTCGTCGGGAAATTATTTTAGGATTAGGGCCCCTAGTGCAAGAGTTACACGCCTGCCACATCCTCCACTCCTGCCTGCGACTGAAGACATTTATTTATTTCTGTGCCAGTTACACAGACAGAATGATTAACTAAATTGTAGGGCTATGAAACCAACACCCGCCCACACACCTTACCCTCTTCCTTTTCCTCCACTAACTCTTCTTTCTTTGATGTCTCCTGCATTGGCTGTCCTTTCAGAGTGTTTCTTCAGGTATCTGTCTGCTTCATTACCCTCATTCGTTCTGTCTCTCCCCGATGCTAAGCCCAGATCTTGCGCTATAAATATACATATAAATATATATATTTTTTTTTCTCCATTCCACATCAGAGAATAGTATGTGGCGGTAAATGGAAAAGTGGTCAACACAAGTCGGAAACGGACTTGAAAGCTGAGTTTTGATGATCTGCATGAGGTGGCGGGAGCAGCAGGGACTCTTTCAGTCACCACTCGTACTTTATTTCTGTCAAACATGCCGAACAGGTTCACTGATTGCTGGCAATAAATCAGCCACTCGACATTTACTGCAGCAGTAAGGTATGGACAATTTACTCTCTCCGCCCCACTTGTTTTCTTCTCTTAATTTCATGTGATAAGAAGAAAAGAGCAGGACTATGGGAGAGAAAGTTTGACTGTAGAGGACTTTAAAGTAGGACAGACCTAAAAATGGGATTTTTGGGTCAGATACTGTCACTATATTGGGCTTCTAAAATACCCCAATTTCCCAAAAAGTGAAATTGTGAAAAGTTTTAATTTCTGAATTTTGATATAATATATAGAATGTATGTTTCCTGCTAGTTATTTATTTACAATTGTGCTGCGCTAAATAAAAAAAACAAAACAATATTAAATATGCTAAAACTGAACAAAGGCTGCTGTGTGAGTAGTTTGAATCAACATATATATATCCCTGGCTGCTTTGAAGCGCCGTTATAGGCGACTGCATGCAACGGGAAGAACCGCGCGTCATCACTGTCATCACTCTTCTCACTAGATCTGTCACCGGCTCTAAACTCAGACGCTACCTTGAGCAGTGGCCTCGGCCTTCTCAGGCACAGCGATTCAAATTATTCAATTACAGTACAGTAGCGGAGGGTCGATGTGGAGAGAGCTGCATTTCTCCATCTGTCATTTTATATCTTAAGGAGACCTTTAAGTCTCCGCTCCCTCGTTCTCTCTCTTTCTGTTGAGAAAGGTATCCCGGCTTGGACCGCAGCCCAGCGTGGCCTTGCGTTGTGAAACCCTGGCACATTTCAGGCATCCAGCAGCTAGGCCGGCACCGGTTGCCTTGATAACCCCATCGCAGCTGACCCCAGAGGACCTCATTTCCCCCAAGCTACGGTGGGAATCATGTAGAATGTCGACTATTCCTTTAATCATTTAGAGCGGGAGCTGGAGGTTTTTGCTGGATGTGATGTTATTTGACTGATCCGTTGGTTCATATTACTTCCACTCTGGGTCTTAGTAAAATGTCTCGCTTTTTTTTTCCGTCCTTGTCCTGTAACAGTAGCTCAATGGGCAAAAAAGAAGGTTATTTTTTGGGAAGACTGTTGCTCATGACAGTTTACACAGAGAATTGAATCCACTATCGAGACTGGGGCTACAATGTGTTATGGAGATTTGTACACATTCAGTGAAATTTGTATTTATTCGTCTGAAATACTTGGAGCGCTCTTACAGAGAGGTCTTGTCACTGTTGGCTCTCTGTTAACAGTACATAGAAACGGCATGCAGCCTTGTCCACTGATTGGTCTGATCCGTCTGCAGAGAATGTGGTCGCGGGCAATTTACAGCTCGTCCATATCTGTCTTTTCATATCCTTTTGCTCAGGCTTGGAAGCTGGCCAGCGGAGTTACGTAACAGCCTCCACAGCTGTACTCGAGCAGACTGTAACGGCTGAGCTCTGACGGCCTGGCGTCGGCCCCTCGAGCCTACCTTGAATGCACCACAAAAGGCCGTGATTTAGCTGCTCAGAGTCATGGGTGGTCCCCTTTAACCCAAAAGCGTACATAGATCACAGATAAACAAGTAGTTGAATTATTTTTTTCGTTCGGCCATTACTTTCTGTGAGTCATTTTTCAGTGACTATGAGAGCTGACGTAAACACAGTATCTGTGTCTGCATTAAGAGCTCGCCTCCTAATGAGTGGCTTGTTTAATAGTTTCGAAGTTGTTGCCAGAAAGTTCCCAAAGTGCAGGCTGCCAGCTTAATATCTCATTACTCATCTCTGAGTGTTCAGTCACATTTCATAGGACAACAAGAGAGCATCCAAAGTCTAACTTTAGTTGATGAATGTGATGAAGGTTTAAATAACCAATCCCAACAAGTTCACCCTGACTAAATGAAATAAAACATATGTAAATAAGATTTTATTATTAATCACAGTGTCATTTTACAAACAGACCAAACCTAACCCTGGCTGCCATGCACACCCCGAACATCTCTCGCTGCCATCACACGCCTCCTGTTTTTCACACCCCGATAAGTTGATTTTTATAAATTAAAGCCACTGCAGAGCCCGCAGCTGTTTATCTGACTGAGGTCGAGCTGCCAGCAGCAGGATGGAGTGCAGTTAACCAACTGTTTTCATTATACACAGTATTTGAAGAACTATCCATAATAAACGATCGAATTTGGTGTTAGCTTGTTCAATTTAAAATGCAATTACTGTTGTTTACTTCACTGTATGGTTAGCTCTACACTTTCATTTGTTCAGCCACTTCAATTATTGTAACTACTTATTGACAGATGAGAAAACGAAGCGAGTCATTACTCATTCAAAGCATGCAGTTTTCGCTTACTGTCAAATGTAGCTTGAAAAATGTAAAGTTTAAGTGTGGTCAGCTGCCTAAAGTACTTATATGGTAAATAAAAATTTGTTAAGCTACTCTGCTATTTAGCACATGCATATTGAAGCAATGCATTAAAGTCTTTTATTTATTGTACTGCAGTACATATTATCGCGTTAGAAACAAACAGTTAAGCCATACCCGCTGTACATGTTTTTATGTGTTCTTATCTTCTGCTTTTTTCACGCTTAATGAAAATGAATCAATAACACGCCACAGTAAACTTTCCCATTGTATAGATCATGTGCTGAGGTCGATCATGGGACTTGTGTGGGAAATCGCAGCTCTTGAGACTGATGATCGCAAACATTTTCACAGCGCTGCTGACGTCAAGCGGACGCCGCCGAACAAAGTCGAGAAATTTTGTGTTCAGAGTCAACGTGATGAACGTGATGTTGGCAATGTTGTAGAAGCTTTATTTAGATCAGCAGCTTTCAAAGTGCAGCAAAGGAAGTGACATCAGGACTCCTCACCTCAGATGCAGCAAAGGGTGATGGAGGTTGCTCTGCTGCTCAGCCTCTGTAAAAGCCAGAACGAGATATTAACAGACATAATACCAGGGCTTTTAAGCAATTTATCTTGGGGCTTAGAGCTACATGATATCAAATCCTAAGTCTCCATTCCACTCGCCTGACTCCTGCATTGGCAATAGTTAAATGCAACAGAAGCAATGTGCATTGATCTAAATGGTTAAACCAGTGCTTATGTTGCATGCATAATCATATATATTGTATGTAATCATATATAATTGTGTGTGTATGTGTATGTGTACATATATATTCACACACACACAAACACACACATATATACATATATGTGTATATATATACACACACACAGCGACCCAGCCAGTGGTCACAGTTTGCTGACTGTCTTTTCTGGCTCCAATGAAGCCAAATTCTTCCTTGTTCCTTCTGTGACCGTCGTCTGTCTGTGAGAGGAGGAAAAGGAGGAGGAGGAAAAGGAGGAGGAGGAGGAGGAAGAAGAGGAGGAGGTGGAGCTCTACTGTAAATGGGCCATAATCCAGCTGGGCCAAAGTCTCTGCCTATATCTGTCTGTTTCTGCAGGTTTCTCCCTGATTCTTTTGCTCGCTCGCTCCTTTTTCTCGCTCTTTCCCCAGGTTGTTGTTTCTTTATTCTTTTTTTCTCACTCTCCTCTTTAACTCATTGTTTGTTTCTGTCGCTCCTCTGTAATTTCAGCTTGTTTGCAAGTAGCGTAATTTTCTCTAAAACTGTGGTTGTTGTAGTAGTTTTTTTTTTTTTTTGTCCCGGTCCGTTTTCTCTGCATCCTCAGTAGCTGAAATCTGGCCAAAACCTCCTCTGCAAGGCCCAGTTTTGTTTGTGTACTGTGCTTTCATGTTGTTTGAGAGCCTGCGCTAACTTTGTTGTTGTTCTAAAGCCGCCAGTCCGGGCCGCTCTTGCTGAAATTCCTGACAAGCCTCCTATTTGCCACAGTCTGCTCGCTCATTTCTTATCAGATCTTAGAAACACAAAGGAAAGATGGCGCACTTTCTCAGGTGATCAATCCCAAGCAGTTAAAATGAAAAAAAAAAAAAGTTTAAAAGAGCTAAAAGAAAACAGCAGTAATCCACGAGGAGCAATTGTACAAAATGTATTCGTTGTATGAAAATGTGTGTGAAAAAAAACATCAGACACCTCATGCAGTGATGTCAATCACACACACACAGCGCGGCCCCAAAATGCCACAACATGCATATACATACAGCATGTCATAAAAAAGGCGGCGAAACATTCTTAGTCACCTTTCACACTTTCAAAGTGCTCCTAGAAAACAAGAGAATTAATCAGAGCTCTTCAGCTGCGTTTCACTTTTATAAGTCTGGACTTTTGGCCGTTTATGCGTTTCACCTAATTAATGTTGTGTCTGCTCGGCTGCTCACCTCCGCCTTTGCGCGTTAACTCCTCTTAACATTTAACTCCTTCTGTGGAAGTCAGAGGCCTCCGTCTTTTGTCTGCTGTTCTTTTTCTTGCACTTTTCCCATCCTCACTATGTCAGCCTTTTATGCATCAATTACAGCCGATCCCTCTCCCTTCTCCCACAGTCTGCTCTCCACCATTTTCTCTGTGATTGTCACCGCTGTCTCGTCACTCTTTCCTCTCTCTCCACCTCCCTCTTCCACACGAAACTTTAAATGGTTTATGTCAGAGTACATTAGGCTGCAAATAAAGGAAAAAAAAGGGGTCAGTGGAAGCTTTGGAAGTTTTGTAGTTTTTATAATAGTGGACGTCACCGTTGGAGATCCTTTATTTTTATTTCTACTTTATTTGATAAAAAATAGCATTGGATTTGTGCCCCATGCAGATAATTAAAAGTAGTTTTACATACAGTAGTGATATTCTACACAGTCCAAGTCCTCAGTATTTGTAGTCAGCAGCCAATAAAGCAAGTCCCCCCAAAATATCATACAGTTAGATAAACAGCTGAGATATGGTGTGTAAACCTATTCTGAGTGACATGGTTGCAAACTGGCGGGCAGGAGTCCGAAAGGAGCGGGCAAAGCTCGTTGCTTACAGCCTGCTGGCTGATGCTGGTGTAAAGCATAACGCTGTGAGTGAGACAGCTCCAGTGCACTTAGTCATGCTGTTCTCTCAGCGCTGTTACCATGGAGCTGAACTCCAGGGTCAGCTTTTTCAATGTTATTCTGAAAACTCATGCATTTTGAGCCGATGTGAGCATTGAACTGTCTGAAATGGAAACTTGATTATAGATTTTTCATTATCCCGGGGTTGAATTTGAGGGCTACAGGTGCAGGATGGCAACCAAAATCAGTCAAGCATCCAGACTGTGAATACCTAAAGCCCACTCACCTTACCAGCCAGCTAGCCTTAAATATCCTTCAGTGCTCGTGTGGCTTGATTTCCACACAGATGTTTGACAAAATGTACAAAAGGCTTAAGTTCACCATAGTGTCATGAAGTGGAAGGATTTTGCAGAATTTCTTTTTTTCTCATTGTATTTTCCCATTGAAACCACCGTTGTCTTCCTAACAATGTACTGAATGTTTATGTATTGGCCATCAGTTGTAATTATTTCCTTTTTTAGCCATAACAACTAACACTGAAAAATTAAAAATTAACAATACTAAACATTCATAGAACTGACACTTAACTTTCTCACTTCAGAGACAAGCTTAGTGATGACTTTTTGATTTGTAATGTAAATGTAAAAGGTAAAACAACCTTTTATCCATTTTTTATTTTACACATTACTTTTCAGACAGTTTGCCGTAAGTGTTTGCATTTTGTACAAGAAAAGGTGAGATGAAGTTATAATTCCAAACACCTAGAAAGTTTTTCTCATGAGTTGAAGTGATTTTTTGTTAACTGTACTTTGTAGTTACAGATCACTTATTGAAGATTGTCTTGTGTTACAGCAGCATTGCAAAATTTGATTAAAAAGTGACTGGCCTGACATCCATGAGCCTCAGCTGCTGTCATCTCAAATCTGAGCTGTAGCAAATTCAAAATACAACATTGTCATACATACATCACTTCACACATTTATTCTAAATGAACCCACAATCCAAGCAAATTCATTTAAAATGGCAGATTGCTGTTAAAGAGTCGTAATAGTTGCTCGCACTGACTCAATATTACAGAAAGCTTTATGTCCTTCTAAGGATCGGAAGTCCTCTGAGATTGTTGCTTTATGTCAGTTTACTTCGTGCAACGCTCTAACATGTGAGTTAGCCAAAAATGTTAAAAAATATGAAAAAAGAAAGAAAAGAATGGCTAAGATTGTTGAGCAGATTTAAACCAGGCAGGATCCAGGACACATCAGAAGGCGGTACATCCAGTCTGTTTTACGTCAACAGAATGGAAGCACAGTTTCAAGATATACAACATAAATAACTATGCCATATATCTCGAAACTGCTTCACTAAATTGGTATTTGGAATTTGGAGAACTTCCAAAGTTTTGGTGCTCTCAGTTAGTGGTGGATCAGTGCATACGGTGCCTGTGTTAAACAGATCACCCTGGCTCTCTATAGGTGACACCTTTTGATTTGAGTAATAACATTACTTGGCAGATGAGTCTGCCAGTTAATGCAAGAAGAGCGGCCTGTTATCTGTAGCCGACCAGATGTGAGAAGAAGGTGGCAGCTGCGTTTGAGGAAACGTCTGAATAACACAAGAATTAAGAGACGTTAACTTGACAGTGATAATAATGACATCTGCTACCCTTCACATGTGGGTGAAACAGTCTTTTCATCACCTGAAATAAAGATGTCAGAAACGTAATAATTCCCTTCCAGCGTAATTCTGTTTAAAATATAACCATTCGCCTCTGCAGTTATGTAATTCATGTTGTAAAGCACTTTGCACCGCAGTCAAGCATGACCTGTGTTACATATATAGATGTGGGAGTGACTGTGGAAGCGTTGAGTCGCCTTCAACATTACAAGCGGTGGCTGTGTAAAGGTGGCTGATGATTAAAAGATGTGGCCTCTTTCGCTGGAGTTTAAAATCCCCTTTCCATAATTACATGAGCTCTAAGCAGCTATGATCAGACAGGGTTAATAACTCAGAAAATGCATTTTTGATGAGGATGTGAGAAGACGAAAATCATTCATTTTTATTCCGGTCCCGTCTCATTGTTGTTAACGCTGTTTCTGGTAAGTACACAGGCTGATAATTGCTCTGACTCAGACTGATGCAGCTCTGTGTGATAGTAGATACTGAAAAGTAAAGGAAAAAAAAAAAAAAAAGGACTGGAGGTGCTGAAGAATCACGAGATTTGCATCCTATCAGTAGTCTGATCTGAACACCTCCATATCATCAAAGATAACTCTGCACATGTGCATTTCTGCAGTCAGTAGATAACCCTGAGCGTTTCTTTCGGCTTATAAATGCAAATTAAAGCTATCCCTCGATCAAAATGAAAGGAACTCGTCTGGCCCCTGTTAAAGCTTCAGAATATGTCTCACTGGTTGTTTGCTGTGTGGCCACCTTGCTATATTTAATGGCAGAGGATCACACCAGAAAGCACTGTAAAATCAATCTGACATGACGCCCACCTGTTATCACGAGAAAAATAAAGTGCAGTTTGAGACTAGATGAAAGGATCTTTAGATTCGTGCCACCTGTCATCCACTAAAGCATGGTAAAATACGAAAAAAAATTAGAAAAAGAAAACGATAATCAAGTGCTTTTTAGTTCTCCAAGCATTTTTTAAAGAGGATGTGGTAGAGTGGCGAGTTTTTTTTTTTTTTTTTTTTTTTTGAGGCCTTGCATTTTGACTTGTATTGACTGTGCAGTGAGATGAAAAGAGCACAGGACTTGTATGCTCAGACCAACTTGCGGTTTCGACTAAGAGGAATAAAAGTATAAGCGCGTGAAGGGGTGGGATGGGGAATCAAAACACCTGCCTTCTCTCTCAAGCTCACTTCTGATGCGCTGCTTTGTGGAGTCTGCGCTTTATTGTGGTCGCTCCATTAATGTTCGCTCACGGTGAAAAATGCTACTTTCACCGCTAATGGTTTTGTTTACCTCCAATAAGTCGAAGCGCTGCTGGGTCGGCGGGAGAACATTCGCGGAGATTCGCTGGAGATCACGTGTGGCCAATATTTCCTTTTTTTTTTTTTAATGTTTTTCGAAGCTCCCTGTCCTTGCTGCTGGTTGTTTTATGTTGGGTTTTTTTGCATTCTGTCTGTAATATGTGATCTCTCGTCAGTGTTTTTTGTCAAACACCAACCTTTGGGAATCTAATATTAAACCAACAATGTTTATATTCTGTTCCAGCAAACATGCACTATTCTCAGCACTGTTGACAGAGGCAGAGGTAATTTCCCCTCTACATGCTGTGAGCTTGTTGTTAGTGCTAAATCTGTGGTTGTTTAGATTACAATAATAGGAGCAGGGCCAACTGAATCACCTCTCCAGAGCTCTTATCAAGCTCTTTATCCCTCCCTGGTCTTTTTTTTTTTCTTTCCGTCAATGACTTCACCTGAGTGAAAGCAAATATCTAGAGAATCCCTCCCGCATAAGGGCTCATATTCCATCGACCTTCTCGAAAGAAACTGAAATGCTTAAGAAGAACTCGCTGCCTTCCCTCTCGCCCGTCTTTCTTCATCTCCCCTTCCTGCTCATCTCTTTATCGTCAGCCACTCGCTGCCTTTGAATAATGGCGGGCGCCGTTTATGAAATCTCGAGTTGCGAAATCTTGGGGAAAAAAAAAGTGCGCAATCGAGTCTTTTCCTCCCCTTAATTTATTTATGCATCTAATCTTATCTCAGGAAGTGTGCTTTTTTTTTCTCACTCTCTTCCCCCTTCCTCTCCTCTTTTTTCAATCACACCACTCCTCTTTTCCTTGCTATGATTTCACCTGAAGCCTCTGGAGAGAGAGATTTAGATTTTGATATTCTGGGTTAATGATTGGCCTCCTTCACCGTGTGTGTCTGTGCGGATGCGTGGGTGTGTCCTGTGTATATGTGTGTGTGTGTGTGGGAGAGAGAGAGAGAGATAGATAACTTTATGTGCATCAAAAGCAGGACTGCCAAATAAAAGCTGTGTTGCGCCCTTATGGACTCGCGGTGAAAGTCTGCTTTGATGTCACCTGTGGAAATATGGCCGGAGAGTAAAGGTGTACCATGATGAGCTGCATGCAGCAGGGGTCAAACTCAAAACCCATAAAGATTATTTTTCAAAAATATGACGAGACAGTATTTTTTCAGCATGTTTTATTTATCTACTTTTTTTTTAAACTCGTCAAATTCTCTGAAACTTCTTGTTAGATTTATTTTCATCTTCTTAGTTCTGCAGACATTTCACGCTTCATATTAGCACAGTAGTGGACTATTGGTTTTCACTGAGTTTAATTCAAGCCAAGAAGATCTCTCTTGGGCTCGGCCTCATCTTCGCAGGCACTTTGACAGCCGCTAAAAACAAACATTGCTTCAGTTTTCATACAACAGATAAATATTTAACCAAGCTTGGTTGTAATGCACCAAGCTGTACTGTTTGTTGTACGCCTCAGGCTGAGTTTGAAACTAATCAAATACACATGCATATATTAATTTGTCTGGCATTTTGTCTAGGACAGGTTGTATTTTATCCTTGTTTTAGGTCTGACTTGTTTGGGTTTGTTTCTGCTGTGCAGCTTTGTCTGCAGGCCGGTTGAGCTGTGCATGGCTGTTTTGTTTTGTTTGTTATCGTTCGACTCTTTAGCCGCTCTGGCCTATATTACAGTAAAAAATTCACAACTAGTCATCAAGACATGGAGTAGCCTGAAGGGAGGTACATTAGAAAGGGATTGTGTCCATTTCATGATTTTGATTATGATGAATGTCCTTGTTTTTTTTTCTCTGCATCAGTTTCAGATGAGTCCTCGTAGAATTTCTAGATATGATCCCGGCTTTGCTTCTTCTACCAGACAGGTTTCAGGCCAAAAAACTGCCCTCCACCTCTGTAGTTGCACCTCAGTAGAAACACTGTGTCAGAACACAGCTCAGTAAATTTATCTTTGGAAATCCAAAATGCTGCCATAGTTAAGACCCCTGGTCAATCCCCTGTCTGCAAATTGAAATATCTGTATCATAAGACTCATTGGAGACAATGAGAGTGTAAAATTTTAATTTCAGGAAAATCTCATGCTCATGTTTAATGAATTACTCAAATTCAGTGTCTTGTGATTCCTGCATTTCCTGGATAAAGAAAGCCCTGTGTTTGTTTATTTGTGTATTGTATATTTTATATAATTTATATTTATAGTTGTTTTTATTGCTGTGTGCATGGATGCACAAAATGTGCACATGGTCGTCAGTGGCTCATAAGAGGACAGACACTTTTATCATGACATGAAAGGTTTGAAAAGCTGTGCTTGCACGTATGGTTTGTCATTTGCTCTGAGCTTTATTTGGTATCAGCGAGCTGCTTGCATGAGCCGCCTACAAGTCAACTATGTACTTTATACTGTTTATGAATACAGTGAGCAAGCACTTCAGACTTGGCTGAAGACACAATCACATTTCCATGCTAACCTCTCATAACCAATTAGGAAGGAAGTACAGTGAGAGGGAGATGATTTTCCAATCGACAGTTGCAGATGAATCTGTCATTCAAGGAGATCTTTCAGTCAATCAGCACTGTCAGCTGCATTTCCCTGCAGACTTCGAAAAGAGAGAGAATTCACACATTCAT
Source organism: Amniataba percoides (assembly GCA_037176925.1). Lineage (NCBI taxonomy): Eukaryota > Metazoa > Chordata > Actinopteri > Centrarchiformes > Terapontidae > Amniataba > Amniataba percoides. The sequence goes on from JBAJHX010000067.1 coordinate 15,014,205, forward strand.
TCAATTCAACTGTTTATCATCAATGGTTTGTTAAGTGTAATTGAGATCTGGTTTGAACTGGCCCCTTAAAAAAACTCTGTTCTGTTTACTCTCTACTGTTGGCAGGGTTAGGCCGGCATAAACATGAATTAGTTGTCGTTAGCGACGAGGTATTTTCAGATTATTTTTGCTTCAAAGGTAAAATAATGAAAACCCCCCTCTGGGCTTTTTCACTGCATATGACGGCGCAGTCTCATTCCTCGCTAAAGTAAACGCTTTGTCATCTTAGACAGACTTCTCTGTGACAGGAAACTAGTTTGGCAAAGTGATTACATTTCACAGTAGCACCTCTCAAAGCTTTGACACACTCTCGAGCAGCGCCGTAGATGTACCGTGTATATTATGCGTGCACTGATGCATGCGTCAACGGCGTTAGAGTAAACAAAATTAAAAATGCATTTTGTTAAATAAATAAAAAAAGAAAAAAAAAACATAGTTATGAAAATGAATAAAATGAATGAATAAAATGAATAAAAGCTGTCCCGATTAAGATCAGATTCTTATATGCAACCCTGTGCACCCACACTTCAACTGCCAGTGTCATTTCTCGCTCACTGACTGTCTGTCTGCAGCATTCAGTTTGCGTCCTCAACTTCATTAATCTTTTTGCAGACACGGTGGGCGTATGTAAATTTAACCCTCCATTAGTCAGGTTAAGCCGTCACCGCTCTCCTCTGCCTAAAGCTGCTTCCGCGGACATTTTCTCAGAGTTCTTGCCTACCAGCTCTGCCTGCTTGCGCGCCTGCCTCTTACGCATGACCTGTTTTCCACCGCCGCTCAGCCCGTTGGCAGTGGAGACGGCAGACCACAACACTGACGACAGTAGGGTCGGGCTGAGCGTCTCTGAGCGGCACACTTTCGGGCCAGCAGGTTGTCTCGCTGTGAAGTTGCTCTGTCAGTGTTTCAATGAAAATGAATGGGAAGATAATCAGGAAAAAAAAGGCTCTCAGCTGTGGGGCTGTCCATTGACCCCAGTGGAAATCCCAGGAATACTTTAATGTACATAATCTCAGCAGAGAAACAGTTCGGGGGGGTGAGATGTGGGGGGGATTGATTTTAAAGTTACCACGCTTCAATTGCTAGCGGGCAGCAATATGATGCCATTCAATGTCAGGAGTCAATGGCGTCTTTTCATTCGATGCTAGCAGCCAGTAATGTCATCCGGTTGTTGTCCCTCTTTCTGTCTTCATTTCCTCACTAACTTTAGTGAGGAAGGGACAACACTAACGCTCGCTTTCATGTCAGGTCAGTTTTTTATGTATTACACGCTGACATTCAACACTGGGTCAGGCACTGCCCTGGTTCTCCTTTGTGTTGTGTGTCTAAACCTTTCATGTGTTTTAGTGCAGTAAATGTAGGCCAAACATTGGAATGGGTTGTGGAATTTTTTTTTTTCCTCCTCTCACCACAGCACACCACTCCTCCCCACTTCACTTTATCTAGCCTCACTGGCACTTATTCAAGTGCTTTTCAATTGCAATCTTTTTCATTGATGTGTTTTGAACTATCCAGTGACTTTTTCTATTCACATAGTTTCACCTTTCCACAATCTAAAGGCCTGAAAAAATGCGTTTGGGGTTTTCGTTTCAACAAATTACAGCAATTTTGCGATTTTTTTTTTCTTTTTTCTTTCTTTTTTTTTTTTTTTAACAGTTAAGAATATCATCCCCAACTGCGGGACTCCTATCTGAACAGGTGGAAATACTCCCCTGCCAACAGTAGGATGTTTGTATCATTATGATTTATATGTTTATGTCCTTGATAAATGTTTATATAGCCGTGGTAAGCTTTCTGTTATGTAACTGCTGTTGGCTTACATGCTGCACGTCACTGCTGCTGTCCACAGCCGCAAAGCCTGCCAATGGTAACCGTTTTATCCTGAGTCACTGATCTGAATACCACAATGACATTTCAATATTGTTAGTGACTGGAGCGATATTCGTGGAAATAAATGATGAATTGGTAGCAGCAGACTGCGGCTGTGTCTGTCAACCTACTGTTGTGAGCAAGAAAGAGGAAGAGACAGAGAAAGAGTAGGTGAAAAGGGGAAAGAGAAGACTGGGTAATTTGTGCGGGTGGTGGTGGGGGGGCATTAAGGTGCTAAATGAAAGCTAATTACATAAGGGCACCACGGGAAATGGGTGCCCTCAGGCCCTGGTCATCTATCTGATTTAAGATACACAATGTGTCAGCAGCAAATCGTATCTGCAGGGAGCAATTGAAGGTTCCCTTTACACACACACACACACACACACACACACACACACACACATACATACATACATACATACATAGGCATACACACATACACATGTGTATGTACAGGCTATATTATAGCAGACTGAGAATCATCCTCTCAGGTGGTGGATAAGGGTCTCCATCCTCTTAAGCTTCGCTGCTGGGCGGGTCAGTAGAGTCTCTCCTCATTTTATTATTCAGACGTCGTTCATAGCCGGGCTGCAGATTATGCCGAGCATTTGTTTTTACCTCAATGCTGTACCGCACAGGTGGGGTTTATAGTCTTTGTACAAACCAGAAAATACCAGCTTTAATGAATGGAAAGTATGATTTTAAATTATTCCAAATTATCCCCGCTGTTGTTCTGTCTTACAGTCCCTAATAATCAAGATCATAGTTTATTCATTTAAAAAATTATAATACCAGAATATCTGCTGGTTTTGCTCCCCCAGTTCTCATCATTATAAGTCATTCAGCTTTTAATGAGACTAAGGGATGTTTATTTCTTGAATTGTTGACTAGTACTTGAATAGTTGATTGATTAAAGGGAATTAATTTCTTAATGGTGGGTTGCAACAACAACAAGGTCTGTTTCTTTTTTACGCCAATGTAAAACCCAGAGACATTCAGTTTAATATCACAGCAGACAGAAAAACCCCAAAACAATGCAAATACATAAACATTTGAGAAGGCGGAACCAGAGAAGTGATTAAACAACCGATTGCAGCAAATCAGTCATTTCCTTCCTAAAAATTCTGTCAGTGTGTTGTTCCACGAAAATATACCTGCTCACAACTGTCTCTCGCTCACAGCGTATATTGCATGCAAGAGTGCACAATATCACACTACTTTGGTGAAAAAACTGTATATATATCTATATAAATGTGTGTGTGTATCAAAACAAGTAACTACATGTCACACTTAGGATAGCAACAGGTCCTGTTTATGCTTCAGCGGCAGGAAACACAGAAAGTCTTTGTTTTCAAAAATGGTATCAGTTTGACAGAGCACATAGTTAAACAGGGATACACTTGAAAGATTGTGCCATTGCCCTCCATTCTGCTCCCTGCGGTCGACGCCATGTGGCCCAATTTCCTGTAAAGCTCCACATTCCAATACAGCATAGCTACGCTCCAGGGATTTAACATGTGACCTCATCTAGCCTAAACCGTACCCTTCTCAGAGAGGAACAGTGGAAGTTAGTGTCTCCACTTCGGCTGCTCTGCTTCTTCTGTTCTGGACATTATCTTGTACATCAAAGTTGTAGAAAAGTTAAAAAGGCCTTACTGTCCGACCCACTTTACAGTCGATTGTTCCTTCTTTCTATTCTTTCCTATGATCTGGTCTTTTCTCGGGTTTCTTCTCTGCTCATGCACACTCTTGTCATGCCTGGCTTACATGAAACTTAAGGTGTGCAAAGCCTCCTGTTGCGGCGGGCTAGCCTGCGTGATGCTGCATGTCCGAAATCAGCGTCACAGTGATGGCCGTCACATCATGAGCGAGAGCGAACTCACTCACTGAATAATCACGCCGAGGTCCGTCATATTAAACGGCGAGGTAACATTAGGCATGATGTCGAGCGGGCAAATATTCTTTATCTTGTTTCGTAATCCTGTTTCATTCGTTTTTGAATACAGCGTTATCATCATTGACAGCATAATCCCACACTATCCCCAATATCCCGAGATCGCCAAAACATGGGTCCACTGAGAGAAAATAAGCAGATATTGAAATAATGCGCAGCCCTGAGGTCAGGTCACTCACAGTTTTTGAAGCCTTTCACCGGCTCTTGCCTGCCTCCAGTAAAGGGCACATATTGCATCCCTGGAGCAGTTTGCATATCTATGTTGTTAATTTATATGTTGAGCCGCCCTTCTGCTCTGCCTAACAGCACGTATAGATGTGAGTTTAGCGGGCGGTCAAACTGAAAAGCATCACTTTTCAGCCGTGCATCTTTGACTTAATTCGTGATGTTTTGTTTTTTTTACCATATCTGCATGGTACGGTGCGTCGTTTCGCATTGTTCAACGTAGTTTTAGCTGTCTGGCTCCACTGCAATCCCACACAATGCATGTACACATTAGTTGTATTCAAAAGAGGAAAATTGTGTTCAGCTCCGATGAAATGAGGGCGGCAGAGCGGGCGCTCGGTAACTGACTTATTTCAGAATCTGAATTAAAAGTTCGTTGGCAGTCACAGTGGAAATTACTGTTAATGAGACTTCACCGCAGCGGCTTTGGTAATGATTCTTTATGAGCGTCTCCGGCATATTTTAGAACACAAATGGAACAGAGACAGCGAGAGAGAGACTCTGTAGTAAATGTGAAAAACACAGCAAAGGGAAGTCAAAGTGCTTGGCTGAATTATGAGCTTGTTTCCTCCTGTTTGAGCTTTCACTTCTCCTGTGCTCTGACTCACCTCACTCGCTCTTGCTTTCGATTATCACACCATCAGCAGGTAATTAGCCGCTACTTCCGTGCTAGTTTGAATGGTAGGACTCGATTTATTATTATTATTATTATTACTGAATTTTGACATTCTGAGATCAAGCTGAAGTGAATGTAGTAGCGGAGAAATTTTTACGTTACAGTCTTATTGCCTCAACCTCAGCCAGTTATCTGGACTGAATGAGAAAATACTGCCTGTGCTGTCAAACATCCCTTTTGGTACAACAGCATGTTTTTTCTGGTTAAATTTTTGATTTCTTAAGGTGCAGAAAGATGGATATGACCACGGTTAGACCATCTACTGTGACCTGCTCACCACTTGGTTTTCCAGCTTGGTGACAACCTAACACTTCCTGACAGGCAGCAATCATAAATCGCATTGGCCACAAGGTCCTAGACAGGTAAACTCTGTGTTTGGGCCAAGCTGAACGTGCTGTGATTCCAGTGAGTCTCGCCTGAAAGTCCTCTTCACATCAGAAAATATGTTGTTTGTACAGTTGTAAACAACTGAAAGTGCTCGAGTCGGGCGAGGGGGAGGGGAGGGGAAGAATGGGCTGACGCTATGAAATGATGATTGAAGCGACAGCACTGTGTAGGAGATGCAGACTCAGATGTGAGGAGGGGTGGGCGGATGAGCGAAGTTTAGCGGGAGAAAAAGGGAGAGAAGAAAAGAGAGAGCCATCACACAATCACATGATGATTTCTGGAACAAGGGTAGCTTTATAACGGAGCTTCTCTCTAGCAACCAAAGGCTCTGCGCTGTATTTCAAAGACCAAATCAACACACACACACACACATACATGTAGGCTTCCTATTAGTGACACACATACAGACTGCACACACACACACACATGCGCTGTTGTGCGCTTGTCTCCGGGTAGGTGAGTTGGATAATCCCATGACTCGCCTGACCTCCTCCATACTTCTGCCAGTAGTGACACTCGATTGGCTGAGAGGCTGAGCGCGAGCGGAGGGGGTGGATGGAGGCGTCTGCCCCAGCAGCAGTAATACGAATATTATATAACCTTGGCAGATGAGGCGGTGGGAGGGGAAGAGGAAGAGGGGGAATGAGCAATGAGAGAGGACGAGAGTGAGGCGGTGAGAGAGGCGGATGTGATGGAGAGAGAGGAAGTGAGAGTAGGGAACGGCAGGAAGGGAAAAGTACAGTATAACAGTAAAATTACACAATAAAGATTAAAAAGCCAGAGAACAGATTGTTTTACATAATGGGCTGAAGAGGGATGCAGCAGGGCTGCACAGCATTTCCACATAATCACATTTGCTTTTATTTAGTCACTTTTGCATGTTTGAGATCAGCTTTTCAATTTAAGAGATGGACGACTGAATATACCAGTCAGCACAGATTATAAGGAGCAATAATAGTAATGATAATGAAATACTGTGCATTAACAGAGTGGCTAATGTCCAGCTATGTCCTGTGTGTATGCATCATTTATACAGATAAAGACTATCAGCATTAGTTAACTTTCACATCAACCTGTCTCACAACTTTTACAATCTGCAAGTCTTTTCCCAAGATAAAATACATAATATTTGCCCGTTCCAGCTGTCCAGTGTGAGGATTTTTGTGTCGCCTTGGACTTGTGATCAGACACTTTGAATTATTTGAGAGGCCGCCTGCTGACTCCAGGAACCTGGGATGCGTGTTTAATGGGTTTTCTACTCTATGGACAGAATTGTTAGTTGCAGCTCTGCATCCCGGCCCTCGTGCTTTTAGAGCTGATGTGACCGCGATATGAGGCCCGGGATGATAACATGTCACAATGACAGCACAATTGTGTAACATGTAATATATTGCACAACATTCACACAGTAATGATCCAGAAAGACAACTGACAACTATTAGAAAAGACAGACCATCATCACCTGTTGCAATTTTGTGTCTTGACTGGATGAAATAAGCACGCAGTCTAATAAATTTCATACCAATCAGCAAACTGAGAGTGTGCACCCCCAAGGATGGGCTGGTAGACTATTTAAACATGAATCATATCATGTCTGAATGTGGATTACACCCTCTTCTCTATGTTCGTTAAATAATGGTCGGCCTTTTGAAGAGCGCACTCACATTCAGAGTGCGGAAGATGCTCATTGTGTGTTAAGGTTACCATAAAAAAAGATAAATATTTTGCTTACACTAACATGAATGCACAACTGTTCAGCTCTAACCAATTTGCTTGGGATATGGAGTACAAATCAAAATTTGTCATTACTGCCTACTCGTGCTTTCTTTGTGCTCTTTGGAATTAAAAAAGGCAGCAAATTATAGCCATGAAGTAATTGTTGCCATCCAAACAACAGCTTTTGGTTGCCATCAAAAGTGCCGGAAAAATTGCACACAAAATTATGGGAACAGCGGTGAGAAGTTTTACTGAAGAGTGAGCAATGTATCTGTTCGCGCCCCCCCTTCCAAAAAAAAAAAAAGTCTTCCATAATGTATTTGGTCGAGTCAGCCACTTTCCATGTTTGCATCAAGCCTCAGCACCACGAATGTTCTCATATTCTGCATCTCTCTCGCTGAAAGGAACCCACTTCACTCTCCCACCGCCCATCTCATGCTTTCTTCTCCCACACATTAGCCCAAAAAAGCTTTGATCTTAATGGAAAAAACTATCCTCCCATCGGTTCCCACTGTAGTCATTGGTATATGATTCCCCAGCGGCACAGCAGGTCAGCCCAGTTCAGCTTTCCCCCCCATAGCCGCTGCAGGCACTTTGTTTGTTGTGGACCGTCACCAATGCTGATCTGTCTTTTCCACCGCCTCATCATGCGATGTCATGTCATTAAAAAGACGTTTAACACATTTAGAACTTGTATAGCTTGATTTCATTTGAATGTAGATTAGATTAGCAGTTGGCATGTTCATGTGGAAATCAGCATCCTGGTTATTGGATTTGAGTTATCAAATATGAAATTACATGTACAGTGGAGGCACTGTTTCATTTCAGAGGGACTCACTGGGGAGAGCAGTCAAAATTGATTTCCAGTTGAACAGTGTACACTCTATAAATATACTGTTTGTGTAGCGATAGAGAGGAATTGTGGATTTCTGTGAAAAACCTGCAGGCACATACTGCATTGAATTTATTGTCTTGGTTTCTAGAATCTGGTTACCACGGCCCTCCAATGTCTCTGCACAGCCTCTCAGTATTGAAACATATTGTTAGCACGTGTTCGCGTACAGAAAGAGATGTTGATGTAGGTAGATATGAAATGGCAAGAGAAGAGATTGGTGGCGCTCCTGGGAGTGTAATCACTCACCAGCCCGCTCAGATTTTCGTTACATTTGCCTTTTTATGAGGTGCTCGACTGGGACAACCAGTTCATAGCAGTGCAGTCGGAGAGAACAGGCACCGGGAACAGTGACCTTCAACCTGCTTTCATGTGTTTATTCACTATCCTTTGGCCAAGTCCCTCCCAAAAGTGTTGGCGAACACGTCTGCAGGTGTCTCTGTGGTATGATTATGCTTCTGTTTTCTGTGTACCCGACTTTGTTTGTTTGTGTGGTAATCGCTTTGTGCAGTCTGTGTTTGTTTGTTGTGTGTTCTTGTTTATCTGCTGTGTGTGTGTGCGTGTATGTGAGAGAGAGAGTGATGGAGTAAGCACACGTCTATTGCGCTTGGGGGAGGCGGTTAAATCCCCCCCCCAAAAAAAAAAAAAAAAAAAAAACGGACATTGAAAAACATAAAAAAATGATGGTGGAAAACCCTACACACTAAACACTTTGCTGCATCGGTTGATGTCATGTGGTTCCCCTGCTTCATTGGCACTTCTTTGTCTCCGGTGGCTGAGCGATCCCCAGAGAGGCGTCACAGGTCAAGCGCTGCCCGATAATTAGTGTTCACAACATCTTCACTCAAATCCTGCCATAGCTGCTTTAAGTTGACAAGTAATGAGAGAGCCAGAAAGATGAGCGCATACCAGGACACCATACCCCTCATAACGAAGGTTCAAAGAGGACCGTTTCTATAAATACTCTACTACTGCCAGGCCGATGATCCAAAGTTGAGGCTGGTACATATTAGTGAGTGTCTGCCAAAATGTGCAGCGTTCCAGTGTCGCAGATAGTCTGACCATAGAGTGCAGAGGGGTCAGGATAAGAGGGGCCTGACTTAGTTCATTTCAGTTGTTAATCTCTCGCTGTGTGTCTTAATATTGACAGTAATTATTTCATAAACATGATGAAAACTCCACATTAGGATAAAATAATATCAGATGTGAAGTTCAGCAATCTTCAGATATTGCTTATTTATGTCTGAAGTGTTGTAATTATTTCAGGTCACCGTGCTGATAAAGCAACATTCTTGAATTCCTCAGTTTGTGGTGTATTGCAGAGTTTTACTGTGTATGGGTTCAGTTGCAGATTTAGGTGAAAATGACTGTTGGGTGCCTGTTTTGGTTTGTATATGGGATGTTGGTGTCAGATATAGTTTAGAGTTTTTGTTAAGGTCAATTACTGAACTTCTTTTCTAAAAAATACAGGTTGTGGCTTTGACAGTTTCAGAATGAGCCACACATAGTCATTTAGGGTGTTAGTCATGCAGTCTTATAGGTCTGTGGTTGGGTTATTTACTTAATGTCTGAATAAACCGTTTGCATTTTATATTTCAGTCACACTATATGTTGTTCTTAGAAATAACACAATAATAAACCTGCAATAAATCATAAAACATATTTCATTTTAACTGCAGAAGGGAAGATACTTGTATTTGAGCTGGACTTTATGTGTTTTAGATTCTCAGAAAATGCACATTTGGTACAGACACCACTGTGAGGATCACGTGCCCTTTCCTGGTTTCTGGGAAAGTGCTCGCTGCTCTCCCTTCTCCCACTGTCTTTGGTCCGTGAGACAGACCCTAACAAGTTTATATCCTCTCTCCATTTTCCACTCACGTCTTGCAAACATGGCTGTCTAGCTCAAAAGGCGGGGAGGGAAAATGGCTAGACGCAACACATGGACCATTAGTTGAATAATCATACAGAGCATCAGCAGCGGGGCGAGGATATCTATGGGCCTGAATGTAAAGTCATTACCAAGCTTAGCGAGCCAACTCGGTTACATAATGCCGACATACATTCCAACCAGTGTGCTGCCAAAACAAACAAGCGGGAAAAGATTTAAGCCTTTCTAATGCTGTCAGATTCTTGTCATGGATTACGCAGCAGTGTCAGTCTAACAGTAGTCTGGAGTCTGTTTGGCCACAACACGCCCCTTAAACCTGTCGTACTGTCTGCACGCTGGCACTGTGCCTGCAATACATCTGACAAATTGGTGTCTAGTTGAGCTTCACATCGCAGTTCAGGTGTCTCAGTTACTTTAAGTCTAATTATAGACGGTTGGGGATAATGACAACTGTGTTGTGTTGCGTGCATGCAGGTTTCTCAAGAGGTTTAAACAAGGCTTTAAGGTGCGTTGTAACCAAACTGGAGGCCTGGGGTGAGATTTAGAGCTTAGTTACTGCGCAGAGGAGGTGTCGCTGGTGATAGGCTTCACTGGGTTTGGCTTATTTGTTTGCACATTAAGCGTTAATGAAAAAACGATCATCAAAATTAACAAACCGTCAACGTAAATGCATGTAAGCGACATCTGAGTGTCATCTGAGGATAACCTCCCAGCCAATTACGCTGAAGGCAATGCTTTATGTCATTGTGACACATCGCAGGACAGCCCTGTTGAGTAAATGTATGCTGTGTTGTTTTAAAGATTAGATGTTCTGGAGCATTACAGTTTTATATTTTTAGCAGTAACATCCTTTTGTGAACATTCGGGCCCTTGTCTGCATCTAATTTTCAGCCATTACCATCGGAAAAGACACCATCGATCAGAGAAACAGCAGCACAATCGAAATGTTTGTCTGTGTTCAGTTCAGATATTTCCTATAGCCGCCTGGATTTGTTCAAATGGTTTTCATGTCTCCTAGCAACTGTACAGCCTACCATTGAAGCTTTCTGTACCCACAATCCAGCCCTCTGCAGTCTTCCTCGAGATGCCACAAACATCTTTCTGTCTACATGCAGCTCACCCTTCTTTACATTTCTCTCTTTGTCACCCAGGCCGGAGCCCAGCAGTTCTGCGGTGGCGGGCCAAACCAAGCCCGGCGGGCAGACCCATAAGATCTGTTTGGTGTGTTCAGACGAGGCTTCGGGATGCCACTACGGGGTCGTAACCTGCGGCAGCTGCAAGGTGTTCTTCAAGAGAGCTGTCGAAGGTTGGTCCTGCCTACCTGCATCCACTCACTCATCCGGTCACTCAGACATGACACTTGACTTGCAGACGCCAGAAATTTATTTTGGATTTGAATGATAGTATTTACACAAATCTTTGCGAGAATTTTTTTTTTTCATTCGAAACCTTTTGTCATTTTGAAGCAATGAATCGTGGCCACATTTGCGCCAGGTTCTAATTAGATTTGCATATTAATGTCCATGTATGCTATATTATGCAGCCACAATATTGTACGTGTGCACAACAGTGGTTAGCGTCCATTAACTTTGTACGTTTTGTCCCAAAGATTCCCATTTACTTCACTTACGTAAGATTAGCTCTTGAAGCTGTTGCACAACAGTGAAACATCTCTGCTGGAAGATGAAAAATTTTTTTTTTTTTCTCCAAATCCAAGGTGGAATAGTTGAGTTCTTGTTGAGCTAGACGCATGTCACATACTTGCCTTTTTGTCAGCTTGAGTCTTAGTCCTGACTTTGCATGTCACACCTCTTCTTCTCTTGCCTTTACTGTTTGTCATATAACAAAACAGGGATGACTTACAAGAAAAAGAAAATGCAGAGGAAACAGCCCACATTGCCACCACGATTCCCTTAATTAACATAGTTTTGCCTTATCGGGGACTAGTATTGTAATGAGCTTGTAAAACAGCCATTGTTCTGTTTTGCTTCACAAACATTTGACATCTTCTAATACGGTATTCATTTCTGGTCTCAGGCAAGCAGTAATTGCCTGGACAAAATCTTGAGCTTGGAGGAGGAGAAAGGCACCTGACAAACAGAAAATAATTTGTGTTAAAGGCTTTCTGCCGTGTGTTCCATCTCTCTCTGCTTCACTCTGCTTCGGTTTCATTTCCTGATTGTCTAGAGCTGTCTCTACTGATGTTTAATTAATCTGAAAAGGCTCTCTGAGGAGTATATTACCGTTAACTGATTATTGAATTCATCAGCATTGGACAGGTGATGCCCAGGTGAGCAGTAATTAAACCCTTCTCCATTTACTACTGACCCAGCACTGGTACTTAATACACAGAAATGACCCGCACTAATCTCTTGTATTCACGTCCCAGTTAGTGCAGCGGCAGCCTTGACCTTTTCTTTCTGTCCCTACGTTCGCTATCTCCATCTGTCAGTTTCCCCTTTATCTGAGACTAATGTTGCTCGTGAAATAACACAGTTGGTGACCAGACTCACTGCTGAAAAAATCATCAGTCTGAATGTAAGACGACGCAGTGAACGTAGATTGCATGACTTCTGCAACAGTTCAGGACTAAAACATGGCTGGTGGTTGTTGAAAAATCAATTAGAGGCTACTGTTCCTTCAGAAAATATGTGTAAAAAAAAACAAAACAAAAGGATAAAATGTAAAATATTATAATCATGGACACTCGATTTGAGCCGGACAATCTGCTAAAGTTAAATTGTTGAGTTGTTTGATTGTTGACTGTCACGATTATCAGCTTTTTTTTTTTTATGATGTGCTGGTGTAAATACCAAGCGCTCAGACTGAAGTGTAACTTTTATTTTGAAAAGCGCTGCCAACAGTAGCACTGAAAAAGTTATATCTGTTATTTTTGTTCTTCTCCCCCCCCCCCCCTCCATTCTCCGGTTGTCTCTATGGTGAAGGATGGAGAGCACGACAAAACACAGATGGTAAATAAATTCACTTTTAATAACAACAATGATAATAATGACAATTATGATGATAATGTTGATGATGGTAATACTATCACCTCTGATTTGCCCATGTCCCTGTATACCTTCAGCACTGAAATATGACCAATCTGCCCAGACGCACGCATGGCCTCTTCGGCCAACTATCTGTTAATGCATGCAAATGCTCTTGATTTGGTAATTCAAGTCAGCGTAAATTGCCTGTGAGTGATTTTGTGCACTTCAATTTCTGCTGTTTGGAATGCTCCACCTCATCATCCTCACAGGTGGTCGATCCAATAATTACAATCACTTCCTGTCTCTTACTAGGCCTATTCTTTTGCACTTGACTCACATTAACCTGCAGAAATCTGATGTCAGAAGTTACCTCTCAGACACTCTTTTTCTCCTTTCCTTGTGCTTGTCATGTCATTACTGTGTGTTGCACTGTTTCAGGCCATGTTCAGGTTTCTGCTCTTAAAATCATCCTGCTGGACTAATTGACAACTGATATAAATGTATTTTCACTTCAAATGCTTATGTGACGTACAGTAACATTATCAGCATTGTCCTGTATCTTTTTTTTTTTCATTAACAAAGAACAGACATCCTGTTTTAGCATTGTGACTATGCATTTATCAGATAATCCTAATGGTTTGTAAATGGTTTATTTAGCTTAAAAAGTAGGACATTGTTATGAACGCATGAAAGATTGCTTAAGTTTCTAAAAAACGCAACATTTTGGTCCACGTGAATTTCAGTGGACAGTGGTGTGTTCGTGAGTCCGATCCACAAGAAAAAAAAACGAATTCCAGGCCACAATTTTAAGAATAAGTTCATGACTTAAGTCACTGCTGAACTCCAGGAAATGGAGTAAAAAAACAATGTACCACACAACATGGGTAATAATTCACTATTGGTATGGAATGATAATTACTTCTTGGAAGAATAAAAAGGGTGCGTCTGATAACTTTCAC
>JBAJHX010000067.1:15039130-15050759 GCA_037176925.1 Amniataba percoides
CGGCCCTGTCCTCCACCTCGGTCCCTGGGGCCCGTGGGCCCCCGGGGGCCGCGGGGGACCCCCTGGGGAACCGGACCCCCCCCCCCCCCCCCCCCCCCCGTCGCTTCCACAGTACATATTGGAAATATGTCTCGGCGTGTTAAGATGTGAAATCAGGTGAAAAAGAGCAGCTGGTGACACCTATTTATCAGAGGAAGCACACGGCTGTCATCCTCCGGCATCCAGGAGAACGTTCAAGAACACAAATGAGAAGATGGCACACTGATTTCAGGCCTAAACAGCTCAGGCGTTAATTAACATGCTGTGTCACGTTTGTTTCATCCTTGTAAACCAGATTTGTAGCTTTACGCAGAGTTGGGTGCTTTTAACCATTTCTAGGTGACAGAGTGGGCTAGCAGTTCCCCTCCGTTTCCAGTCTTAATGCTAAACTAAGCCCCCTGTTGTGTCGATCCTTTCATTCAGTGCCTTTCTCTATAACTATTAACCTGTTTCTTTGGGGTTGACTGGAACAGGTAGTAATGCCTCCTTTCATCCAGCCAGAAGGGTCTTAGTTGAGCAAATCATCTCAGTTATGATATAATGCGGCCTTTAAGAATAAGATTTCCACTATTAAATCTGTAAAAGTAGAAACTGACCTAAGATCTAAAGTAGATCAAAGGCAGTGTTAAGGCAGATGCCATTTAATTTGAATTGTTATAAGAGCATTAGCAGAGATAAATCGAGATTGATATTGATATTGATCTGGAAAGCACATTTCACAAAGGAGAGTTCATCAATCACACGCCGAGCTGTACAGTAAATAACTCTCCGTGTTACCTCGAGCCCACAGAGAGGCGGCTCAGGTACGACTGCAGTATGTTAATTACAAAGCCACGTTTCTTAAAGAAACGCTGGCTGCAGAAATTGATTGCGCTTGGAAGTCACTGTGCTTACTACAGTCTTTGTAGCCCCCAGAGGGAACAGGATGAAGGCTCATCTCCCGTTGGCTTGTCTGTACTTATAGCACTGTGAACGTGGGCTTTTAATTACTCAGGGGGGTAAAACAACAATGTCCCATTTTAACCAGCGTCTTTGATGTTAATGCCTTAGTGGGCTTTTGGTGATTGGTTCCCATCAGAGTACGGCCTCTTTAAACCATTTGTAATGATACGAGATCTGACGTCCCCACTCCTCCGTCTGCCAGCCGTTATATTTCCGAATTTGCACGTTGCACTGAGTTTTCTGATTATATGCGAGACAATTTTGTATTTACTATGTGCTCGACTGTCACATTTGATCACCTCATCGATTTAACTCAATGGAAAGTATTATTGTGATAGTCTTCAGACATTTTCAATACTGACACTGATAACATGACGCAGCAAGGATCAGCATCAGTTTAGTACATTTAGTTTAGCATTTTAAACTCCTTTAAAATGATTATTTAATTAATCTATAAATATAGATGAATATAACAAGCATTTCGGTGATAATTAAGCTATTTCATATTGCAAAATAGTTGGTGGGCCTTGTGGTTCTCAGTAACCACCAACTCTGACGCGACCACTTGAAAGTTTGAAGTGCTCTCTCGGCCAGAGTCTAAGTGTTGTTCACTTTGCAGCAAACGGTGCGGGCGCAAAAAAAAAGAAAAAGGCCGAACCACTCTCGTCACTGACGAGCCGCAAACTCATCCTCTTCATTGGACATATGCAGAGAGAGACTCCTGAGCCTGCGACGAGTCATTCCCAGTGGAGGCGTAAACTCAGGGGGGGAGGGGGGTAAAAATAGACATGAAAGGTGAAGAAGCCATTGCCAGTAGCGCTGCAGTTGGTCAGAATGAATAGACGGCTCTCAACCCAGCGCTGCATACTGCATCTGGAGAATGTGCTGTATTGATTTTAGCGGTGGAAAGTAATGTGGGTTGTGTGTCAGTGGAAGTGAGGTGTGAAAATCCATCAGAACTGATTTCACAGTCTGGTTTCCTCCTGCATGGTTGTAGCACAGTTGTTTATTGAGAACTAACTGAAAAAAACAAAACCCCCAAAAAACAGGATGTATGAAAGAGCTTGAAGTCTAATCTGTCTCTTTTTGCTTCCGTTTTTCTCCCGTTTCTCCCCCTCCCCCCACACCTGTCCAACACCTCTCCCCCGCCTCTTTTCCCTTATCTCCGCTCTCTTTCTTCCCCTTTCAGAGAGCGTATGAAGCTGCCCTTCATGAACGACCAGTGCGAGCAGATGCTGAAGATCTGCAACGAGTTTGTCAGGCTGCAGGTGTCCTATGACGAGTACCTGTGCATGAAGGTCCTGTTACTGCTTAGTACAGGTAATGGCACACACTTCAGGGATTAAAGCAGATCAGACAGTTTCCACTCATAGTTTAGCAGTTTTGATGAAAATGAATTAATGTGAACATGTGAGTTTCAGATGTTTCTGTTTCAGAATGGATAGGACAGCTGTAAATGAATAAATGAGTGATTTGAGTTTCTTCTCTGAAGGCCATTTAAAGTCCAATGTGAAAGGACCGCAGTTTGTTGGGTTTTTTTGCACCACTTTACCCCAGTTAACTTAAATAATAGGAGGTTTATGATCTACAGCTCACACACGTACGTCCTGTGTCATGTGAGTATTTTAGCTTTGTCAGAAATGCGGTAAAACGAGGCAAACTTGCAGCTCCAGTGGTTTCTCTGAAAGGGAAAGTACAGTTTGAAACGGTCATAATTGTTATGGTGTCAGTCTTGTTTTCATGCTACAGGCCACAAAATTCTGTTCAAAACAGACAGTTCAACTTTAGAAATATAACAGAAGAGCAGCAAGTTCACAGCACCTCGATGATGCACTGGTTCACGTGCCTTTCTCTACTTTCTTCATTCCTCCAGGCAACATTTAGAAAATACTAATCTGCAGATGAAAAGCACCATAAATGGCCTTTTTTCTTTTAGTATTTTTAGTGATGGGTCAGTCAATGTTTAACGTTTTTCCTTTATGTTAGGATAAAGGGATTCACCTCGAAACGTTGTCTTGCACTAAGTCATGACTTCATTGCTGGTTTTAACTGTCACTTTTTATTCCCACACTTAAGTTGTCAAAGTGTAATGTTCTTTCAACTCTCCTTTTGGCATTGAAACCAAACTAAAAAACAGTCACAAAGGCAAAGACATCAATAAGAAAATAAAACTCTGTAGATCAGACTGTGATCAGACTGTTATGTAAGGAGGTCGAGTCACTTTTCTGGCTGCCATCTAAAGGTGATCGTGAAAGGGGTGGATCTTAACGCTCGTTACATCACAGTTTTATGATCTGTAGCACTGAACGAGTTTAAAAAATGTGACATTTCTCCTCAGAGTCCTTTCGTAACAACTTTATTACTCCATACAGCTTTATAAGCTCTCCCGAAAACAGTTTTTTTTGTCTGTGAAAGAACGGTCTGTTCATCTTCTGCAGTCACTGTCTCGGTTGAAAAGGTCTTGAAGTATTCCACTTCGTCTCTGTAGACAGGTCATTGTTTTCTCTGAATTTATGGGACCAGTTGTTACTTTGATGTGTGACTACAGATTTGACTCCAAAGTTTCTTTGGAAATTGTAGACTGCATGGTGAGATGAGCTAAGAATGAGTTGAAATGAGTACAACTTTTTGTTTCTTGTCTCAAAGGATAGAATATAGATTGCCCATTGGTTTGCTGTGTAATCATCACAGTCAGAAATTCCCTAAACAAGAGCACTCAATGGGAAGAAAACTCATTATGGCAAAACTCTTTCCTGAATTTTGTTCATTTCTGTTTTGCTGGGTGAAAAAATGGATTCATGTATTCTCTTATTCTAAATGTATCCAGAATGCATTTTGATTTCTTGGCAGTGATTTGCTTGAGTTACTTTGAAATGTGCAAATCATTGACGGCAATTAAAGGCGGCAGCAGCCCTCGCTTTCCTTTCTTTCCAAAGAGGTAAAATAAGAGGCAGTTCTGAGAGCAGTGGATTACGAGTCAAGCTATGCAATTATCACCATTAAAATAATAATGAAAAAAATAACACAGCGTGAATCAAAGTATTACCAAATCAAAGTTTTTCCCAATTATGTAAATTTCTCCCTGCTGACGAGGAGAGTATTCTTCCTTCCGTCTCACTCTCAGTGAATGGCAGGGCGAAGGATGCACTTTAGAGGCGCTTTGCTCATTATGCAGAGGAAATGACATTTCCATACTGAGCCTCTGTTGCATTTTTGTACCTGAGAGCTATTTCCATCTGTTCCCCTCAGGGATGGAAATACTGTCAGGTCAGGACAACTCCTCTAAGCTGTTGTAATCTTTTCTCATGCGTGTGAGTGAAAATTAAGAGTCACCCCGCGGGACGGTTTGATTTACTGTAGAAATGTTACAATAAAACATTCAAGGCTCTGTTAAATAAAAGTAACGTCTTCTGTTATTTTATATCAAATAATCCACGGTAGAGAGAAGGAGAGCCCATCTGTTTTTACTCTTTTCTAAACTGTCTCTCAGCCAAACCTGAACATGCATAATGAAGAGACCAGATAGCACTTGCACTGCGGTATCTCCCATTTATCTGATTATGTAAATCGGACACTATTTCACCCCGATCCTGCCCTCTGTGGCTTTGCATAATCTTTAGGCCAGTAACTGTGGCTTTGCCTGGGCACAGAGCCAGGCCCCAGACTGACAAGGAGTCTGTGATGTGTTGACGTGGTCGTTATGACAACTGTGTGTCGCTGTCTTTCAGGCAGTCTTCGGCTCTCGGCCGCAGCAACGACTGGCAAAGTTAAAACCCTCCGTGTGCGTTCTTTAAAAATCCACTGTACATGCAGACTTTCTGATTTTTATGAGGTGTGCGTGTCCAAAGATTTTCTGCTCGCCAGTGAGGAAACGCTCTGCACAGTAGCGATTGATGTTACCTTTTGGTTTTGCATATTTTCCACTGCCTCCAGCTTTCGGGTCGGAAACGTGCATGCATGCATCTGCGTGTGTTTAGCCAGCGTCTCCTAAGGGTGCTCGTTGGGGTCCCACACAGTGACTTTTAATGAAGTTTTAATGCCCCGTGCCATGTGTTGCAGCAGAGAGCAGGATAAAGAACAGGCCTCGACAAACGGCGACGTTACAGACGGGCCTTTCAGTTTGAGACAGCCGGTTAGACGTGCATAGCCAGCTGTTCACCTCAACAGCTGTCCACATGGCGGAGCAGATATACTGTATGTGGAAATGCGTCTACACGTAAATTATAAGGGTATGTTATAAGGTATTTGGCACACTTGCAGGAAAAAGATAAATTCTGCACAAGACTGCTCTTGTTCTCCACACTGTTTTCTCTTATAGCAGAGACACAGTGGAATTTATGTCCTCCTCTAATCAAAGTTGTGTTCCCGGCCTATTGCGGATCTATTCAGAGTTCTTGATACAAATACCTTTCGGTGCTTCTGTGTCAAATGCGTCTGTTTGTGTCTAAAAGCCCCGATAGGGTTATAAACTAGCTTATTCATTGTTACTCTGGGCCCTCTGATGGTGTGAGGCGCCCAAGGTACAAATGAAAATCTTAAACTCCGTCACTGACTTTTTTTTTTTTTCACGTTGTAATTTTATTTTACAAGTCACAATCCGCCCATTGCCAACTAACTTGCGCACTACTAATGCGTCTCCCTGTGTCTCTGTTGACGATTGTGTGTGTTTGTGTGCAGTGCCGAAGGATGGCCTGAAGAGCCAGGCCGTGTTTGATGAGATCAGGATGACGTACATCAAGGAGCTGGGGAAAGCCATCGTCAAGCGAGAGGAGAACGCTAGTCAGAACTGGCAGCGCTTCTACCAGCTAACTAAGCTACTGGACTCCATGCAGGAGGTTAGACACACACACATACACACACACACACACACAGATATATATACAGCATGATATGTTTGCTGTGCTCAGCATATTGGAACAAATTTATATATAACACTTTACAAGTGTACCTTCCTTTTAAGTCTTTTTTTTTTTTTTTTAAGATTAGCCAGGCTTTTTCTTTTTCATGTCTTGCGGTTCAAGTGCATCAATAACATGGCGTTTTGCTGAGTTCCTTGAGCCATGCTGATTAGTGTAAAAACCTCTGAAGAATACACACAGACCCCACTAAGTGCATTATGTTTCAGCTGAATCCCACACGGGAACTCTGCAAAGCCTTTTTTATAACTATAAATCTATTTTGAACATTTTGAACTGAACACTGTATGTAAAGTTAACATAAAAAAGGGGGGATAAAAGGGTTTAATATCTAATAGACTTTAACTAATATATGTCTCTGCTCTCTGCCCCTCCTGGATGTCTTCCCCAGATGGTCGAGGGTCTTCTCCAGATCTGCTTCTACACCTTTGTGAATAAAACCCTCAGTGTGGAATTCCCGGAGATGCTGGCAGAGATCATCACCAACCAGATACCAAAATTCAAAGACGGGAGCGTCAAGCCTCTGCTGTTTCATCAGAAATGACTGCCTTAAACTGTGAAGCGATGCCTTAAATCCTGCCCTGCCCGTGTACCTCCCCGGGGCCCCAAACTTTCACCCCGAGTCCACCCCCACACACCCATCCCCACCATCACTCTGATGCGCCTCCTCAGTTTTCCCGGGCCCCCTTGAGGAATCCTGCCACGCCCATCCGGCCTCCAGCCTAATCTCGGAGCACAATACCTGTGGTCTCACAACTTTTAATCCGGTCCCAGGTTTGGCCAGTCTACGACGGGACAACCTACCACCGACCTGAAGCCCCTTCTCCTGGCTAACCGAGAAGAATTTGTCCTCCAGGGGACATACGTTGGCTGTGAATGTCTTGTGGGCAGGATGCAGTTTCGGCGATCTGTTTTTTCTTTCTTTTTTTTTTTTTTTTTCAGCCCCCTCGTCTCCTCCTCCGTCCACGGGCCCTGTCCTCAGGTCTCTGATGCTGGTTCTTTTGGTGTCCGCCTGCCTCGCGCTCTTTCCCGTGTCCGGCGTTTCATCGCTTTCCCACCTTCAACAGTCACTGCCACAACTCGCCGGATCAGCAGCTTCCCATCGAAGCTCGCCCCGCTGTTCCTCTGCTCACCTCCCCAGCTGGTCTCGTTTTGGCCTTCCCAGCTCCACCGCGCAGAGAATGTAGTGAGTGATCACTCGTTGCGGTTTCCAGAGGACTGTCGGCAACAAAGGGGGAAAATTAGAAACATACTCTGAGATGAGAGAATCTCGTTTCTCCACTGGACCCAAGGACAGTGAGGATGAACAGTTTTCAGCTGTGAATCAGTTATCTTTCTTTTTTTTCTGAAATGGTATGAATCAGATTTATTAACCTGACCAACGGAAGAAGAAAAAAATATACACACCAACCCTTACTTCTAGAGGAATATTAGTCATTTATTTTATGCAGACACGCATCTCTGACCACACATGCAAAAGTCATGCTTACACACACGCAGACACGCATTCACTCAGCAAAATGTTTACACAGGATGTATCTGAGAAGGGAAAACCAGTGCCTTTTAGCTTTTCAAGCTCTCAAGCTCCTTATAGCCATCCTCTCTCAACTGTTCTCTTTTTTGTTGCAAAGAATCTAACCTTGACATCCTTCCACATATTTTTTTTTGTGATTTTCCACGCTGGCAATTCCTGTTTTATTTCCAAGCTGCCGTTTTGGTGGGCTTTTTTTTTTTTGTAAAGTGGGCAGCTCTCTCTGTTCTGATCCCCAAACGTGCATGTAGGAAAGGCAGCCAATGGTACAGATTAGAAATGTGTGGAGCAGTGTGAAATACTAAGATCCTTTTTTAAGGTCTTAAAAAGTTTGAGAATCACATAGATAAGACAGTTAGACAGCTAAAGTCCCAAAACACATTCAATGTATTTGTGTATTTTTCTCTCCATGTGAAGTATTTGATAAATATACTGTGGCTCCCAGTCAGTACTAAGTTACAGTGCTCAGATTACATTAGCAAATACGGTGTTAAATGCACAACCTACAACCAGCTTTGTGCAAAATGTACACCACTGGAATTTGAACATAAAGGTATCTGATGTCTTATAATATTTAGGGGCAGTCTGACTTACTTAAACATATGGACTTAGATCTTGAATTAGTGAGCTGTTAACCTCAATGCAACGCACAATTTGTTTTTTAGAACTGCCTTTAAGAAAAAAAAAAAAAAAAACATCTGCAGCAACTGTGTGTTACGAAATAGCCATAAAGTCAAACCGTCCTTTCATCACCAGCTGCATTCACACAGAGGTCTTGGTTCAGAAAATGGTTTCATATGACTTTATTTCAAAATGTGGCGCTGCGACTACCACGACTACCTGGTGACTTACCTGGCCAGACAGCCTGCTCGTACCTCAGAAATCACAGCAAGGACAAATAGGAGTGGAAATAATCCCCACTGTGTGTTGAAGAGACTGTTTGGATTTTCTAGATAAGGTACCATGACCACAGCAAGTGCTAGACAATTCTCAAGCCTCTAACTACTCCATCTATATTTTCCAGATATAATCCATTTCACCATGTAGTGCTCCTGATAGGTTAACAAAAAGCATATTGTTTGCGGCAAAAGTTGGCACATTACATGAAATTAACCCTTTAATCATCTTCATCTTAGAGCGCACAAACAGAAACTGGGGTTATTATGAAGTTGCTGCGTTCAACAAAGCTGAAAAGATAAATATATATATATAAATATATAACGTGTACACTTATATATTTGTTTCGTACATGAGAAGTAAAAATAGAGATGCCCATAATTGATGGAACCTCTGCTCTCAGTACAGGATTTCACCCCTAAAGTTGAAATATTTTTGGATGAAGATGGCGTTTGGTCCAAATAATTTGTGGATCAAAGCTCAGGCTGTGAGTGACTACATCACTTAGATGTGTCCCACTAGTGCCAAATGTAAGTTTCTACTGTTATGTGTCTTTTCCCGGAGATGTGAATGGGTGGTTTTTCAATTGGGATTCGACATTATGTGGTTTTTGTAACTTCGCCTGAGGGCGCCTCACATTTGCAAAGTTTCATGTCACACCAACACCAGCTTAAAAGTACTGATTGTTACCACCCAAGCACAGGTATGATATAGTTTTTATGTTGGAGACGCACACAATATTGTGTTTTTTTGAAATTGTAAGCAGTAATATCTACTGCTGTCAAAGAGATAGTGGTTTGCATTTGGCATGTCATTTGTAATGCAACCATGTCCCCATACCAGCTTATGCGTTGGCCAAAGCAAATCACATAAATAACCCACCCACGCACCCTCCTGCCCACACGAGCCAGTGTTTCTTTTAACCGTAAAGATATTCAGCTGTTTACTCTGAATGTTACATGTCCCTCCGCGGCACAGAACTCTCAGTGGCAGGTAACAGACCAGGTAGCAGGTTGCCATAGAGACCGGCCATTTGTGTGTTACTTACAGCGAGCAGCGCAGCGAGCTCGGGACGCACACGCGCCACGGTTCGATCAGAGACATCATGCTTTTAATTAGCCATTCTGCCAAAGGATGGTCGCCGGCAGCAAGGTCGTTTCATTGTACAGCGCAGGCTTTCCGCTTCACCCACTGACTCGGCCTCGTGGCCTTTGTGCTGTAAAGAACACGGACTTGACTCCACTCACGTCATTGTTGATTATTCTGGGGAAGATCTGACTAAACTGTCTATTTGTTTTGGGTAACTTTTGCATACAGTATTACTTACTTACAGTCGTCTCCAGGTGGTGGTGCTTCAGAAAGCCAGCTTTAAAACGTAGGTGTAACCATATTCCTGCTTATTTCGAAATGGCCATAGGTGTGTATATAGCAGCGCCGACATATCCAGTGCAATGTAAACAGTGTCTATTAATACAAAATATTTTTACATGGACATAACCTCTATACTCCTTTACATTTTACCTTTCAACTACATGTTTGACTAAAGGCCTTGCGAAAGGGAGACAGAGAGCCATAGATATAAGATTACAAATCAGGAAATAGATAAACCCTTAACAAATATCAATGCTTTTGGAGATTAATCTATTGTAAAAAAAGAAAAAGGAAAAAAAATACAATATTTTCTGCAATTTTGAATACATCAGCTTGATCCTCTTTGATATAAATAATTTAACCAATCCTTTTTGTACATTGAACGAGTCGAGAAAGTAAATATTTTTCTGTTTGTTGGTTTGTGTTTGATAAAGGTAGACGTGTTGAATACATTAGGAAGTGTTAAACATGTTTGTCTTGTGAAGTAAATGTAAATTCTACGAGTCAATGGGAAAGTCTATATGGATGCTCACTGTGTTTTAAAGTTGTAAAGGAAATGAGGGGGAGGGAGGGAGGGATGGAAAGGTGAGATGGACTGACGGAGGTTTTTTTGCGTTATATAAAAGTGACCAAAGCAGAGGAGAAATTAAAAAAAAAAAAAAAAGATTTAACAAACAGAAGTATTCAAGCAGTTACATTTTAAGTAGCACTTATTATCCAACTTCTAGTACTTCTTATTTTATCTGAAAGGTATCTTTTGTAAAGGTCCAGGCTTTGGATCTCATGTATATTGCTGTGAGGATTTACTGGTCACTTTAAGATAGAAAATGAGACAAAAAAAGTTGAATCGCCGCGTGAAAGTAAATCTACCAGAGCCTGACGGAATTGCACTACCCTCATACTGGTTGATAAAGTCTATTTTGTATAAAATACATGCAAATATTATCTTTAAAGATTAAGGGCAGATCATGTTTCATTGGTACATATGGCTATGGCTTTCATTGAAGTCTGTTTTGTTCGTATTTCAGTTATGTAAATGTAATCCAATGTAAAAACAAACAAAAAATATAAAATGTTTGTTTAAAAGAAAAAAAAAACAATAGTTTGTTTTACTTCTGTATTACACCTCTTCTGTAGTCAGTGTCGATATTTTCACCTATTTGATTAAATGTTGAATTAAGTTATCTGTGTTGTTCTTTGAGATTGGATTTGGCATCGTGTTGATAACAACTTGGATGATGTTTTTGTCATCACTGGTTGGAAGTGGAAATTCAGAAGAACTGATTTTATTTCAGACATCTTACACAATAAAGTTTCCTGTTTTTCAACGCTCAGCTCCTGTGGATTTCATTTTTTTTCTGTTACATCTGTTATTGCAAGTTACATGCGCTAAAGTGAAAAATGGATCACTTTAAAAGGACATTTTGAGAAATGTGTTTTCTCACTTTCTCACTGAGAATTTGATGTGAACTTCATACCACTCTCGTCTGCTAGAACCTGAAGGGAAATGATACTTGCTTAGTATAAAGAGTGAAAGCAAAGGGAGGCAGTTAGCACTTACCAACATCAAATAACAGGTTATATCTCATTTGGTAAATCAAACATTTGTGGTCTTACAAGGAAACTACATGCTGGACCTGCCTCTTGACAAACAACAACTCGGCAGTGACTTCCCAGAGTATTGCTAGCATCATGCCAACCAATGGAAGTGAAATTATGAGCAGATGGATTACCTGATTTGTTAAGGTTTCATCCTTTTAAAACCCCAAATCATCGGTTTTGTATTTCTGTTTGTGTACAAAATGAACAAACAAGCTAAGTATTAATTAGGCTTCATTTATGTGTATTCTTAACAGATGTATTCTTACATATATATATATATGTGTGTGTGTGTGTATGTATGTATGTATGTGTGTATGTATATATATATATA
>JBAJHX010000067.1:15050859-15079390 GCA_037176925.1 Amniataba percoides
TGAAAAGTAACTATAGCTGTCAAATAAGTTTATATATAAGCTTATATGTGTGTGTGTGTGTGTGTGTGTGTGTGTGTATATGTATATATATACACACATACATATATATACACATATATATTTCTGTGTGTAAAGTTAATAGCTGAACCACACTGCACATATTTAGTTCATTATTAATAGCAAATCTATTTATTGCTGAATTCTCTTTTTGCAGATTTTGGTCCAAATGTCAATGAAATTGGGGGGGTAACCTCTTTAACAATGAGGACACATGAAAATTCAGATGAAGCGCTGCACCTTGTGCAAATACAATCACAATATAAATATTCAGGCCAGGTGCTAATTCTCAATGAAAAATCAAAGACTACAGTTACAGCTGTTTAACATTTATCTTTAATTCTGCACAATCTTGTCAATTCACCAAAACATCTGAAAGAATATTTAAGGCTGTAAATAGATTTAAATGATACAAAAATCTGGGCAACAAAGATGGAATTAAGGAATTAAGTTAGTATGCTAAAAATACAAAATATAAAATTTCATACTTAAAAAAATTATACCTTATCAAATGCTGTGTATTTATTTACAATGTTGATAAAACACCTCAAAATGACAGTTCAGGATTGCGCCTTTAAGAAACTCTCATAAATAAGTTCAGATATGAACAAAGTAGTCTCACTTCACATTTATGTTTTTTTTTTTTTTAACTCTCCCATTTGATTTTCCTGTTAAACTGCTAGAATGGTCTTTCAATGTTCTGTCCTAAAAGAGGAGTTAAAAGCTCAACAAAAACCTTTCAGAAAACTTCCTACAAACTTTCACCAAGTGGTCCAAGGAAAGAAATTCAGCTTTGACTCACGAAATGGCATTTACTGGAGCCCCAGAGCAGACCAGGCTTCTCATGCCTATCTGAACTAAAAAATGATTCCTCCTTTCATCTGCATCCTACATTTGGCCTTCGTTGTAGACTCTTCAGATTATTACATTATTAGGATCATTGTCGATTCCCCATATAAACAGAATAAGAGTCTTGTGTGTCATATTATGACTTTGAAATGGCTTCAACTGTCTGTTCGCTCCTCGCTACTGAAGATCAAAGCATCTACAGTAAAGCAACTGACTGTATCCGCATTACGGTTAAAAGTCAGAGATAAAAAAAATGTTTAAAGGTTTAAAATAAATGCATATGATCAGCAGCATGTACTTCTCAAGTAACGCTGAAAATAAAACTCATTGGTGCTCTCTGATCTGGAAAAATACAAGAAACCTAAATGAATTGGAACAGAGCAAACATGACTCAACAACATGCACGATGTTGAACCCGTATTTCCAACGATCAGAAACTAATCTAAGCTGGTGAAGCCCTGCGAGGCCTCGCAGCTGGGCTTGTTTTAAACAGCAGGAATCAGTTGTTACTCCTTCGCTGCACTGTAAACCGCTGATCTGCTTGTGGAGCTTGTTTGAAATTTTTCACATTTTTTTGCGAGGGCTCTGCAGGGAGAGGCATTATAACTAAGGATAAACCCAACGCTGACCTTTCGGCGAACTTTTCAAGGCGACCTCATCCTGTGCTGATATGCCCTGGGGCTCCTGCTGCTGAAGTGGAGCTCTGAAACATTAGCCAGGTTGAGTCTTGTCCTGGGGAATTACCGGACCGCCACAGCAAGCGCTCACAAACACATTTACAGCCGTACAACAAAAACCCAATCATTTAAATCGGCTTTAAAAGCTCCAGTCCCCCCAATAGGATTAGCAATCAAACATCGCACAGTGAGAAGGTGAACTAGCAAGTCCAAAGCTAAAGGCCACTTGCTCTGTTTTATGTTCCCTGTCATCATCTACGATATCTTTCTATTTCTGGCTGATAAAAAAGATGCTGAAGCAGTGGCAGTGCAGTTCAAATGCATAAATCAAGGGCTGAAAATCACAAGCCACAGAGCTCAGAAATATCAACTCACTTATACAAGCAATTTCCTAAAGCCCCCCCCACACACACACACTTTTCTTTCTCTTTCACTCACACACACATTCCAGGTTCATTACCACATCATCTTCCTCACGACTTGGGAAGTCATCCACATTAATCCAATAACAGCCAGAACCACAGTGGGACTTCTTTTTTTTTTTTCCAGTGCAATTCATGGTTTTCTCCCCGGTCCGCTCCGCTTCGTTCCTGCGTCTTATCCATTCTATATGGTCCTGTTTGGTCCAGTTTCAGTTCCCAGTCTAGTCAATGACAAGAGCAGCCTCGTCAACAACAGTCGGGTCCAGTCTAGTCTGACATAATAGGAGTCCGGTAAGTCTTGTGCAGTCAAATCTAGTCCTCTACAGTCCAGTTTGGTCAGCTCACGTCCACTATCGTCCAGTTCAAGTCTTTTTCGCAGCCCTGGACTATAAAAACTCCACATAGTTTTCTGGTATCAGTCCCGTTCGGCCGTCCAGAGTCCCCTCCAGCCAGCCGGGCTCCCTGGAGGCATGAACTGGAGAGAGAGAGAGAGAGAGAGAGAGAGAGACAGAAACATTCATTTTGGTTTAAACATCTCAAGATGAAAAGAACAATTTCCATGAGTATGTGGCACTTTAACATGTGGATGAACACATGTGCATAAGCACATGTTCCTCATTACCAAAGCGGATCTTTCATACCTATTCATTTTTTGCAAACATCTCTCTTAGGCAGTAAATCACAAAACAAAACCTGCTAATAAGTGAGCACGAAATGAAAGACGGGGGGTGTTTCCTACAGTATCAACTATTTTCATCAACTATAGATGAATGTGAGAATTCTTAAAAAGCCATGGTTTGCTTTTGAGAAGTCAACTGAATTGATTCCTTTATACTACAGTCAGTTGCAAATGACATTCATTTTATTTGTCCTCATCTCACAAACATGCTTTAGTTGTCATGCTACATTGGGTAATTAAGTTAGTAACAAATAAACAAAGTTTTCAGGCCATGGACAGTCTGATCTAAAATAAGTTGTTTGGATTGATTTGATTTTATGAGGAGATATGCAGACATATGTCATTTTCCCAGTTAAATAATGTTATCTTTCACATTCCTTCAACTACCATGAATTCATTTTTGGGCCACTTGGGAAAAAAAGGAATATGCTATAAACACTGGAATATTATGGCCTTTTAAGGTTGATATAGCCAAGATGTAAGCAAACCATTGCCCTTTCACATGCCCAGTAGGTGAGCAGCATTAGCAGCCAACTGTTTTTGGCTGCATTATTACGTTCTTTTCGCTCTCTTTTGGTCTCCACCAACTCCAGGGGGAACATCTGGCTCATCTGGTCACTAACTTTGTTTGACCATCGTTTGGTGCAGCAAGAAGCAAGGTTGAAAAGAGTTTTGTGAGTAAAACCAAAACAATGAGTTGAAAAATGCCATGAAGCTCTGTGGAGCAACTTCCTCATAGCACATATAATAGTTAGGCCCACTGTTAAAAAACAAACAAAAAAAACAAACAAAAACATGAATTGAAGCTGAGCTTATAAAAGGAAATCTTACTGCAAAGCTAATCAAATTTGCAGGTATAGTGTACATGAAGCAAAGTTATTGAATTAATTGCATGTTATTGTGTGCATGAACTATATCATACTCTTCTGGTTAGAGATCCCCAAAACAGCAGGACGTCTGGCTAAAACACAGGGAGTTAAAAGTAACATCGCTGCAGAAGTAAATTGTATGCTCGCCACATTTTTTTTCCTCACAGAATAACTAACTAAAAAATTCTGCAAACCATGTTAACACAGAGTTACATCAAAGACAGCTACCAAGTGAACTGCGCACAAAGGTACACATGGTCTTTGATCTTTAGGGATCTGAGGGATTTAAACAAATGTTAAAAACCTCTCTGACTGAAAGAAAAAGACTGAATGAAAACTGTGGTAATATTCAGAACAAAAGATAAGACTCGGTATTGCAACAGTATTCTTATGAATGTTAAAATGGCTATTATGAGGCAGCGGCATGAGCTCCGAGGGGACAGCTGGGATGCTCCATCCTTGGCTGGCCATGGGCAGACTGGGGGGGGGTTGAGATACCACAGTGGGGATTACATGTCCCCAAGGTCACATTTTGACCCAAAGGGCTCCGATGACACTCCTCTGCATTGCATAACGCGCAATAGTCTTACCACAGCTAACTCTATTTAGGGTCTGGGGGCCTGATACACCATATGTCAACTGGCATGACCAAAAAGTGAATCCGTACCAATCTTGAGCGTGTGTGTGTGTGTGGGAAAGAGAATCTCTCTGCAGAATCTCCCTGCGGGGATTTACAACATACCGTGTCAGCTATTCAAGTGTTATTCTGCCTGATAACAAGTGAAGCGGCATAAGCACTGCCTAAGTACTTTTATTATCCTTAAATTTGTGCAAATCTGGTCTTCATTAGGAGAGTTGGGCCAAAGCAAACTGTAGGGAGATAAATTTTACAGTTTTGGGAGCTTGAGGTTGGAGGGGCTGAAATTAGTCTGTCTTAAGCCGTCTGTATCAAGAAGGAATCTGCAGAGGGGAGGTGGAAAGTAAAGGAAAAAAAAAAATAAAGGAAGCCGGTGAAAAATAGAAAAAATATTTTCAATGCCTTCCTCTGTCATCTTTTGTCTGCATGTATAGGATTACTTTCATATATACATACAGTATATATGTATACTTGTTTTAACCCAATACAAAGCAAATGGCTCCTCAGATGTGAAAGATATTGAGGGCATTGCTGTGTGCAAAAGCAACGCATTGTACTTGACTGCATCTGTTACACTCTTCTCTGCTTGCCAGCCTCAAATATTCTCTAGAGAAGTTTGAAATAAGACCAAATGCACACCCAAGCTTATTTTCAAAGCCAGGTGTTAGACATAAATACATTTAACAAACAGAGAAATATATCACACCCTATGGATTTAGGTTCCCAGTAATTCACTTCAGTGCACTTTCCTCTTTCCTCCAGCATGACCACCACATTTACTAATGGAAAAAAAAAACTTTGGGAAGAAATGACAGGTGGCCATTTCATTTTATTATAAAAATCGAAAAATATATATGGCAGTCAAGGGAAAATGGTGTTAAAAGCCCTCCAGATATAATTTATGTGGCAAAATCTCTCAACCGCCTGGATGAATTCAGACATATTTTCAACCCCAAGGATGAAATCCAAAGGCCGAGGCTAAATGATTTCCAACTCCCAAGGTTGACTTTTTGACAGTAATTGTTTGTTTCTATACAAACATCAACCCACATTCTTTCCTTTTTCCGTTTTGCTAGCAAGTCCAGAGCCTGACTCACCGTTCTCAAAGATGGTCCCAGCGATGAAGGAGAGCTCGGAGTCATGCTCGGCTTTGCAGGCGTACAGCGCTCGAGCCTTTCTGCCTGCAATACTGCAGAAAATAAGAGCGAGAGTGAGACGGTAAGTTCTGCATTAAATCGGGGAAAAAAATGACTTTCAGTTTGAAACAATGCTTCATTTAGAAACCTCAAATTAGACTTAAAGTAACACCTTAATTTACGCAAACCAGTCAGGTCGTTACTTTATACGAACTGTTTTATAAGTACCAAGTGGCTATATTCTCAAACGATTAAGGATGTTTTCTAGCACCAGTCAAATGTTAAGATTTCCAGTTCTACTGTTTGCCTTTTTATTGGGCACATGACAGCCACATATTTAAAACTACAGCTTCTCCTCTGTGACAAGACATTTGTTTTTATATGTTGCTCATACAGAATCTGCAAGCTGCCATTTAGAGGGTAGTGGTTGAAGAAAGGGCTGTGCTTTTGAGGGTGAGGTGCAGAGGCGAGGAAGAGCAGCCGCTGGCCGCTTCTGCAGCAGTGCCAGGACACTTGAAGCTCGCAATGTGGAGCACTGTAATGTGGAGACATCTGCCAAAGGTTGGGTTGAGTAACTGCATCTGATTTGAGTGCATTTTTATTCCTAGACTGCTGCCTGCCTGTGTAAAAATAGTTGAGAGTACATCCTTGATCCAAGAAGCAACTTAGCTTGTAAAATCCCCTCCTTTCGTTAGAAAGGTCAGAGATCATGGTCAAGTGTCGGTCAAGGACACTGAAGTCAAGAAGATGCGTATTATAAGCCTTTTGGCTAAAGTCCTCGCTCTTGAATTCCCTTGCTTTGCTTTAGGGATTAAAAAAGTAAACTGAAAACAATTGAGGCTTCTGGCGTGATGAATTTTGAAGAGCCACTCAAGCAAATAATAGCATATTAGCATTTTTCGAACAGCAATCAAATCATTTACTGAATAGTACTTCACGAGTGCTTGAATCAAATTTCCAGACACTCCAACACCTCCAGAAGTAGAACTTCTTGTGTGTAAGATGGGAAAAATAAACAAACCTTTTTTTTTTTGCTTCCACCACGAGTGCAACACAGCATACAGTCACACATCTTTACCGCACAGTAGGAGTTTCTCAGTAAAACCATATCTTCCAGTGTGTCATAGTGATTAGAGACGAGGTGTAATTAAATCATTACACAAACAATGTGGACCGACCTGACAGGGGACGAATCACTGGAGGCGGAGGATGCCGGCTGTGGACTCGAAGGGGCCGAGAACATCGGCCATGATGGAGAACGTGGCGAGGTGGGGCTGGGAGACGTCGCACTGATGGACAAAATGAGCAGTTTATGGCCTCAGCAGTATTATACCAGTTAGAAAAAACATGAGTACGAATGCATTCATTGTCAGCTGTGAACGGTGTGACATTTGAATGAAATCAAAGACGCATTTCTCATACCTGGTCGGGATGCTGCCACGACTCTTCGGGTTCAGCCTGGAAACATGACATGAGATAGAAAACACGATTAAGTTATCCATCCTAATCAGTGAGCCAAAAAGGTTAAGTACTAAAATGTTTCTGGGCCTGTGAAAACAAAGGGAATCTTTTTTTTTAACTGACCTGATATTAATTTAGACATTATGCCTCAAGAGAGTTTATGTTACTGAGGGGTTTTCCCTCCTCTGTGTCCTCTACTTTCATTAGCTTTTCCAGCACACATGGAATAAATGTTATGTTTGCATGGAGGACCTCCCAGTTTGCTTTGCAAAAAAAAAGGAAACAAAACAAAAAAATGGGTAAAAAAATAATAATTATTAAATATTCACAGATCATTTGGAGGCAAGGCGAAACCAACTCCTTAATAGGTCTCAGTGGGTGATGTGATACGCTTAATGTGCTCCAGACCTGACTAAAACAAAAACTTTCGATGAAGCCTAATAGCCATGATGATGAAAATGGTACATTCTGGTGTGCTCCCAAAGTCAAAACAAATTAAGTATTTAGCTGAGTTCACTGCGGATACACTTGACCATAACATGATACCAGTACATGGTCAATATATCTACTAATTGCTGTGTACACTACTGGGACAGACACGTAATATTACAATGACACGACTAACATGGTAAAATTAATGGTCAGATTCGGCCATCAAGGGACTCTTTCCAAGCTTAGGGAGGAGTGTGTGTCCACAGTAATCTAATCTAATTTCAAAATGCGCAGCTGACATGATATAATTCATATAAATATAATTCATCCCTCTATCTAAGCAAGCTGTGCGCCCTCATCAATCCATTTGTCATTGCATCCATCTAATCTCAGGCTGCAGGATGCTTGTGAACTGACACGGTCACAAACACACACACACACACACACACACACACACACACACACACACACACATCGACCGTGTTGATCATTCAAGTACCAGTTTCTTTTTCAGAAATGATGTGCAGGTCGCTATCTATCATAGACTGCCCTCAAGGATGAATGACGGTGTAGAATGAAGGAAGATGAAAGAAAGGCAGACAAAGAGGCATGTTCAAGATTGGAGTACTGCAACGGCAAAGCGAAGAGGCCGAGAAAGCCAAGAAAATAAGAAAATGCATTCTTAGTCAATCAAATTACGTCGAGATCTTCTGCAACAAGCGTCGGGATAATTTTCCTTGACAAGTTCTTATTAAGTCATTAGCATGTACGTAGATTATTACGTAGCCATCGCGGAGACATCTCTCACAAACAAGGCCAGCAGAGTCATGGGGAAACAGTACGCCCACCTCTTTGCATCCGCGCAGCAGTCCTGACAAAACGCAGCCCGGCTGTTGTGCATCATGACTGACGACGTGCGTTTCAAAGAGAAGATTTCCTGCTGCTTCTGCTTTTCCGTCATTTCATTGCTCTAACGCATATGAACTGATATAACACTGGAAAAACCTTAAAAGGCTGGATTACGAAAAGCAAGGTTTTACTTAATGTTCAGTATAGAGCACATCCACAGTTGCAGCCATTTGCTTTACATTAATGGCCTCTGATGGGAGACAATTACACAGAGAAAGCTTTCAAAATGACTTCTTCAGCCTTTTGTGACTGATTCTGTCTTTATAGGGATTCATGTTGTGAAATCAACAGGGCTCCTGTCTCTGCATAGATTTAACTGATCAGTCTCTCCCGGGTTTAAGAACGATGCAGCACATTTGGACTGCCACTACAATCAATGAACACTTTGATGAAAGAATTGAGCTAATTGGCACTATTGAAGCTGATAGCAGCGGTGGTCTGTTGCATTTACTGAGGGGTTTATGCAAGTTAAACTGTAGAACAAAAAACGCTCCCCAAGAGCAGAGCGTAGCTAAGTAACTGCAACCCAATGACAGATACAAGCATTGTATTGTTTTCTGATTTCCTTTAAATGATGAGTATGATCAAACATGTTCTGTAAAATGACACAAGTCTCCAGCAGTCATCAAACTGTTGCGGTCATTATTTTTTAAGTCTTTAAATGATTTTCAAAAGATATGGGTCTTGAGTTCATGATGATGTAGAAAACATGACGTTACATCCACAAAAAACACGGTGTAATGGTTTGAATATTTTAGCATACAGCTTGGTGTCCACTTCGTTGTGCAGGTTACGTTCACCCCTGTCATATTTTCACTTCATGTGCTAGCAAACAGCTGCTTTTCTATGTATCCAGTTGACACGGGGCAACATTGGTGTTTGGAGCATTTGGAGTTGTGCTTCAGGCCACCTGGTGAACCCAAGTCCAAAAGTCACTCTCCTTTTGATCAGAAAACCTTCCTCCTAAAAAAAAAATCTCAGGCCGTCTGGCAGCTGAATGCTCCACTGTGTTCACCAGAAAGTCACCACCTTTATCTGTCTGCTCTTTGGTGCTGTACCAAAACAGCGAAGCTGCAGGCTGTCAAACCAAAATAAGATGACTTAAAAAAATTCTAAAGCACTCAAAGGGAACTGCAATCAGGTGATAATCCTCTGTGGGCTCATCACTATAAATGCCATCCACTGTTTGTATAAAAATATTGATTGTACCAGGTTTATCATCCATAAAAAAACTGTGGTACTGTGCATACACATGAATAGCAAAGGCAGAATATTACTGTATTCTTCACTTCACTCCCCATTCACTGTCTTTTTTTTTCAGTACATTTACTTTTCATTGCTTTTTCTCTTATCTACCACTCTGCACATAATATCCACTCATTCGGAGAAGGGCCCATTTTGTTGATGACGTGAAATGTGGTTGCCATAGTGACACTACTATATCCTAAGGCAAGATTTGGGATAATCATGGTCTGTCTCTCTTTAGGAACAAGTGTATGATCCACTTCAATTGCCACCGTTAAGACAGTCACTCACTCCATAACACAAAGAGGAGGGGTGACAAACGTTTTCTTTGCACATGCTGTAAGGACAGCGCACTCCAGCAGAGACTACTGCTTTTTACTCTCCAGTGAAATCACATGTTGCCAAGTCACAAATATAGACGGAGTGTGATGGATTTGAGATGAATTTGAGGTGCAAAATTCAGGCTTGACCAAAACAGATTCACCACATGATGCAGTCACAGTGGCTGTAGCTTACTGTCATATCTTACAAGTGATCAATAATTGAGCTGTCAGTATTTTCTCGGAAAAGACAACCAATTTTTTTTTTTAAAAATGTGAAAATAAATCTCCTGTTTTGTTTTTTAAGCGAGTGTTAAGCAGATGGAGCTCAGGCTGATATCCAGAATAGATTGGAAACAGAACAGGAAGAGAAATCCTTTTAACTCAGCGACACACTGATAACTGTAAAACTGATGCGATGTCTTTATTGGCCCTTGACAGATCACAATATTAGTGCATGACCTGCAGGGCAGATAACTCACAGCTTGAAACACACCACATATAATAAATAAAAAGTAAATAAATATTCTCAAGATATTTCAGCCAGTGTAGCTTTAACATAGTAGATCATCTGTTTTTCAACATACAGTGCTGAATTCAGGTTCCCTCCTTTGGATTTCATTTCAACACAATTTTGTATTGTATTTTAGACCATCAGCTTTAAAGAAAAAACGCCAAAAAGTTGAGTCTTTTATTTATATAATAAACTGTCCGTTTGAGTGACTGTCTCAACAATCCACATTCTTTCTCCATTTGTCACTCACTGCTCGTCAATGTGCCCTCTCTCATTGGCTTCCTGTTTCAATTTCTTTCCGTCCTCTCTAGCTCCCTCTAACCCATCCTTCTTCTTCTCTCCCTCCCTCCAGCAGAGCTGCTGGAAGGGACAAGAGTGGATTATTTCCAGATGACAACGATATTTAGAGTGAATATATAAATGAATATAGTCTTTTTTTTATTTTTCTGCTTCAAAAAGACAGAATTCCTCTCTTTCAGATAAGACTCTCAGAATTAGCTGCACAAAAGATGATAAATATTACGAGCCGCAAAGTGAATCTACTTGCTTCAGGTGTAGTTTCGCCATGACAGTTGATTTAATTAAACTGATGTCTCGTCCCTCCACCTGACAGGCCATCAATTCACAAAGGGAAGACACATGATTGTTTCCTATAGCACAATGACAGCATGTCTAATTTATAGACAATACATGTGAGCAATGATTAACACTTTTGAAGCCTTGATACGAAAAACAACAACCAAATCTGATGTATTAAATTCTGCCTCACTGCGACGACAGCATGCAATTTTTGGCTGGATCGCAGAGGACCAGTGAGTGAGTGATAGAGTTACGTGATTGGTCAGTTGAGTGTTATGTAGACAGACTGATGCTTTATTTGTCTATGTGGGGAAATTGATTTGCAAATTTCAACACAAAAAAAGTTACTACTACTTTTTTGCCATTTCTAAACTTAAGGAAACACTATTTATAGTAATAGAAGGAAGGATTCAGTTTCTTAGGATGTGTGTTTGGTCAGCAACAATGATTTCATCGTTCTGTTTTTGTAGATAAATTCCCTACTTGGAAACATAACTTCTAGCAGTCTTCTGGCTGGCTCTTTCTTTTCTTCAGTAGCATTGCCAGATCAGCAAATGATGCAGAAGGTCAAAACAATTTTAATAAAAAGCCCTGTAAATCATGTGGGGCATCAAAGGACGGCTGTTGCTCTTTCAAAATGAACAGGTAGGAACATTCGTTTTGTACTTTAACATTATACAAGTACAAGCACAGGAACTGACTATTCTGCCCTGGGTTCGTCCTCGAAGGCTATCACAGCTCATTTAAATATATCATGAGCTCAGAGATGTCACAGAGAATGTACGTTACCTAACGGTCAGTATGGGGGAACGAAAACACAAAAACAAGATGCAAACTGCTGCTGTGAGAAACGAGGATGGTAACAGTCCAGCACTGAGCAAGGTGGGCCAGAAAACTCTCAAAAAGCTCTTCATGCTCAAGAGCGAGGGAGAGCGCACAGTTCAGCGCCTGAAATAAAAACCACTCTGACACAACACTCGACACAGAGTGAGTCAGAAAAACACAGAGACATCCCGCAGATAGAAATAAATGAAAGAACATCAGAGTTAATGGGTAATTGTAAGAGTTATAATTATGAAATGATTTCAAATTTAAAATCAGCTTCTCAAGGTATGACTGGAAAGTTTTGTTCTCATGGCTGCATATATAACTATTTTCAGCCAAAAGTGAAAAAAAAAAACTGTGAAAGGTCTAGTCTTGACCTTATCTTGTCCTCAACTTGGCCAGCGTCCTGACAGTCCTCTCACTTCTTTTAAAAGTGACAAGCGCAGTTTTGTTTTACAACCCCGGGAAGACCCCCCGAGTAGGAATGTGTCGTCTGCTGCTTAAAAGCCGTTTGTAAGATAAATCTGCGTGACCCGCAAATATCAAGTTTGGGCTCAACAAAAAACACGAGGGTGCAAAAAGCTCGCAGGAATATTTCAGTAATGAGGATCATAAATTTTAGTCACTACTGTTGTCACCGATGAGTCACTGAGCCCAACAGTATCTCTATGTCTTCAAAACGAGAGCGAGATGATGTGAATTACAGCCGCACAGAGGACAAGTAAGAGGTTAGACAAGTTTGGTTGGTTAATAAAACTGTGCTGTTTTGCTCTGTTCAAATGATGGCAGGAATATGTGATGCCATGATGCTGTTATCTCATTTCTCAGGCCTTAGTGTGGCATTTTATTTCTAATTTCCCCAGCCTCCCAATTAATGCAAACTCAAAACCTCCTCTATGTTTACCTCGTTTTAATAATTTCAGAATAATCTCCGTTTAAACTGCATTAATTCCATTAGTACAACAACAGACTCATGCCAGACTCACCACCCAGCTGCTCTGAGTTTCTCTTCTCTAACAGACACCCTTTTCATCCACCTGTTTATTCCCATCTGTTCACTTTTTACTGATTGGTGTTATGTCAACATTTCAAGTTGATTTTTCAGTCTTAAAGGCTTCAGATTACTGGTGAGCTTTTAATGTGTAAAAATACAGAAATTCTTGAGTTTTGTTGATGGCAGTTAGAAAAGTGGAAAGACAGTGGACTTAATTGGCGTATGAAACTAGCAAATGTGAAAGCAAAG
The DNA here is from genome assembly GCA_037176925.1 of Amniataba percoides. Classification (NCBI taxonomy): domain Eukaryota; kingdom Metazoa; phylum Chordata; class Actinopteri; order Centrarchiformes; family Terapontidae; genus Amniataba; species Amniataba percoides. Next base: position 15,063,714 of record JBAJHX010000067.1, read on the forward strand.
CGGTGAGCGTAACATGCCTGTTATACTGCTGCACTGATGAGATTAGTCCTGCGCAAATGATGCTAAATTTACCGTGTAAGATCCCTTGTAGTTGGCTACACGTCATTTCACACTCACATTTCATTTCACATTTTGTTTTTTTCATTTTGTCTGCAAACGTTGAATCTGCATCAGCATCATCCAAAATTGTAACAGGCAGTGTGTAGCTGCACAGTCATAAATGTGAAAGCTAGAGGTGGTAGTCCGAGTTGCAGGAACCCTTAACTCATAAATTAGAGGGAGGCAAGCGGTTTGAAGACGCAGAGCAGAAAATGTCACAGAGAGGAAGTCTACACAGAACTGTCTACGATGTTAATCCCTCTGGCAAAATAAAAAATATCCTGTGTTATCAGGGTTGCAACTTTAAAACCCATTTCAGAACTGAAGTTTATTCCCTCATGAGAGGCCGCCAGTGCTGAGTGTTATATCTGCAGATCTAAAAGTGTGTGAGAGAGAGAGAGACACGTTCTGTTCTTTAATGTGCTGAAGGCAAAGAAAAGAGGAAAAAAAAGGAAAAATAAAAATCTGAATGAAAAAAAAATCAAGAGCAGCAGTAAGAGCAGCAGCAGCAGACTTGTGTAACCTGGTGAATAGCACTGCAAGTTATGGAGCGTGTTTCTCTGTGAGTGAAAAATTGGTGTCACGCTTCAGGGAGGAAATATTTCTATGACAGCTTTCCTAGAAAACATTCTATTCATATTTTCTTTTTTTTTCAGGTCCTCACTAATAGCATTTTTTTTTCATTTTTTACTGTCTTCATCCATCCAATGCGTTCTTTTAGCTTCTCTTTCACTCCTTTTTCCTCTTTTTTTCTCCCATGCCAAACAGACAGGAATAATAAATAAAAAAAGAAGAAGAAGAAATATTAGTGACTTTCCCCAAGGGACGAAGAGAAGACCGAACAAGAGGTTTTACCATTTATACTTTCACCTTTGTGTACCAGGTTCAAAGTCAAGTCTGCAGGGTCAGCAGCCTTATTAGTCACACATGCTAGCGTGTAGTGTGTTACAGACTCAGATAGCACACTGTTAATGTTGACTCACTCCTCCTACATTAGCGCACATGCCTCATTTGCCAATTTTGTGCATTTTTTCCTGCATTACTACAGGATGTGATTTTTTTTTTTGTTTGTGACAGAACATGAAAGAGATATTGTGAAAGAAGTGTGAAGAGAGCTCCAGGAATTTCCCACCTGAACACAAACTTTGAAGAAAAAAAAAAAACTTGACCAGTAGTCAAGGTGCCAAAACTAAAGATAACATCCGCCTCACGGGGAATGTGTGGCTTCTGAAGGCCTTGTTGTTAACCTCTGACATTTGTACCTCTCTCTTCTGTGATGAGCTTGTAGGGTGGCTTTTCTTGGAAATTTGTGATATCTGGGCCCTGGGAGATCAAGAAAACATGGTCTGGGCTATGTGTTCTATCTATCTATCTGTGTCAAGCTGAACCTCAGAGAAACAGAGAAAAAAATAAATAAAAAGTAGAGGTATTTTTGTTTCCTATAACCCCCGATCACATAACTATGACATCATCAGGGTCATATCTGTAAACTTTAGGAAGCTCCCTCCAGATCAACAGCAAATACTGCTGTCCCCCTTAACTTGACAAACTATGTATATAGGAAGTACTCATTTTACCACGAACTAACTAATGTGTTATGATCACAATGTACAAAAAAAGTCATTTTCATTGTATTTAATGTCTGGATCTCTTAATGTATGAGTGAGCAAACTCCTTATTTTCATTCAAAATTACTATATACTACTATTACTTGAGCTAAGGTGATTGTCAGCTTGCAAAACAGTCAATCACTTTATAAATTAAGTGTCCTTGATTAAGTTGATATGAGTTTCCATGGTATAAATTCATTTTACTTAATGTTTAGTTCATCAACTTTATAGGATACTTAATCTTGGAACAAATACATGATCAAGAGAACTGCCTTATTTTGGCTCTCAGTTAACTTAATGCTTAAACTTAAACCCCCATCAGAACTGATGTTTATGCTGTATGTCCGTTTCAGAATATTTTTAGAAGGCTCATACTTTTTATAGACAGTTTGTGGTTATTTTCCTCTCTTTTTCAATGCTCTTCAGGAGAATCGGAGGTGTTTTTTGTCATAAAATATCTTATCTGATATGGCAGAGTGTGTGTGTATGTGTGTGTGTGTGTGTGTGTGTGTGTGTGTGTGTGTGTGAGAGAGAGAGAGAGAGAGAGAGAGTAGTACTTTTATACACAAAATCAAATCTGTTTCCAATAGCTTGTTACCAGCAGGTCTACATCTGGCCTGTGAGCAATTTCAAATCAGATAAAGCTTTGTATTTTCTCATTATTTTCTTACTTTCTTATTATTTTATCCCCTTAAAGACCCCTCTTACTTGTTAAATTCAAAGTGTAAAGTAGAGGGGATTTCAATCTAATAAAAGAGCAAATATCACCAGATTCAACAAAAATAATAAAAAATATCTTGTCCCATTCATCCTTTAATTACAGGTTTCAAGGACAACTCGACAACGATACACATGCAAATTATCAGTTGGAATGATTCTCATCTAAATTGTCCTAATAGAGGCAACATGTGTTACAGTGCATTTGTAAAGGTTTTAGACTCTCTCATTTCATTCCCAAGAAGATTTGAGGCGGTCATTGTTACCAAAGGTGCTTTAAGGTGCTGCAATTTCCCAGCTTGGGATTAATAAAGTATATCTATCTATATCATCTATATATATTTAAACAAATATACAGTGAAGGGTCGGGAAAACTTCATTCCACTATTACAGTCTTCTATTTTTAATAAATCTACAAAACACTCCAAAAACCTGTTTGTGCTTTGTCACTGTGACGTACTACGTGTAGAGACATGAGAAAAAAAAATAAACTGACTACCTTTAGATTAGTCTGCAACATAATAAATTGTGGAACACTTGAAAAGGTCTGAACACGCCGTCTCAAGCTGTCAGGGGAACGTTTCCCCGAGCACCCTGGCAACAACATTCGTCCAGGAGCTCTTTTAAGTACAATACTGAGATGTCATGCATTTTTTCCCCATAAATGTACTGGATGTGGCAAAGTTTTTAAAACATTTATTTGATGATGTGCAGGCAACATTTTTGACTGAAAGAAAGACTCGACGTCCCTTATTTTGATGCAAATGTCCCTTCTGCATCACCTTCTGCATCAATCATGAAGAAATTTGCAAGAAAGTACATATTTATTCATATGAGTGTGACCTATTAATGTGAGCCAACATTAGAACTAATGCTGTAATTGTTTCCAGTTAGTCTAAGATAAATGTGTCTTTGCCTTCAAGTAAGATTGATTTCTCTTTGGTTTTATAAGCTGGCTCTTTGTAATGAGATCAAATGGATTATTATTTTTATTTTGAGTCCTCTCATTTTACTCACACACACACACAAATTTCCCACAGTGCAGGGCTGTTGCTATAAAAGGACAACCTGGCACAATCTTTACAATCTCACCATGTCTATCTTGGCTTTGGCAGCTCCTTTGAGATTCACACGTCACCGACTACTCCAGCTAGAAAGCTTTGGAAAGACAAATGCTCTGCCCAACAGTGTGCAGTGTTATTGTGGTTGGTTGTTGAGTAGCTGAAAATCTCTCAACAGCCCCATCTTTAAATCTAAAATAAAGTCCCCCGCTGTGTGTCTGTTCTCTCTGCACCGGTAGAGTTTTGACCACAAACTGCTTCTTTTTTTTCCTCCATGAAAATAAAACACTGTCATAATCCAAGTGCAAAGAGTGCAAGGCTTTCAATCCTAGATGGCGACGACTAAATTGGCTGGGGCAGAGCTAATGAAGGAAAATCTAACACACCTTGATCACACACGCACACGTTTAGACAACACATGCTTGCACACGGATGGACCTGATAGCACTACATTTCATACAATCATCACCTTCAGAGGAAAAAAATAAGCAGTGAATCTTGTGAACATATCATTTCATGCATCATTAGGGCCATATCATGACCAACAGGTTGTTCACCATTAAATGTCTCATTTTCCATGTGACTCATAACAAGAAGACTATCTGCAAAAAAGACTTAACTGTGTCCCATTTTTTGCCCTTGTATATCTCTTTCAGGCCCTTGATCTCCCTCTTTTTTTTCCTCTCATGAATTTTCTTTCCTCCTATCGCCAACATGCAGTTATGTATGACACATCAATCTGTATCACTTCTATCTCTGCATAACAGCCTGAGGATAACTTTCATATTTGGTTTCAGAAATGCAAAAACATGTATATTCACGTCCTAACTAAACAGTTTAAGTAACCGCTGAATGTGTCAGAACTGAAAATCTTTGTTGACATATGTAAAACGAAAGAATATAGCCGGTGCACGTGCAGAACTTACTGGTGTGTGTTCGTGACTCAAATACAGAGGTTCACTTTAGCAGTTTACTTTAGCAAACAAAAGGGTATTGCAGGCAATTTCAGACAGAGACAAACAATCGCACCAAAGCCAACATTGTACAACTGCGATCGGGTATGTAGCTGTTAGCATGCTAACTCATTTAAAACCTGTCACCTGAGTGTTAATATTAGTGGTACAAGGGCGAAAAAAAAAAAAAAGACTTGTGACGTGCTATGAACCTTTGCATTTAAAGTGTGTCCTTCCTTCTACATTAAGTCCAGACTTTGCACAACTCATACATACTTCATTTTGAAAGGATCAAAACTTTTTAACTTATGTGGCTTTTCCTTGATGCATTCAGGGGATGAAGCTGGTTTAGACGGCAAGAACAGCTCCTTACTTTTCAGATTTATGGTATCAGTATCAGCTGGTGTCAGTGCAGGACTTTGCAGAGGCAAAAACTGAAGCCTCCAGACAGAAAATATGATAACATGGTTCTTGGGTGCTTCCAAATCTCATTATTTGAGGACTAAGATTACAGTGTGCTGAGGTAGTATCCATACAGTACTCTATAACATGTTTCCTCTGTGTATTTATTCACATGGCTTTTCAATTAGCAGTTGATCTACAGTGTAATTAGGCCAATAATCAGTTTCCCCTGAGGGAACAATAACATAAAACAGAAACAGGAGTACTGGAGTGTGTTTCCAGCAGATTGTATGACTTAAAAGTGAAATCTAATTTATATACGTCTTCAAAGAAAAAGTATTATTTGAACATGTTGCATTGTCTTTTTTTTTGTATAAAGCTACAAATCACTAATGCATATTTAGAAGGCTGGATTTCCACCGCTGCTATCATGTTATAGACTTTGTGCCAGGATTAATAGCTACAAGTTTGATGAATGTTCAGACACGTTGCTTTAATTGATCGTGTCAGTCCGACGGCGACCTGACGTCCTCATCAATGATGGAACAGTTCCAGAAGGGAATCCCAGTTGCGAACAGACACTACAGAGCAACGGATGAAAGCAACACACGACAGCGGCAGAAAGTTCAACCTGAGTACATTAAACAAAGGCTATATGTAACCTGCATTTACAAGTGTGAGATCAAGTGAGTGATGATGAAGGAGGGAGAAAGAGAGAGTAAAAGAGATGAAGTGGCAGGGGGAGGACGAGAGGAGGAAAGAAATTAGCACTGACGTGAAAACATCTGGGCGACAGACTGCACTTGAAGGTCTTTTTCTGTTGTGTGAGTTAATGAGATGATTGCTGTTGTCATACACCTTCTGAGACCAAGAGAAGATACGCTGAACCAAAGTGGTTCCTAGAAACAACACAGTGGAACAGATAATCCCAAGATGACTGACATGACATTGTATGTGTGTGTGTGACGTGTGTGTATATACATTATGCATGCTCGGCCTCATCTCCTCATGAATTCCATACGTAGGCGTGTGTGTTTACACCTGTTAATAACCTCAGGGTGTGTGTGTGTTTGCATAAAGATATACAGTACTTCTCACAGGAGAGTGGGGCTTGTTGAGACCTGTGAAAATATTTTTGTTTAAGTTAGGTCCTTGGTTGCAGTTGTGTAAATGGCTGGTCTGACACTGAGACACCCCAAAAAGTGGGCACTCTGAGTAAGATAAACCCAAAACATACATGGCAGCTACTTTTTATAGTTTAATTGTATTAAAAATGTATTTAACCAGATTATGTAGCTGTTATATGATATGTTGATGTGCGCCTGCGTGTGAATGGGATTTTGTGCGCTTGTTTTTATCTCAAATTTCCCTCATTCAGGGGATGAAGAGAGAATAATTTTATTGCCATGCGATTGGATTTCATGTTGCTTTTTTTTATAGATGCGTTTGGGAGATGCGTATGCATGTGTGTGCTGACTTGTGTGTGAAAGTGCTCATGCATTCCTGTGTCTGTGAATTTCTGTGTGCATAAAAAAACAGGTGTGTACATTCTTTAATGTCTTTGTGATGTTAGTGTTTGAACATGTGTGCGTGTTTCATATTTTTTTGTACACAGGGATCGGTTTATCTGGGTTCAGACTCGCTGCCCATCCTCCACCCTTCATTCACAAACATCCATCAGACGCTCTTGCTTTTCTTGACATTTCTCCAAATATTGTTTCTGTGTTCTCTTCTTTGGCATCTGTCATGATGTTGTTTGTACAAAGCACTGTGAGATCCATTTTATAAGGTTCTTCATCATTTACTGACATTTACTGATTTTACAAGGTCCTGATCAATTCAAACAAATTTTCCTGGATTTCATTCCAAACGTTTTTGCGTGTCCTCTTACCATTGGACAGTTTTCAGTTAAGTGCATGTCAAAGAAGAATATCTCATAAAATGTTTCACAAAATGAGAAAACGTTTAAACAGAGATGCTGATTATTTCTCAGCATTTCTCAGAATAGTGATTAAACGTTAAACAATGGGTATTTAAGCACCTTTAAACACCTTTAATGATGCTTTTAAAATCCAACTTTCATGTCGTTTTTTGAGGGCTATAATTTATTTAATTTATATTTGATCTATCATTTATTATTCAAAATAAATCCTGCTAAATTATTAGCACTATTGTAATTCCGTTAGCGACTATGTGAATATCTTATTGACTCTTAAAATGAAAACTGTAAATAATCGGGCCTATAGCATCTGTGAGGAACCACACAGGTTAACGTCATGCTAATATTGTGACATTTAACTCTGTCCCACTCACAGTGAACTGGGCCGGATCTGCCGGGTGTCCTGCTCTCCGTCATTGCTAGTCAGGCTGTGTCTCGGGGTTCGACCTTGGCTGCTGTTGCTACTGCTGCTGCTGTTACAGTTGGCAGAGGAGGAAACCGGCTGCTGCAGCTCGGCAACCGTGGCGATGACAACGCTGTTTCTCTTTTCACCTGCAAGGATAAAGCATGAGTTACAAAGGTGTTTTCAGACAGAGAAATGTTTGTTTGGCAGGTGCGGCGAACCCCTTCTGATCACAAGCTACCCAATTCAAAGTAAATCTAATTACAGACAAGCTGATGTTGGAAAAAGTGGATTTTATAGAGATTTCATTTTCTCTAAGCAACACAAACAGGAGTGAGTCAAGCGATCAATACATTTTATTATTTTCATTAGGCTGGCTCAGCTCACCTTTCTGTGAGTGTGTTGGAGTATGGAACAATGTGAGGGGCCTCTCACTGCAGGACGGGGCTTTGCTCTCGGTGCTTCTCCTTCTGGACAGGTTGGGCTGCATGTTGGCAGAACCGCCTGCAGAACTCGGCACTTCCCCGAATATCTGCACAAACGAGACAGACGGTCGAGCGCGAGAAAGAATATATTACACAACACGTGCACAGAATATTCTCCCTGCAGTAGAGCAATTTATGGTCTGAAGGCCAATTAAATGATCTTATCACTTTTGGGGCAGAGACACTGCTTAAACGCAAATACATACTGTTCACGCCTATGTAACAGTGCAATTTGATAGCAAAATAAGACAAATACAAAAATACAAAATGGTCCCATGATTAACTTTGTCTACTTCTTGTCTTCCTGCTCTGTTGAAAAGTGAAATGGTCTAACGTGAGCTGATACAATATATCTAATATTAATTCCTGGATTAATGCTACTGAATTGAAACCTTCAGCAACCTGCAACCTGCAGATCAGACTTTACTTAACAAAGCTGGCAAAGCTGTTGCACAGACGTTTGACTGGGTATAATTACATTCAGTATGTGGAAATTGAACAACAAGGGGACTGCGGGCTTCAGTCCAGTGTGTGCTTTGATCGTGACATTGTTGAAATTTATTTTTATGTCTTGAAGCCCAGTTACTCAAGACGAAAAAATAATCCCATGAGATAAAAATAAACATGCGCTGTGATTCAAGTTTTCTCCCCCCTTACCAATTATGTTTCTCAACATGTCTTTCTTTTTTTTTTTCCTGCAAAAAATGCTGCTCTGCTTTGTAATTTCAGCCCAAGTCAAACATCATCGTCCGCACATCCATTCATCTGTCATTGCCTTTTCTCTGCTTTTTCGGCCAGCTCCACACCCATTGCTCCACTCAAGAAGGAAAAGGGAAAAAAACAGATTTGATTTGAGTGCTGGAGAAGCCATTATAAAACACTGGATTTGTTGTTTTGGTTGCAGAAAAAGGCAATAAAATGTTATAAGCAGAATCACATGAAGCCTACAAATGTTTCAGTACAGTACGGCATATCACGAAGCTCCAGTAAGTCTTTTCAGTGTTGTTAATAGCAAAATTAAATCTTTTCATTTTGTGAAGAGAATACAAAAGTACTTCACACAAGCTTAAGACTGCAATCAGAACACAAAATGAACAAAATGTTTGACAAATGGAGCTAATCATCCTTTTATTTGTGGGGAGAGGGAATATTTGTGGGGCGCAGTCCACAATCCAGCTGCGCAGAAGAAGACAATGACACATGGACTCTGGTGAGATCTCTTTAAAGAAATCAGAGCCGCTCCGTCACAGTATCTGCAGTCAATTTTTCTTTCTTTTTTTTTGCACACTAAACTGTGGACAGCTGTTGTCTGGGCAGTCTGGAGGATGGAGAGGTCTAACACATATTGTGTGTGTGTGTGTGTGTGTGTGTGTGCGTGCGTGTGCGTGCGCGTGCGTGTATGTGTGTGTCATCCTGCGTGTGTGTAAATTCATGCATGCACACAGGTGTGACGTGTTATTTATCTGTCCGTCTGATCGTTTGTTTCCTTCGCTGGCTGAACATACAGCATGTGCACAATACTGGGGTCTCAAACAGTTAGGCTGATTTGCCTGTTGCCATGGTGACATCTGTAAGCAGCTTGGCCTGCCAATAAGCTGCTTGGATCTAAAGAGAAAAGTGGCTTTAAGTTTATATAGAGTATATAATGTTATGTTATGTTATGTTATGTTATGTTATGTTATGTTATGTGTGTGTGAGTGCGTATGTGTGTATGTTTGTTTGTGTGAGTGTGTGTATGTGTGTGTGTGCGCAACAAGTGCTTCACATTATACATGGTGTTTTAATGGTCGTTTTAATGCACAATTACACAAAAGTTAATCTCCTTGACAAAGCCGGGGGATTCATGTAATCCTCGACGACGTCATTAAACTCCGCTGGTTGCGTTGTTCGTTTGCATACACACTCCCGCCCCCTTACCCGCTCGTGGTGCTCGATGAGGATCTCGACTACAATGTTCTGGAACTTGATGTCCATGATGGCCGCCACCGTCTCCTCCTGTGGGCGGAGCAGAGTCGGCCCAAAGACCACACCCAGATTGGCCACGGTCATCAGGTTCTGCTGGTGGTGACTGGCCACACTGTTCGGGGTTAGAGGGGAGAGTAGTGAGAATTTCCATCCCATTACAAAGAATTCTTTCAGCTGACGGTTTTACAGCTAGATACATTAGCATTTTCTGTATGCTAACAATTCTGTTGTTGTTGTTTTTTGGGTTTTTTTGTGAAAAAAACTCAAAAATAGCGACTGGCTTGTGAATTTCATGTATGGGGCTAACGAGTGAGGGCCAACATTAATCAGACATTAAGGATACGACTACAGATTACTGTAAACTAACTTTTTTTGTTAATAATTTCACCATAACAACATAATGCAATAATGTTGCATTTTGTTCTGCTGCCCCCAAGAGGGAAAAAAACCAAAAACAACTAATACTATTTTAACTACTCGCAGATTTGAATGGAATTGGATGCTGAATCAGACTGCCATAGCAATCAGAAGTAAAAAAAAAAAAAATATCAGAGACTGGAGTCAAGTTTCTTTTAGAATACAAAAATAAATCAATTTACTTTTCCAAAGTGGCACAGGAGAGAAAAAAACTCTCCTTGGTGAAATAATTGAAGTGGAAGAACTGGCAAGATAATAAGGTCATAAGAGAAGGAAATGAAAAATGTTCTAGACTGAATGTTCTTAATTGTTTCCAAGTGTAACTGAGATTAAAATCAACATCGCAACAGGACTCTCCTTTAAATGGCTGAGCAGTCACAACACCTAGCCAGAGTTTTTTAAAAAAGTAAAGAGAGAGCACTTAGCCACACACCAGTCAACATCTTGAGATCTCTTCTGCCTCACCCCGAAGCCCCCCCACCTATTGCCCATTACGTGGCTGCCCTGAGGAAAAGGCCGGAAGAGCAACAGCAACAAATAACATCAGCTGCAGGAGGTGAAAACAGGCCACAGCGTCAGCCAGGAAATCAGTGGATGCCAGTTCACTCTCTCTTTTCATGTAGCATATATGTCCTATCGACATATTTTGTTGAATTGATTTCAAAGTGAGAGTGCTAAACCTGCGAGAAAGTCATATCAAGGGTAGAGCAGAAAGCAACAGAGGGAAATTTGACTTGTAAATCCTCAAATGTACTAAACAATGGAGGGATGGACAGGAAGAACATCTCACTGAATGTGACAATGAATGACATTGTCTTGCATTCTCTCTCCATCAGTGTGTTTTTTCTTTTCTCCCAACCTTTTATTTGTTTATGTTTAAGTCTACCAATAAAGTGACAGCGTTGTTTGTTTTCTCAACTGACAGAAGAGCCTTTTATTGGATTTGGCAATACTGTTTTTACACAGCACTGATGCCAATAAAGCTTTTGCCTGATCTGAACTGAAAGAGACAGAGAGCTGAAGTGTGTTAACTGTGATCCAGCCATTCAACCTGCAAGGCCAGAGTAATCCACTAAGCCCAGGTAAAGATGCAGATCCTCAAAATACCTGCATTCGCCTGACTCATGTTGTATAAACATGGCTGATGTCCCATTTGTCACACATTATATCATGCCGCTGCTGTTGAAGAAAAGCCAGCCAAAGCCAGAGGGCTTAGATATGGGTTTAGAGCAAAAACACAATGCCGGTAGGCTGCATTAGAAGAATAATTGCAGATAAGCCAACAGTGTCATGCCCTGCTTTTTTGCTTATGGGCTGCAGCAGCTTGTGGTTATGTAATCCACAGACAGACAAACGGGTTGATTCGCAAGTTTTCTGTGTATTGCTGCCTATGAAACGGTATTAAAACATTCAAAATGAAGAAGAAAAGGTGGGATTTTTGAAGTCCCTGGAAAAAAAAATAAGAGAAAACTGTCAGGGGATGGCCTTCATAAGAAAAAACAAAAACATATTTGAGTCTTAAAACTGATTCACTGAATTTAATCATCTGGAGCACTTAATTGTTTCTGCCCTACTGAAATGTCCTTGAGTAAATTCTAATGAGCTCAAAGGGTGAGTAGCATCCTATTACCTCCCGTTAAGCACTTCCAATAAGTTAAAAGATGTTGATGACAGAAAAGTGGCTTCATTTCAGTGAAATGTGAGTTTCAGACAGAAATACAGTCATGAACTAAAACTAAATGTCTGAAAAACATTCAACCAAATTTTGCACAGTTCAAAACAAAACATGGCAAACATTGTTGGTCCTGCAGCTCATAACATATGTCCTTAATAGGCTGCGACCACAGGAGCTCCTACACTTCCTGGTATCTACAGGGAGAGCTGCACCTGGACATTAACCCAGCTTTCCCTTCTAGGAATAAGTCTACAGGGAATTACATATGGCCTGGTGACTGCTGAATGGGCTTCTTTCTTAATGACACACTGCCGTAATACACGCGGTCAAGAGATTACACAGAGCCCTAATCCTCCTTGAGGATGGACAACAACAAAAAACAAATTCAGGAATATTAAAGGAAGGGGAGTAGAGGAGGGAGCTGACTGTTGCTATTAAAGCCACATAGTAACTGCTCAAATTAAATACTGTCATCTTTCTTGGGTACACAATGTCTGATAAAGAATAATAATAGAATAGAATAATAGAAGTCGACCTACTTGGCCAGGTGTTTCATCAGCAGCTCCAGCATCTGTCTGTTCTTCTCAGGCAGCCGGTGCACAAGAGCGTGGATCTCTGTCACTCTGGCATCTGGGTTGTCCATCTCTGGACAGAGACAGAGACAAGCGTCACGTCTTTACTGACACGCAAGAGGAGTCAACTAAAGCGTCTTCTACTGTCCTGGAATGCAACGAGGCAGAGTTTATTATTTGAGTTCATTCTTGTTGTTACAGAGATGATACGTGCAGCAACAAGCGGTCACTGTGCGCACAGATATTTGCATGACCTTGGTGTATAGATGCATTTCATAACATTGAGCTAAGAAATGAAAAGCACGTCAGCTTTTTTTCCACATGGCAAATATCACCACAGCTATTGTACGTAGCACATTAATGTCATCGAGTGATTTTCTTTATTTTTCTTAATGTTGACAAAGCACACAACGAGAACAAAACCAACATTTCCGACAAAGTATTGTGTGTGTAGCCAAAGCCTGACATAACGTATTCCACCATTATATTTTAAAACTGCCACTGTTGTTCGAAAATCCATTAAAAACAAACCAGACAGCTCAATTGTTGCACTGGGTGAAATGAGCTTTCAAAACCATGACAAGGACACTGTTGTGTACAGTATGTTGAGTCAGCCACACACTACTACTATACACCATCCTGCTCCTCTAAATACTATTTATTTGGGATCTATTTTTAGTTTTTTCAGTTTGATTGTATTGATATAATGAGAAAAGGTTCAATTCACAGAGTTTATGTTCACAAGAAAGAAAAACACAGAGGGAGGCAGAGATGAGAGTTAAAAAAAAAAAAAAAGAGCTGCTGCAAAGTGGGGAAGCTCGGTGTTCGGGAGATTAGGTTATTAACAGGTAGACAGGCAGACAGACAGACACGCTGGCAGAGAGACCTGTTGTTGATGAATGACTATAATAAGTCACGGCTGCAGAGCCAGTCGATAGAGAGATGACAGCAGCCTCACACTAGATCAGCCCTCGGGCCCTGGATGTCAGCACCAGGCAGGGCACAACTGGCAGAGGATCTCGCATTCCCCTAACAACTAACAGAGCACACAAGCTAAAACATATGCACACGAAAAAACACTCAAATAAACTATAAATATATAAACATTCATATATATATGTTTCAATATAGAAAGATTTGTTCCTAAACATACAGGCCGAAAAAGCCACAGCAAATGTATCGATTGCAAATTTAGCCGAGACATGCAGTACAAACACTAAAAAAGAATACCAGCGTAACTGACACACACACACACAAAACGCAAATACCTATACCTTACGCATGTGCACGTCCACTGCACCCACTCATACCTCTGAATAGATGCAAGCACATGAAAACAGTAACGCTATGCATTCTCTGGTGTCCACCACCTCACACGCATTATGCTGAAGCACACACTCTTCTCTTGATTCAAACTTGGAAAAAACAAAACTTCACGTAAAAGTAACACTACTGAAAATGTGTTAATTCAGTCCAGGATAATATCAGGGTCAGGAGTGAACTCTCAGTATTGCCTACCAAGTGCCAGGACAAAGATAAACAAAACTGAATATGAGTTGAGATTCACTTGAATTTACATAAATTCTTTTGTACCAACTTGTCTCATTTGCAAGGAAGCCAAGAACATGACGAAAGCTGTGTTCTGTGTGCTCTGACGGATGTGTTAACTGCAGGGAGGCAGTGTTTCAGTTGTTGAGATTATCGTCAGGTCGGGTCAAACACAAACAGATCCTTATCCCCATTTCAATCTTATGTGCGCATGAAATTTAGAGCTGAAGTCAGAAGCCAATTAGCTAATCTTAGCGTTAAGTCTGAAAGCTGTCTCTGTCCAAACTTCAAAAATATGACTAGCAGCAGCTGCACAGGTCACAAACAAACGCATTGTATCTCATTGGTTTAATTTAAATGAAAAAGTCATGTGTGGTAACTATTAGTGCTTGTACTGCACATATGTCCACAGCCGGGCAGTGAGCTCAACATACGACTAATAAATATGTTGAAACAGTGGATGATCTTTGTGCTTTTTACTGGAGAGAATCGCAAAACCAGTATGGCAAGTAGAAGGACAGGTAGGACAGAGTGACTTGTTTAAAGTTTTTACTCAGAAAACATTGAGTTAGACCCAAGGTACTGTAAAAATGACAAGAGATAAAAGTGCCTAAAAAAATTATTTGCAAAAGTACAGATTTGCTGTCAAATTATATAAACTGTGCTTCATGTTGGGAATAAACAACATATCGCCTGTCAAAGATCAAAACTAAGTGCTTGTAAGAACTACAGTGCAGTAAAGAATCTAATAAACATACATCCACAAGAGTAAAGGTAAAAAGAACTAGAAAATGCAATTTCTGAAGAAATTGCGGTGTGAATGCTGAAAGTTGAAAAGCTTACGCTAAACTGGAAAGCTGAGGCTGAATGAAGCCTGAAATGAATGGAAAATGTTGAATATCTGAAGATTTGTTGAATGAAAAGCTTACGCTAAACTGGATAGCTGAAGTTGAATAAAGCCTGAAATTAAAGGAAAATATGTAATTCTGGAAGATACGCTGAATGAAAGGCTTACGCTAACCTGGATAGCTGAATGTATGTAAATGCATGTATGTGTGGGAGGTGGTTGGGGTTTGTGTGTGTGTGTGTGTGTGTGTGTGTCAAACTACATGAATTAGTTTGTAAGTATATCTTAAAAGTTGATTGACGATGAAGTCATTCTTTAATATAATCCTCTGGTCTTGATGGTAAAAGTCTGTGTGTGTGTGTGTGTGTGTGTGTGTGTTTTTGTGATTTGTTTTGGTTCTGGATGTGTGTGTGTATGTATGTGTGTATGAGGTGGTTGGGATGTGTATGTGTGTGTGTGTGTGTGTGGGGGGGGGGGGGGTAAATGTGTGTCTGTGTGTGTGTGACTGTGGTGTGCGGGGGTCTGGGATGTGCGTGTGTATATATGTGAGTGCTGAGATTGTGATGTGTGTGCGTGTGTGTATGAGAGTGTTTGGGTCTGTGTGATGTGTGGTTGTGTGTCTGTGGGGTAGTTGGGATGTGTGTATGTCAGTGCTGAGATTTCCTCTTGTCAGTAAACACACCATCAAACTGCACTAATGAGCTCATCTGGTAAAAATCTGTGTGTGTGTATAAGGGTGTTTGGGTCTGTGTGTGTGTCTGTGTGGTTGTGTGTGTGTGAGGGCTGAGATTGTGATGTGTGTGCGTGTGTGTGTCTGTGATGTGTGTATGCGTGTGTGTCTGTGAGGTGGTTTGGATCTGGATGTGTGTGTGAGGTGGTTGGGATGTGTGTGTGTGTGTGTGTATGTATGTGTGTGTGATTGCTGAGATTTCCTCTTGTCAGTAAACACACTGTCAAACTGCACTAATGAGCTCATCTCAATCA
>JBAJHX010000067.1:15079490-15144229 GCA_037176925.1 Amniataba percoides
GATTCCGTCAATGCATTTCAATGGGAAAAAATTCCTGAAAAACGTTGAATATTTCGGAAAGTTTGAATGTTAGGAATAATCCAAATGCAAGCCGGGATGTCCTAATTGAGCTGAACGTTTTGATGTTTGAATGACGTTGCTACGTTGAAAAATGTGGAAGGAGATAGGTGCCGAAAAACGTGACGGAAGAATAATAATAATAATAATAAAGAATTTGTCCGTAGAAGAACATAGGTTTGAATGCTTTCAGCATTCACACCAATGAAATACACACAGTAATATGCTACATTGACAACAACTAATACAGTGGTTGGCTTGATGGGCTGAAAAGATTTAATTCACAATAAAAAGAGTAACTAGAGATTTTGCTTCAACAAGAACATTGTGGAGATGACTAAATTAGTGCAATTTCCCCACCTAGCTGTTTCCTCCTGCTTGCAGGCTTTATGTAATGCTAAAATAATCATCTCTGAGAGTGGTCGATCTTCTCATCCAACTGTTGGCATGAGTGCAAATAAAAGTGCATGGACTAACAGATGACCAGAAATACAGAATATGTACATATAAAATAAATTCATACAAACATTTCAGTCATTCACATGCACACACTATCGACACACTGTGTGCGTCAAAAAAACAAAACACAAAGCTTAGTCTGAATGATGTACCACTGTGGCCAGTAGTTACGGTGCTGCCACAAGTGATTACTCTAAGCAGAAGTCATTTATCATGGCGGGCTCTGCCTCATCCATCACTTAAGAGACAACCTTTTAAAGTCCCTTGCTCTCTCTCTCTCACCTTGGATTTCAGCCCATCAGACAAAAGAATAAATAAACTATGTTCCCACTATTCTTGTTTTGTTTGTTTAATGTTCTGGGAGGAGTGCTGGAGTTACATGTGCACACAAAAGAAGTTTACATATCCGCACATACTGTATGAACTCAACAGAAACACTTCACAACAAGCCATCAATACAAGGTCATGAGAATTTGAGAAATGTTTGGCAGCCCCCAAACTACATACAGATTAATTGGTCCATCGCCGTACTGCAAACATTTGAGGTTAACGTGACTCATCATGCACCTTCATCTTCTGCAACTGAATTGTGCTGACTGGAAGATACATGTTTAATATAACAAAAATAGCCACACTTCCATGAAAACTCTATTCTAAATACAAACTAGCACTTGAACATTTAGCCTATGCTATTAGAAATAATGAGAAAAGAACCAGAAGTTGTATTTTTTGGTTATGATTTCAAATGCTATTCTTTACGCTGATGACGTTTTGCTAAGATGAGCTAACCCAGGCTGATACTGATTAATGACTTTGGCCAACTTACAGGGTTAATCATGTAAAATACCACAATTCTTGGCTCTGAAACAGCAAAGAAAAAAAATAAAACAAAACAAAAACAGCCCCTTCATCAAAACTTCATCTGTGCATCTCTCTTAACTGAGAGGGGGTTTTGATTATGTATGGAGTACATACTTTCACAATTAAAGTCAGCCAAGCTAGCACGCACACACCCACACACAGTAAATGAAGCGTGCATTACTTGAAGAAACTTGCCACATCTGCTGACCATCGGCCGATCCTTAACAAACTCCAGCACCACCACCTGTTCTACTTTCTTATCATTCATTATTCATACTTGACATCTCAGGGCCTGTGCAGTATGTGTTTACCCAGATCTCATCTTTGGCATTCTGCTTGGATTCATATAGAGGCGGGGTACACAATGTAGAACAAATTGTACAAATACAAAACACAATTTTTTGTTTTGACAAGCCAAATGTTGAATTTTCATTTTCAGCCCAATAGCTATGGTAATCTATGTTAAGAGTGCAGTATGTTTCATGTTTGAAATGTCCGGATAAATGATGAAAACCAAAGGAATGGACAAATGGAACAAAAGATTCCTATTTCAGGAAATATATGAATGAATGATGTTATGTCGAGTATGCAACGACATATCTAACCTTAATTCGGTTTTGCATGGTATTCCTTCCTTAATTGCCACTTTTACATGTCTTTTGTCTTTTATTGGCTATTTTGTTGTAGCCAATTTGTATTTGAATATGTGTTTATACATTACTACGCATGTGGCCTTGAACCTGGTTCTTAAAGAATTTGTCTGAAAAGCTCAAGGTATGGGGGGGTTTCAGAAATTATTACACTGTGAGCGCTGCATTTACTCATCATCTTTTTTTTTTTATTAACACTGGCTCACATAATGCGAAATGGGTTTCTCGTTATGACGGACCCACTGAGGATTATGAAGAGACTCTTCCCTCAATCACTTTATAGGGTGATAATAAGTCAGCATTGTTTGCACCTCGCTCACCCTCCCTCTGGTAGGTAATTCAATCAATCATTGCTGCTTGAAGTCCACATGGAAAAGACGTCCTCACACCTATCTACCAACAAACACCTGTCAGCTGATGATGAAAGGTTCTGTCCTGGTAAGAAAAGAAGGTTTGATTTCTTTCTAAACTAGCAAGTAAAGGATAGAAGAGGCTATTTAAGGGTTTGAACAGAGTTTCCATACACAAAATAAACAATCTGCCTGAGCAGCTGCAGGCAAACTAAACTTGTTGCTAGCAAGATTGACAAGAAAAGATACGCAAGTCATTTGAATAACAAACAGCAGACTTTATGGACTGGGTGTCAAAACTTTGTAGGCAAAATAGTGGAGGGGAGGTGTCTGAAACCAGAGGAAACAACAGGTGTTTGTCTTTGTCTTTGCTGTTCTCCATTTCTAGTTTATCCCTTTCTTATCAAGCCTGAAGGCATGCTGGGAGCTGCCAAGCATTGCTACCAGGAACAATAAGAGTGATCATGCGGAGGTGAGAGAAAATTATGTTTGACCACTGTTTCACATGCAGGCTGAAATCACACCACCTGGCAAAAGAGAAATATAACACTGCTAACATCCATTCATGCACACAAAGGAGCCAAAATTATCCACTACAGCTCAAACTCCTACCGTGTTGTCGTTTGAAATCTTCTGCGTGAAAACGTACTCCCTTTGGCACTAAAGTCTCATAAATAGGGCTGCGACTCTGGATTATCAATATTCAGTTTACTGTCATAGAGGACTAAAGAAACCAGAAAATATTCACATTTGAGAAGCCGAAATTAAAGAATTTGGATAATTATCAAATAGTTGGAAATTAATTGAGTAGTTGATGACTTACCAAATAATCAACTATCGACTAATCTGTGCAGTTCTACTTGTCAGTATTTACAGGAAAAGCAGAGGATCTCCAGAGCGGGTTAAAGCAGGATGAGGTAAAGATGGAGAAGAGGATCTTTAAGGAAACATAAAAAGGAAACAGATGAGGAAATAACAGGGTAAAATGGTGTATGGGATCAATAGATGGACCAATGTAAAGTAATGTCAGTGTGATCGTTGATGTTGGCGTAGATTGTCATGAATGTGAACGTGAAGCTTCTGATTCAGTGGCCTGCCCACATACCAACTGTTACCTTGAGTTATGAACCCTGGTTTGGTGAAGTTATTAAATGAAGTAAAAATGAAAACCGATTCATACTTCACCTATCTTAATTAACCTATGTTAGTGAGTTTTCTTGAAAAAAGGAACCTGCGAAATATGTGTCATGCAGGTTAGACTCTCAGTGTCAAACTGTACATTAACCTTTCACTCATGGTAACTCATTTTTCACCCCTCTATCATTTCCTTCTTTGATGCAATTGGCTGTGAAGCAAATACTGCAGTGACGATACCAGTGAATAATGTTTGATTCACCTTTTTAGAACCTCAACAAAAAACAGCCCACTGAAAAGTGAGTTGAAGGAATTCAGGCAATGCACACAAATAGAAATATAAGGGAGGAGATTGTGCAAAGAAAAAGGTGAAATATGAGGAGAAAATTGATGAATTAATGACAGAGGGATACTAAAAGCAAATCCTAATGACTGGAGACAGGGTAATCGCTGTATGTGTGTTTTCATGCTGGTACATGCCTAAGGTCGGTATCTGAAATCCAGGTGGCACCCTCCCTCCTCCTCGTCTTTCTCTCAAAGTCTCCATTTCATGGTTTAAATCAGTTACTGATTGCAAAACTTTATTTCGTATTCCAGGAGCCACATGTGAAATATCTAATACACTGAAACGATTGCAGTGACTGTTGGAGGGTTTAGGCAATCTGTCTTCAAGACAGAGTGCTTTTTTTAAAAATGAAATAATTTATCCTGACCTAATACACCGCACCCATCAGGTGCCAGTAAAATAAATAAATATTTAAAAAAAAAAAGAAATAACAGACAAATCTAAAGTCTTGCAGCTGCTGTTTGACCCAACAGACAAAACTCTCCATGTATCTCCAGATATTTAATACCAGTACGGGATGGGAGAGTAAACCGAGACGAAACTGGAGGAGGAGGAGGTGGAAGATGTTCGTGAGCAGTGTGGTGGGAGGAGCTGGGAGAGGATACATGAAAGTCAGGAGGAGAAAGGGAGGAGCTGAAAGAACGAGTTCAACCGAGGACGCTGTCCTCAAAACACCCCGCTGCTTCTGCAAAAATTATTGCCTTGGAAAAAATACAAAAGCACTCTCACACGAGCTGACAAGCATTCTTGCACACACAAATTCAGGACATGCAAATGAAGGCACACGGAAACTGATGAACGGCAAGAGGAAGCAGTTTAACTGGACGAGAGAACGAAGGCGAGATGAGAGAAATAAATCTGGAAACTTATACACACAGTTGGTGAGCTCGTGTTATATTTTATGATTATTACGAAACCACAAATACCTGCATTACAGCACGGGTGGTCCAAGTTGGTACCAAACCAGCTACCTTGGCAATCTTAAGTGCCACGCTCTACTCCTTTCTCCTGATACACACTAACACACTTTTCTCATTTTCTTTCCAGTTGGCCTCAATATGGAGCCATTTCCTGCGCGCGCTGCCAGAGACACGCGCTCATTTCCTGGAGTTCCTTCCCTTGTCAGCTCTGCTTTCTCGAGGCTTAGCTACCGTCAAACAAAGAAAACAGGTCACTGATACATCCTGCAACACAGCAGACCAGATCGGAGATGACGAGGCTGAACTTGCGCCTGGGCTTGCCAGAGTGAGTCCAGTTTTCAAGAGTTTGGTAAAAAAAAGCGGATATAGTAGCAGCACGGGAGTGGTCCAAACCTTACAAAGTCAGGCTAACCAGCGCCACCCCAAACATGGCTAGACAGTGCTTGCAACAGCCTGAGGGCTACATGAGAAGAATCTTATCCACTAAAATGGAATAGGAAAAAAAAAAGTGTTTTTTTATGAAAATGCAATTATTTTTCCTGACTTAATACATTGCACCCATCAAAGTCTGAAAAAAAAGAGGGCATTTTGATTCTGTTTTCCCAACAAACCTCAAAAATTAAGCTTTTTTTCCTAGTTACTTTTAAATCAGCTTCCAGGCTTTTTCTCTTCATGTGGAATTTTAATCTATTTTAATCTCGTATAAATATTGTATAAAACCACAATGCACAGCGGGTCAGAAATATACTGTGGGCCACCCGCATGACATAAAGCAGGCACCGTCGTGGGGCTCAGCTATCACAGCAGACAGACAGTCAGAGGCATACCGGTGACCCAGTGGGCGTCCTGGTATCTCAGCGGGGGATCCCTCTATTTGTAAACCGCAAGTGGTTTAATAGCAAGTCATGACCTCGTTCACATGATGATTCAAATAATGTTCTCATTCGCCAAATGAAACTGTGAAGGACATCACTTCAAACAGACATTTACAGTGAGAGGACAGCACAGGACAAAAAAAAAAATCTGCTTAAGCAACCTCTAATCCATCTTTAATCCATTCATAAAACGTACATATCAACATGACACAACTCAAGAGGATTTCAGTTTAAATCAGAAACAAGCCAAAGGTTACTTCATGATTCTCCAGCTCAGCAGCCTTTCACTTAAGTACAGTATGTGCTTTTTCATGCAAAGAGATCTTAGAATATACATAACACTGTTTTTATACGGTGGGGATCAAGCAAATTAAAAGGCAGATCTGCGTTGTGCACACTGAACTCACAAGCGAGGGACACGTGAAATGAAACCACTCACTTGCAGCTTTGATGAAGCTCCTCTGGTACTGGTACGTCATGAGGGGCGCAGGCAGCATTCTGGAAACACAGGAGTCGGAGATGTCAGGTGTAGAGTATGGAACAAGGCTTTGAGAAAAACCTTTATATGTGAATAGTTCTGGATGAGCACTTGTCTAATTATGTTGTCCCTCTCATCTTTTTTTTTTTTTTTCTCCGCCTTGCCAGCCTGCACAACTGGACATCAGTTTAATCGCTGCTGCCTGAGGAGTGTAATGGTTCCTGCTGGTTCTCAATGAGGCCTGACCTGAGGACGTCATGCCGTAATTGTGTGTATGTGCGCTGTGTGTGTGTGTGTGCTGATGGGTATTTTTGTCCATTTATGTGCCACTGAAGTACATGTGTGTAAGCACAGTGTATGTTCATTCAGGTACAGTACATTGAGCACAGCTTGACCACTACGGCTTCTCTCTCTCCCTTCATGCATTTCTCCCTCCACTCTTTCTATTCCTGGCCTCCCACAATCCTGATCCTTTTCTCATTACCAATCGTTGAGATGCGCTTGAGGGAGTCATTTAACCATCAACTATGAGCAGCAGGTAGGACCAGGGTTTGTGCTGGGAGTGTATATTTGTGTGCAACTGTGTCAATATGAATTGGAAACGGACCATTTGAAATACAAACAGCATCTCTGTGGGTAAATAAAAGTTTATAAAAACATATTTCATTAACATGAAATTATAGCATATATTTTGTGAATAAACAGGAAAATAGGCAATTTACTGAGATGAATCCAGGTCAGAGATCTTTATATAAAAGGCAGAGGCTGAAAGTGGCAATATGCATTTATTCAAGTACTCTGAGTGAAAAAAAAATGCAGATATTTTTGAATGAGAGGAATAATTCAGTCGTGGGATGAGAAATCAATCCATTAATCATGAGTCTTTGAGGTCAAAGGATGCTCTTAATCTTTGAATACTGAAACACTGATTTTGATTTGAACAGTGGGGACACTTTCATAATCACTACAGTATTTTGTCCAGAAATTTCACATTTCCATTTGTATAATTTTCATGTGCATTTATGTGAGACTATTCACTTTACACAAACCTGAGGTAGTGCTTGATAGCACTCGTGATAGTCTTAATCTCCCACTCTGGATTGTCCAGCTCCACGTCCGCACACGTCTTCGGATCTGATATGAAGGTTAAAAAAGAAGCAATGAAATTACAGGGTGGGAAATATATTTTATTTCCCCTTTTGACTACATATGTGCATGTGTCTGTGTTTACCCATTGCGAGGCTCAGTAGCTTTTGTACTCTGGAGTTGACACCAACGATTCTGTACAAGCCCTGCTCATTGATACCTGGAGGAGAAAGGAGGGGAGAGGTTAGGTCCTGCACATGTTCAAGGAAATTCTGAACTAACCGTAATATAATATTAATCTCTGTACTTCCTCATCTGAGTATTTTACACTTGCTTCCGTCTGACATTTCTGAAAATAAAGGTAAGGTACACCAGCAAGACAATTCAAGACAATTCATGCATTTACAATGATAAATAAAAGGTGTGACACCACTCAGCGGAGACGGTGTTACTCAGATTGCGTTTTATCATCAAGGGCATGGCAGCCGGCTAGGGTTACTGTAGTGACTAACTATTTTCATACATGTCCCTCATGTAAAGAATAATATCCTGGCAACTTGAAAACACAAGGTCATCATTACATGTAACCTAACAGTAAAAGTGTTGGTTGTGCGGTGAAAAGTAGAAGTGTGTCTCATAATAGATGCTCTTAATGCAGCAGATAAAAGGACGGGGTGCTGATACTGCACATGTGGACCTTTACTGTGACATTTCAGAGGAATGTCTATAGAGAGGGACCTCCAGATGCAACAGACAACTACATACTCAGAGGGTAGAAGGTTTAAATCCTGTTGATGACCTTTGAGACCTGTCATTTCAAAACCCACTCTGCAATGCTGTTAGTGTGTATAAATACATGTCTACCACAGGTATTTATTTAATTTTCCCCTAGTTTGTGGTAAGACTGGTGCAATTGCAATTTAACATATTTTTTTCATAAAAAGGAAAAACGCATCCAGTCTCTAGTAGCAAATACCATGAGGTGGATTCTGGTTGGTGAGATCATCCACTACCACTGTGACTTTCACAGTATTTTAAACAACATCGTTGGGCCACTATTTTGTCTGTGTCAAGGCAAATATTGACAAGTATCTTTTATTAACTCCTCCTTTTTATCTGTAGATGCTCTTTTGATTACAGCTGTCAGTGATTGTTGATTTGTGACTTGGTTTAATTAAATCTTCTTATGATCAGCTTATTGCTTAACAAGCAAGTCAGCTGGTTACAACAGCTGTCAAGAACTTGAATAGCTAATGAGGGGCATATAACACATTTAGTCTTTTTACTTTATGTTTTACTTATTTTTTGTGCATGTTTACTAGAGTAGGATAATTAATGTTTATATCTCACTAATGATACTGTTTCTTCCTGACTTGAGGCAAATTTCACAGCTAGTCTTTGCTATTTTGAATCCAGTTTCCTTTTTATTGTTTTCAAGTTGGTACCATTTTCACATTTCATGTTTGCTTCCAGTAAAAATGTGCAAAACAATTTAAATTAGATTTAGTTTGGTCAATAAAATGTCAGAAAATAGTGAAAGAGACCCATTATGGTATCCTAATGTCAATCCCAAGTTGAACTCTCCATTTAACTCGTTTTATATGTGACGATGGCTGAAATCATATTGTCCAAGACTACTTGACTGCTGTCCATGGTGCAGACAACAGCGAGTTAACACTTTACCTCGAGTCTCCAGTGCATAGATGAATTTCTTCATTACGTTGAACCCAATCACATCAAGCTGGGCCACTGATGAAGTGGATAAAAACAGAATGAGAATGGGCAATTTCAGTAAAATGAGAGTCAGAAGAAAAATAGCTTTGAATTACATTTGCTTTGATTTTTCTAAACGAGACGAGCATCAATTCAAAACTGAAAACAGTGCTTAAATAGACATATTTGATTGAAGGGTTCAGATATTTTTTGACCAAAACAAAGCATAGTATTTACATATAAATGCAGAATTAATGCTATTTAATTTAACACTATTTCTGGAAACATAGAAATTCAGATGATCATGTTAAATTAATTTTTAATTAAAGTTACTTACTGCCCTCAGCCTGGTTGTCTTTGTTCAGATTATATACCTGCAAAAAAAAAAAAAAAACACACCAAATCCATCAGCTAAAAAATATTGAGGAGCACTTTGTATATTTTACTTGTAAGAAACATTTCACATCACTATATGCTGTTGTGCTATTTTCCTACATGTGTCTAATAGGCTTTCAATGCTTGTTAGAAAATACTGCTCATTCCAATTATCAGAAAACCTCGACACTTCAGTATAAGTAGGAGCATAAACAAATGTCACATTTATTGTTAGTTTTTGGTATCTGCATAACTTTAGTTTCCATGGTAATGGCCAGAATATTTTTAGGTTAGGGCTCAGTGTACCACCTTTATGTCTGAGTTCTCTGAGTGACAAGTTGCAGCGGATATTTCCAGACGTGAGCATGCACACACATACACACTGTGTGCCTGGATTTATTCAGGATAAACTGCACTTGGTGAGGCTGCAGTGCATGGCAGCATTGCGTGGCTGCGGTCAGAGTTGAGTTTGCATCGGCTAAAAAGGTGAAAGTACACAGCGGCAACCACAGAGGAAGGAAGTATTGACGACAGCAAGGGTAGGGTGAGCATAAGTGAAAGATGAACTGGGACGTTTCTTGTTTTCTTACAGATCACCTGAGCTCAGCCACTGCTTGTTCAATCTTGTGGCTGCTTTATGGATGATGATTACCTTTGCACATTTGAATGTAGACACGAGGATGAGGGAGGTGCTGGGACATGAACATGTCTAAATAGGAGTGTGGAAAGCAGCGCTACCACACACTTCCAGCCTTGAGGCAAAAGAAAAGTTGTATATTAAGAAGCCGTTGTGTTGGGGAGACTGGCTGTCAGTCACCTTTCCTATTAGGAACATAAAGACCAACATTATCTATGAGATAATAGCTCTGTGCCAGTGATTCCCAAACCTTTTTGGTATGTGATCCTTCAAATTAAGTGATGTGCACTTGCAACCTCTCACCACAGGTTGCAAACTGTATTTCAAGAGTCATAAGCAGCTCCACCAAACACTGATTTTCCCTTTTAACAATCTGAAGCTGTTTCTCCTCCTGTCATCCTTCCAGTCCCAGCAGAATGTTGGCATCCAGATCAATGTTTAAGTGAGGCCTGTGCACGAAGCCACTGGCTTTTCTCATTGTCAATCAACATATCAACAGCCCTGGTCCATGAGTGAAATGAGCTATCACCCTTGGTTAAAACCTCTCTTTGTGAGTTACAGCAAACCAAGCAACACTGGAGCATCACTCTTGGTTGAGACCCGTTTATCCTGATGGGAATTTAGTTATCATGCTGCAGAACTGACAATAAGACACTTTGAAAAATATATGATCCCTTATAAATCTGTACTTCACTTAAAATAAATCTTAATATTTGAATGGTCATGGTTATTCCAAAACAACAAAAATGTGCAGAAGATCCATTTTGGGACTACAAGATAAATCCATCATGTTTGTATGTACAGTGTATGGATGGTATGAGTGCACACTGCACACTGTAGGGGTCATGCATTCAGGATTTTCCTTTAATTAGTCACCAGTGTGTATAAACTGACACCACATACGGAGCGCTGCTGAGAGAGGACCAATGCTTTTTTTTTTATTCTCTCTCCCACTCTCACTCTCTCTCTGTCTCTCTCATCACATAAGAACAAACTGGTAACCGTGGTAACCTACCGGTTCTCTCCCATCCATGGCCTCCATCCACAACCTTCGGTCTTCTTCCGACAGAGCCTGCATGGTGATCACTCCCGGCCTTCACACACACACACACACACACACACACACACACACAAAAGGCACATTATCTTGTCAAATATCAAGATCAGTGATAGACATTGTATATTAATTGCTATCAACAAACTTTGCAAATGCTGGCCAAGCACAAACAAAGATGAACATTTGCAGAAACATACATCTTCAAACCAAGCAACTGGAATCATAATGTCGTTGTTCAATGATTTACGTGATGCATTAATTTACATGCTCAGTATCAAGAGTAATATGCACTAAGCAAAAATACTTGAAAAATCTCACAAAAGCAAAGTATATTAATTTTTAGGTGTCAGAGGTATGGATACTGTATCACTTTCCAGTAAAAACAGATGATCAACAGCTTTTTAACATAAAAGAATAAACATTTTGTGTTTAGTATTTAGTATCTATTATTATCTCATTATTAATTTTATCTCATTTTAAGCCTTACAATTTACCAACTAACAATGATTCATTTAACTGTGTATTCTAACTGAGGCAGGAAACCTTCAGTATGCACACACACATAACAATGACAAACACACAAACACACACACACACACATAAACACGCACAGACAATCACCTTCAGCTGTCACCGGCACAGCATAACAACTTCCTCCACACACACGCCAATCCACAGCGTCTTTCAATCATGACACACCACCCAGCATATAATAACAATCGTCCATACACACTCAGAATGTCAAAACTGACATAATTCAATGCATTTAAACCAGTCTGTGCAATAACAACACAAAATTGTGTAAACAAACCGTTAGAGGAAAAGTCTTTGCATGCTTTTGCATTCCGTTACACACTGACCAAACAAACAAATACAATGCAACACATGCACGCCACAAATACACACCGGCAATAAAAATAAAGGTGCAATGGGGGAACTGGAAACAAGAGGAGGAGATGATGACAAGGTGAGTTGATTTGATGGGGGAAGGTTGAAGTTGAGGAGGAGTAGACAGAGAGGGGGGAGGAAGAGAAATGAGGAAGAGGAGTGTAGGAAGCGAAGCACCGCAGGGGGCCGAGCCTGAGAGGACAAACAGCCCTGGTGTCCCGTCTTTAGGTCCAAATCGACCGAGCGCCCCCATGTGTCTATCAGCTGCAATTACACACCATTCAGACATGCCAATCACTGAACTGATGGCTGATCAGAGCAATGCAGCTGCAATTTGTTACATAAAGACAGAGTTCACTGCTTTTATGAGTTTGCTGGTGTCCATTTATCAAACTGTCAGAGTTCCATAATATTCTACGTGACAAGCAACGGAAAAGCTGCAAAAATGCATCAAAAACTGACACAGGAAAGCACGGATGTTGCATCACATTTAGTGGTGCTAATAAAGACAAAGCCTACACCCTGAATGAGAGATAACATGGGATAAAGTGAAACAAAGTGAAAATAAACCAGCTGGGAGGTGGATCGGAGAGACACGTGCAGCCACATCGCACTCACTGACCTGTCCACAGCCTCCACATCAAAGCAGAACCTCTTTTCTATCGAGTCCGTCTTCCTCCTGGTGCATGACTTGAGGGTGAAGCTCTCCTCGTCTCCCTGACAAAAGAGAATAAAAGAACAGTCATTTCACGTTACTGTCATCTTAGTGTCATCTTCATACATGCAAAACAGCATGTAAGGCATCGAAATGGGATGCGCACCAAGTCGTTACATTAGGCAACAAAGAAAGAACCAACCGAGTATTAATCACATTATAAATGACATACTGAGATGATGATGGATGTTTTCCTGGACAAGACAGAGACAGATTAAGCAAAGCACTAGGACGGTTTTTAGAGTTAAGTTAATAATAAGGAGTCACTCTCCTTTCTCTCATTTTAGAAAGCAACTGAAGGTAAGCTCCAATTTGCCTAACTTCCAATTGGATACATATTAAGATAATTTTTGGACCAAACACTTGCAGTGTGAGATGGGCAACAACACAAATGTCTGCAGGAGCTGGCTCACAAGACATGAGCTTGAAATTGAAACAGTTGTATAAATAGGAACTGTGGTGTTAAAGTACCATCTTGGATTTTTATAATACTTGAAAAGATTTGAGCATTATCTCATCAAAGAACGGACTCCATCACACACTGTTGATGATGCTCAGCAACATCCATATGGACATTTTGGGTAGTGCCATTCATTGTATTTTACCAAAACATTCATCAAAACTGGTTCAAATTCATTTTGAAGCGAATTATCATTCATTAACATTCAATGAATATTTAACAAAATTGAGAGAAAAGTTAAAAGACAGTCACATTATTTGAACTAAAGTGAGTGATATTCACCATGTCCATGTCAAAGCCCCAGAAGGCCAAAACATGTGGGCGTCAATTGAACTTACTGCATTTTGACTTACAAAAAAAATCCTTATTTTCATTCACATATGAATGTCAATTTCCAGTAATGCTCACTGCTTTGCATAAAATCTAGATTACTTGATAACTGTGGGGTTTTTCAGCACACATGCATGCTGGTGTTATCGTCGATACACTCCTGCTGTTTTGCTGTCATGGTGGTGAAAGACTTTGTGTGATGTTAAGTGGTTCTTCTTTAACTTCGGTTAAACACTCCGTGAGAACCTTCCAGACGACAGGCCGGAACTTGTGCCAGCTTTGGGATAATCAGTGTGTAGGTGGAGAGAGTGATAACAGATAACAGACTCTGAGAGAATAGTTGGAGGTATGCAGCTTACTCACAGTATCTTCATCTATTGAGGGTGTTGTTGTGGGAGAAATTGCTATCTCTGTCTCCCTGTGTGACTCTCTGCTGCTATAAAACCGAACCATGCTTAAAAAAAGTTCTTCTTACATTAACGCTGAAGGACTGACGCAAAACTTGAAATTTTTCTGCTGATGATTTAAAATAGTTCAACAGATTCCTCTGCTCTCGAAACTCGACTGTAGCCTCCTCCTGAAAATATCTTGTGACATCATGGCGTGCAGTGGGAATAACAAAAATACACTCAAACCCACAGCTCTCAGAGAGCTTGTTGTGCTCAGCGCTTTGCAGAGTGTGTTAATGAGAGCTGGAGAGCAGCCCAGTGGGATGGACTGGATGAGAACCAACTGCAAATCAGACAACATGATGATAGGCTGACGGGACACACAAAATAGATGTGTGTGCGTGATGTTGTGTGTGTCTAAGCATGTGGAACATTTGTGTGCACTTGACTGCATATGTTTCTCACTAACACATGCAGACAGATCACCTGGATTTTTAGTCACAGTTTAGCTTTTTCTGCGTATTAAATACTCACCATAAATGGCTACTCACCATTTTACCCCCTGATTTCGGGTCAAACAGGACCATGGTGACCCTCTTGGGCTCACGATGATATGTGCAGTAGTACTTCACCCAGGTAGATACAAATGAGCCTGAGGGAGAGAGAGAAAGGAACGGAGGAAGATGAAGTGAGGTTAAAAACAAAAACACAAGAAAAAACGGTAATGTCAAATGGTCAGAGAAAAACAGAGACAAGGGTAGGAGGGGGAGACAGGGTTCAGGCAAAAAAGAAAAAAAGGACGAGTCTTAGTCATGCCTGCTTTAGTGCTAGAAGTTACCATGGTAACCGCACGCGGTCAGAACTGCTGTCACGTCTCCAGCAGATCAGACTTGACTTCGTCAATCGTAGATTCATTATAGATTGTTTGTTCTGTCGCTCTGACAATGTGTTTGTGTGTGCGTGAGAGAAACAACGTGCACGTACTGCGCCTACACACACATGCCCACCCGCCCACTCAGATAGTCATTCATGTTTTCATGGTAGTGCAACACTGTAAATTGTTGCCGAATTGTGTCCTCATTGAAAGACATCACAATAGCACATGCGCATATTCACACAGACATACACACACACACACACACACGGACAGGGGGGCTGACACGTACGCTTCTCCTGTACGAACAAGTATCCCTCCATGGTGTGCTGGCTGACACTCTTGTGTTCATGTGGATTCTCCTTCATCTTCCTCATCAGACTTTCCACCTCCGAACGCGTGCTCTCGAAGCGGTTTCTCGTCTGTCAACACAAGCAGAGAGGAGCACACGCCTTAGGACTTTCGGTTTGATCCTGAGTGAGCTTATCCTGCAACAAAAGCATGACTTATACTAATCTCACCTTCGCCTGAATACAAAATAAAGAACTCTATTGGAGAAGAGACCAAGGGATGCTACATGGCTACAAGCTTTATAATTCACTCTTTTCTCTAGAATTAAAAGAATAACTACATACAAGCTTCCTTTTTGTAGTGAGCCACTTGAGTGTCCTAAGACTCAAATGCAATTTCAGATGCCCCTTTGAGGTCCGTTGTGACCTTTGAATTCCTTTCAGCCTGCAGCCTTTTCACATTTGGAGGCTTATTTTCACTTAGACATCTTTTTGAATGTTTCCCCTGTGCTAATGAGGCAGCCCTGAAGACCCTGGAATTAGACGGCCTTTGAACTTTCAACATGAACGCTTCAGGTAGCGCTTCCGGTGAAGTGTCCTCTTTAGTTGAGGATTGCAACTAAAAAAATGACGTTACTCAAAAAGTTTCTGGTATTATTCAAAGGCAAATCTGAAGGATAATGCCATTTCTGACTAAACGAATGAAGAGAGATTTTTTATTATTATTATTGTGCCAACATCTGTAGGTGCAGTGCTGAAGGTTATGATTTTACCTGAGCTTTGTGTGTGCGTGCATGTGCGTGTGCGTGTGCGTGTGTGCGACCTTACATTTTGTATGCTGATGGTGAGATCAGTCTTGAAGTGGTTGAAGTCCTTTGCCAGCTCATAGCCATGGTGATAGTAGGTGAACAGACCTTGGAGGAACGCCAGCAGCTGAGGGAAACAAAACAGGCGAGAAAGTGAAAGAGATGAAAGGACAAGAGGATAGATGAGGAAGACAGAGAATAAATGCACATGTGTGGGAAGAGGGAAGCATAAGAATGTGGAGGAGTAAAAAGGATTGGGGATTTGGATGAGGGAGGTAGAAGAGTAAGATGCAGAGGAAGAGGAAGTAAGAGGAGAAAAAGTGGACAGGTACACAATATTGTTGTTAGCAGAGCAAGAAGTTAGGAGAATTTAAAACTAAATTTAAAACACAGCCTATTTTCTACTTTCCTACAGAGTTAAAAGTCAGGTTTGTGTGGTATGTGTGCAACAAATTGTCTTTATTTCATCAGCAGGCACAGAAGACTGTGATTGTAACGAGCAGCAGTTGTGTGAAAATACGTCAAAGCGAGTAAATGTACTACAGACAGCTGTATAAAAAGAGCATGCGTGCAAAGCAACTTTGGGGAGAAGAAGAATTCTAAAATAAAAAAAAAAGTAAGTGTCAGCTTACAGGCTCCACAAAATCAAACATTTTCCTCTCTTGGACCTCCTGCACCTTGAAGACGTACTCCAGAGACACCTCGTAGAAATGCTGCCGTACATTATCTACCTGGTTGTCCGCCTATAATGGGAAAGGAAATGAGGGGAAAAAATTACTGATGCTCATGGAAAAACATGAGAAATCAGCTGAGAGACAAAAGAGGGATGTGAACTCAGACACAACCTCTGACCTCATGTAGGTGTGACTCTTTCTTCCTCGCTGAAAGGCTAAGGTGCTTCTCCAACACTGCACAATACTTCTCTGTCTCTTTGTCATATTTCTTCTTGGCTTCCTGTAACACAGAAAACAAAGCAAAAAAAAAACTTTTTTTCTCTAGCAGAAGCAGGTTTTTTTAATAATGTGGTTTCATTTAATATGAATTTATTTAATATAAAATCTTTCCTATTTTTCAGAAAGTCCAATATGAATTTGTTCCTCTGGAGAGCACAGCTGCTTATTAAACAACAGACTGTTTCATCAGAGCTGAGATCACTGACATAAGAGACAGACACATAAATGGATGATAAACCAGGGACAGATAGAGCAGGGTGTGTATTTCTGGACTGAAAAATGCTGAAACGTGTCCAGGAAGATCAAGAGACACAAAAAGGACAGAACGCATGCCAGTTGCTTCTTTTCTGATCACGTCCTGGTGATCATGCCATAATTACCAGTCACGTTAGGATCATTAAACTTTAATCCAATTCAACCCTGTAGATCAGGGAGAGATGAGGACATTAGTAAAGAGGGACAGAGAGGGAAACAAGAGGAGAGAAGTGAACGCATAAACAGAGGAGAGGCAGATCTGGGTGGGTCCCCCTCTGTCAGAGAGGCCCCGGGGTATTGTTACTGTACATCTGCCCCGGCCTGTTCATGTTATTGTATTTCTTCATCCCAGGCTCATAACGTGGCCGTGCTGCAGCTTCACAAAGAATCTTAATATTATGAGACATACTGTAAGATTTTGAATAAATTGTTTTTTAGTGTTTTTTTTACAATGAAAAACAACCAACACAACCAACTTTCTTAGTAAATTGTTTCATGAACCAGTTAAGCATTTAAGTCCATACAGTACAGTCAGTCCAGTAAAAATGCCAGATATTCACTAGTTCGGGTTTTTAAAATGTGAGACCTACTTTATTTCATGGTAAATATTCTGAGGGTCTAGCCTATTTGTAAAGACTGCGTCAGACTGTGTTCTTTGGCCATTTTCAGCCATTTTTCAGTCTGTTCTTACACTATCTTAGACTACATTACCCAGCAAATTGGTTAATATCTAAAAATGATAATCATTAAAATAATAGTTAAGATTAAGAGAGTGACCAATCACCCAAATGATCCATACCATCATGTGTCCAGTACCAACTAACGAGCTCTAAGAGTGTACACCAATGTTTACTACAACCTCTCATTTTCATCATTATTTTTACAGTATATATACTGCATACTGAGGATTGTTTATATCATAGAAAATATCCCTGTAATGCCTGTGCTTGTTTTGGGGCCTAATAATGAGCCTTTTTCATGGAAAGCACTTTGACCATGTGACAGTAGGAAAAACAAGGTGTAATGAAAATGCATCCCAAGGCGTGCAGCTGAATTCGATTTGTATGCAGGCTCACTGTCATTACTTACTGCAACACTAGATGGAACAGAGACATTGTTAATGTTCTTAGTAACACCGACTATAACAAGTCTGCGTGTCTGCTGTGAGGAAAACAACTGGGGGTAATGCTATAAATCACTGCACAGCACTGCTTTATCAAATGTTTTGGGATTGACAGTCCTTTTTGATGATCTGCCTTCATCTGTCATCAATTGTATTTGTTATATTTGCCAGCCTCGATGTCGGGTTATTTGTGTCAGTGCAAACTAGTTTTTCCTTACTCCTCATGGAAAGATATTTTCCAAGGAGATAAAACTCTCAGTGAAAATCTCGGAAAAAAATGCCTCGTCAGCGTGAGCTCGGACAAGCTCATGATGTCAACCCCTGCTGCAGTCACATGACACAGGTGTTTCACTGCCAAGCCAGTTTCAACTGCAAGAAGAGTCCTCGGGGCCGGAGGGGGGGAACAGACAGCAGCTGCAGAACGCATCAGAGATGATGAACGCTCCTCTAAACAACAAGGCCTCTGTTTAAAGTCACTCTTTGACTTTTTCATATTCACTGTGGAAATCGTGTCTGAAAAGACTGCTGCTGCAATCCTCTGCTGTGTGTCCCTCATTACGGTTTCCATGACATGATTGTGATGAAAAATACATTTTCAAAAATCAACTAGAGGAAGCTGGATTGTCAGACTTCATTTGTGAAAGGAATGTATGGAGAAATAAACTAATTACACAGCCAGTATCTATCAATCAGTTTAGGGTGTTTTTTTACCTTCATATGTGAAAAAGTTCAAGGGGCATTTAAACAGCTTCACTTTGTTACTTTCACCCTCGGCCAGCAGGTGGCAATCTTCCCCCAGTATGACTGCTGATTTTCTTTTTCTTTTTGCAGAAGAGTCAAGCGAATGAAATGTGTTGATACAGGATCGTGCACTGCCACCACACTGACTCATCACAGCTACAATCAACTTTGACTCCACGCGCCACTGCTCCAACATGTCAACAATTACAAGGTTTCAAGCCAAACAATGCATCATCACTGCATGAAACTTTCTGTAAACTTTTACTTTATTGCTGCGTTTTTGTTTTTTTTTTAACAGCAGTACCAAAGTTTGCAGTGAGTGCATTAATGATCACATAATTTACAAAGAAGTATCTGCTGTACCTTTAAACTGATGGTAACTCATTTGTATCATACATTTGTCAAACTGTAAACGTGTTGACCTACACAAGCTATTTTTGTCATAAAAGTACTGATACACCCATTCATCACCACAATAACCAAGCCAGATTATCTTTCTATGTGCTACTGCTGCTTAATCAGTTGAAAGCAAAAGAACAAAAAAAAAAGCATGACTCTTAATAACAGAAATGATTAATTCTGCTCATATGGGTATTTACATTGGCCATTCTTTGCAATTGGACCCAATTCATCATACTTATTAACACTTTGATCTTTATGCAGATTGTGCTTGTTCATAAAATTTTCTATTGTTGCTGCAGGACTGATGTGTTTATAAAAACATGGGCCTCACATTACCAGCTGTATGTCTTTTGAGAGAGCCAGGATACCAGCCTCATGTTAGCCTTACAAGCAGTGATATTTTTGCTTGCAACCACATGTTTTAATGACTTGTGCGACGTTTTCAAGACTACAGCCACAATTTGATTTGCGTGAATTCCACGGTCAATGACATTAGAGCCTGGACCTTAGCTGCCTTTAAATAAACTGTGTTAAACATATTTCTGCTGTTTTTGTCACCACAACTCCTCTCGTGTCACACGGCTGCCAGGTCTGGAGCTTTGTGACAAGGTGAAACTGTGCCAGGCGAAGATGTTGTCAGTTCTTTTCGGGCTAAACTGGGATTAGCGCATCGCTCGTGGTGACCTAACCGCGCAGATTATGCGTTCACTTCTTAATCTGGACACCATGTTAAATCAAACAATGACCTGGTATAAGGGGGTGGATTAGCAGGGTATGCGCTGATAACACATTTAGTAGCGTATCTGGGGAACCCCCGTGGCTACTCATCTAGGTCCCGTGGCTAATAACTGCACATGTTAAGCGCACCATGACCTGATGTAAGGAGATTTGACCATTAAGACATGGCATATTTATTACATGGGACTGGGGATTACTGGAAAAAATGTACAGTATATTACTTATTACCAAGAGTTTGTTGTTAAAAAGTCTACAGTGCAAAAAATGAATATAATGTTTGCATAATAAATCTTGGGTGCTCTTGGGTGTTTACCTACTTTCTTGCTGTTATGTTCAATGTTTCCATACACTCCTGTAGGTTCAGTCAAGGTGTAAAAAGATTTATACGCACTGAAACACTAAAACAACACCAGTCATGCCATGAGGGAGCCCTGCTGGCCTAAGAGGACTCCCCTGCCCCCCAGTGGGAATCTGTGATTTATGTCAGGATTATGTATTGCTCTAATCTCCTATCCAGGTCATCTAGTGAGGGCTCATAGACACTGACAGACATTCATGAACAATCACAGGCGGGGACCCCAAGACATGTAGTACGTATTATTTATGTGTATTTATACTGTAACTGTTAATCGTAAGTCTTAAAAAGCACCAAATTCACTGTCCAATGCGTGTAGCTGTACTATGTGACTGACTGACTAAGATGGTGTGCTTTACAATAAAAAAGACTGAGCAGTTTAAAAGGTATTATTGAGACTTAGGGATCAGTAGTATACTGTAGGCAAAATATTAATCATAGCATTTTTTTTCAATCACCAAAATATAATGTACTTGTACTAGGCTCATACAATTAGACTTATTCTCAAGTCTTGTCCTAGTAAAGCTGTTATAGCAGGACTTTTAAACAAGTGTACCATATTTGGTTTAATATGAATATCAATATATATTCTAAATTCATTTTCCGAGATGTATAAATAAAATAAAGACATCCGTAAGTATTTGAAAAGAGGATAAACTTCAGTAATGTAAAAAAAAATAATAAAAAACTGAAGAATGTGATAGTGATGAGGGGGTGATGAAGAGGCTCTAATGCTGCTGATACTCCAAATATTTCACCTGCAGCACCCCCATTTAAGTTTAAGTTGAGACCACATCCGGCCATCCAGTCTTTAGCAGATAAATACTAACGTGTGTCGTAAAGAAATGTATAAATACATTTAAATCTAAATCTAAAATTGAAGAACTGCTGTATATTATGATGTACTGTAAGTGTTGGCTGGTGGTGTATCTGCCAGTGGCCTCTCAAACAGCTGCAGAGGCACTAAAAGGATTTTATTGATTTGCTGCTTTATGTTTCGCAGCCAGCATATCAATACTGATGCACAGCACATGTGTAGAGGAGGTCATCAGCGCTGTGGCCATACACTGTCCCCTCCTTACCTTGGCTGCACTGATCTGCTCTTTCCTGAACCGCTCCAGAGGCATAATCAGCACATCGTTGGCGTTCTCGATCTGGGGGCAGACACACACACACATAAATATAAAAGGCACAACCCAGGAAGTATGCATTACTTTGTTACTCAGAACATTTTCTGTTAAATTATAATCATTAGTCATATTAGCAAACTGAAACCATCAAGAACTTCTGGATTTAAAGCTCCCTCAGTCACAGGGGACCACAAACCGAAGTCAAAGCCAATTAGTGAACATTATATGATGCCATGACATCATTTTCTAGAAATGACAAAGGACTAAACACAAAGACAAACTCAACTAATCCACTGACAATTTCCAAGTTGCTCTCGAGTAATGACTTGAGTAAAGTTCTTCATGCATGATATTTCCACTATCTCCCATCGACCACCTATACAGTAATGCTGCTTACAATTTTTGAATCCACTCACCATGCGTGTCCTCTCATCCTCCAGGTTCTGTAGGACCGCTGCAAACTCCTGTAGAGACTTGGCTAAGGACAGACATGTCGGTACAGAGAGACATAAAAGAAACAAATAATTAGACAGAGAGACAAAGGGAGACAGAGAGAGACAGAGAGAGAGAGAGAGAGAGAGAGAGAGAGAGAGAGAGAGAGAGAGAGAACATAGCAATGATGAGAGACACACAAGTAAGGGCAAACAGACACAGGGAGGGTGTTTGAAGAGAGTTGGCACGAGGTGGCAGGGATGAAGCTTTGTTTCTGCTCTTGGAAGTCTCACAAATTTTTCAAAACTCATGACACAGCAGAGTAATTAACTGGAAATGAAACCACAATTTATATGGTTTGTTTCTATGGTGCTTTCACAGTGAGCACAGCTCTGCGCTCGCTGGCAGGCAAGGCCTGGCTACATTGTTTCAGGTCAGAGTTTCCACTTCAATTGCCTCTGTCCCTGTCCAACACTTCACACACACTTAGTTCTTAAAACACAGTGAGCGCACATACATACTGAGCACGTGCAGCATGTGCACTGGCATGAACAAATGCATGCACATAGAGGAGCCCAAAGTTTATTCTTTAACTATCACATGATAATACATACACTTAACCGCTCATTCTGCTTTTCAAGATCAGACTTCAAGCTACAGGATTTGGTTCTTAGAAGTTAGATTCAACTTTAAGGGAGCAGAATCTCTGGAATATGCAAGGAATGCATTGAAAATCAGCGCAATCCTTTTAATAAAACTCGTAAAAAGGCATTAAAATCTCTCAGTGTGCTCAAATCACACATTCTTGATCAATCACATAAAATAACAAAAATGTGATACTGAGAGAATAACAATGACATATCGACCCACTAAAACTGAAGCTGTTTGTAGCCTATTTTTACAATGCTGTGTAAGGAAACTGCTTTTTAATCTGTTTCTTTAAATAGATGTGCCGCAGATCCATTTGGAGGAAAATCGTCACTGTGCTGTCACGGAGAAGAAATGAGTTTTGACATAACTAGGAATAACCTAAAAACAACAATGCCGTGGTGCAGCCCAGTCGAGCAGCAAGCTGCTCAGGAAAGATAGCTGGGGTTAGTTAAACAACAGTAGTGGGTGGGTCGGGCCAGTGAGGAGCTGCAGCCTGCACAGACAAAGCCAGGCAGCATGAGAGGGTGTGGTGACGGCTGCATGTTTCACGGCGGGCTGTTTGGACAGCGACAGGCAGGAGAACTGTGAGAACTACAAGGCCTAGAGGAGCTCATGAAATTAAGAATTATGCTTTCATGTACTGTAGATATGGCGTACTGTGCACCAATGTTACACAGTGTTCTCACGTCCACCAACATGTGTGGGTTTGGGTCAGCATGAGGTTCATAATACTGATCAGAGAAAGGTGGGAGTATTTAACATCATCAAATATATAACAGGCTTAAGCAAGAGCTGCGAAACATGTCACT
This sequence comes from Amniataba percoides, assembly GCA_037176925.1. Taxonomy (NCBI): domain Eukaryota; kingdom Metazoa; phylum Chordata; class Actinopteri; order Centrarchiformes; family Terapontidae; genus Amniataba; species Amniataba percoides. Next base: position 15,102,830 of record JBAJHX010000067.1, read on the forward strand.
TTAAGTAGGTACCTTATAATATTTTAATATTAGATGAGAACATTGACACTGTAATCAGTACATCTTGTGTAACTAAAGTCTTTACAGTGGAGGATGGGCAGAAATCTAGACAGTAGTACAGATCTTTTGTCATCTGCGCAACAGATGCTCCTCATCCCACTGAAAAAAAATAAAATGTATTGATTGTTTGCATGTCTCATACCAGAAAAATAAAGGAGAGCAACTTTACTGGCCTCTGTCTCAATAGGCCAAATTTAGTAAAAAGTTCATGTCCAGTAAATAATAAACATGATATTGTGCTTCAATGATTCAAATATGGAAATGAAATAAAACTATCTACTAATTAAAAGATTAATTGTGACCACTGAAAATAATAGCTGGTGAAAAGGCTTTAAATGTGAAGTGTTTCTCCATCCTTTACTCTTTAGGCACTAAAGCCTGGCAATGTCCTGGCAGTTTAACTTTTAAAATGATCTTCAAAATCTGTCAATGAATTCCATTTGATGGTATTCATTAAAACATTGCTTCGGGTTCATTGACTTCCTATATGACGGCACTGAAAACCAATCCGACCTTTAAATCAGTGCTGTTATGACTGTTCGATTTTAGTGGCTATAAATGAGAGAACATTGTCTATTTCCAGGCTTTCCTCTGCCGGTCCACAGAATATATTGGATTTCATATCAGCAAGCTCACCTATGCATATCTCATCATCCGTCTCAGCGTCTCCAATACACTGGAATTTAAACTCGTTGAGAGAGTCAGCAAACTTCCTCTTGGCCGTCGACAGACCTGAGAGAGTGGAGAGAAAAGAAAAAGAGGCCGTTAGGTTTGCTGAGGGGCACTTTAGAGACAGCAGTGCTTTTTTAAGCAAAAGCCATATTTCATGTTTAGTGCGCCTTGTTCTGTGGGAGTTCAAAAAGACCACCAACTTTAAAGACTCGTATGAAGTGTCACACTCTTGCTTTCAACTTTGGTTACCTGGCCTTCGAACACGTAACACCCCCATGTAAGAGAATATCCCTCTTTGTCCCGATCGCGCTTTTTCTCATGAAGTTACATAAAGTGACAGCAAGTGGAAAGAAGCTTAATGCAGACGGGCGGATGCCGTGAGCGGATCCCCGGTGGCGTTTAGTGATGAAGGTTGACAGCTCTACACTTGCAGGGAGGTTTTCTTTCTTTTTTTGCGCGTGCACATGCGAGTGTGCGCCAAAAAGTGCAAAAACTTCCATTAAACGTAAGAGTCACATTAGCCCAGCGAGGCAGCGAAAAGCCTCGGACAGATGGATGCCTTTCAAATAATACATGAGGCGCTAAGAGCTCCTGGGAGACAGACACTCATGGTGAGTTTGGCTCCACCTCCATTTAAACTCAAAGCAGGGCCACCTTCACAATATTTCCTGTTGCTGTACAGGATTGTAGTGAGGGGGAAAAACCGAAAGTCACATTTCTCATAACATTCTATATTGAGGAACAACACATTGCAACCAGGAACTTGCATGCTTTCATGATACTGAGAAAGAATCTATAAAGTGGTTACAGGAATTGTAAAATGATGGCCTTCTCCGCTGATGCTTTAGCTAATTATTCCTTTTGCTTTCATGGTCAAAGAAGAAAGAAAAATGAGAGTAACAGTATGATGTGGTCAACCAAAGCAGGAAAATCTAACTTTTCCAGAAACTACTTGAAACGTACTCAAGCAATTCAGCAGCATTCTGTATTATAGTGATAAGACTCAACCCAGACGAGGTTGCAGGGAGATTAAGACGAAGGAAAAGAGAGGATGGATCAAGAGTCTCATGGAAAGACGGATGGGAGTCAGGGAAAGGACAGGGAGTATTGAGAAGACAGACAGAATGTAATTGGCCGTGTTTATGTAAATACCACAGGTTCTGCAGATCTGTGTGTGTGCGCGCTTGCGTTTGGAAAGATCCGCTGTCGCTTGCCAGTCAGAGAAGTAAAACACAGACCTAACAGCTCCTGCGTGTGCTGCCAGAAACACACACATGCTGGCGCACACACACACTGTCTCTCTGGGGACTGACTCAAAAAAAACATCATAGGATGTCAGTCGGCCGTGAGTCACAGTGGCTCCGTAGTGTCAGAATAACTAAAGTATGACCGAACTGGGACCACACTCCGACCTTGAAGGATAAACTGCGGTTTTACAGTACCAGTGACCAGTGAGTAGAAAAATACTTCAAACATTAGTACCCCCAGGAAGTGACACATTATAATAAAATGAAACTTAAGTGACACAGAAACAATCTGAAAATGATCAAATTCAATTACTTTTTGTACTGCTTTAAAAATATATGCACAGTAGCAGCTGGGTTAAAAAAACAACTAAAACTTGTGTAAATGAGAATGATGATGAGATTAACTGTAAATGAATAAATAAATAATTATATAAATAATTTATTTGCAACAGTCACCTGTTCTTTGATTGTTCATTTCAAGTAATCCATTATTTATCAGCCTTGGTCTGCAAACTGCAACAGTTCATCTGACACGAACTACGGTGGCTTATAATGGACATGAATGTTGATGAATCACGGAAATGAGCCAAAGAACAAATGGGCACAACGGTATTCTCTCACTTGTGGTGTTGTCCTGCAGTACTGATCAAAAGTAAATGTGTTGAGGTTCGAGGCAGCGTGGCGTTTCAGCTTTGAAAGCCTGCTTTTAAAAGCCTGCTCTTTGAAGCTGCTGCATCCGCCCATGACTTAAAAACGCAGCAATGTCAGCACCTGGCAAAGTCATCTGTGAGATCCTAGTAGTGACTTAACAACCAAGCGAGAGCTCTGCAGGCATATCGGGGTGCTATTGTACTCACTGATTGTAGCTGATTGTTTGTGCGTATCATTACCATTGTACTATTGTACTATTGCAACTAAACTTGTTCGATTTGTTTGTTAAGAATAATGGCAGCATTTAACTGACAATGAAGGAAAAATACTTTAACTACTAAACACTTTGAGCCTTGAAAAATTGTACAAACAGTATCATTTTGCAGATTTTGACCTATGTATGAGTTTTATTATCTAAACCATCCAACTTAAATAGCTGAACTGCAAAACAAGGTCACGCTGACAACAAGTCGAATAAAACAGCATCATAACTCATATTGAAAAATATTAAACTTGTCAGTCACGATGCCATTGAAGTTCCTTGTTTCTATCACACATTTCTCCCTAACATGTTCCGTCTGTTAGCACGACTGCATTATTTTCAGCATGGGTGGCCTCAGTGTGACTGATGTCATGCTACGTGTCCAGTGAGCTACACAGCATTGTATATCTCCACCTACGCTGCCCAGTTCCCTCTCTGCTCTCTTATTTTTGGCCTCCTGTCTCTCTTCTCTCTTCTTTCGGCCACTGACAGTTCCTCTCAGCACCTCGTGAGTAAAACGTGCCAGTCGCTGTTAATTTTCCTCACTCCGGCTCCAGTCACTCTCTGCGTGCTCTCCTTCATAAACAGCGAGACCGACCACAGACCAAAGAGTAGGAAAACAGAAGGGCGTTTTAAAAAAAAACGCAGCCTCAGATAGACTTGTGGTGTAATATATCATCAGTTTATGATTAGATGTGTACTCTAATAGTTACTGTGCAACAGTAAAACAGTCATCCGCTTCTGCTTTGTTTTACTGAGCCACACAATCCGTCCTGCCAACAGGTTTAAGTTGTTTTCAGCTGAGCATTAAGTTGCTAGTGGCAACCTCTACTGGTGCAGCGCCACAAAGGTTCACCTGACAATGTTACAAGGAATATACAGAGCTACTAACTTGCCACGATATTAACTGTCTCAGGTGTTGCTTATTCTAAGTAACTCTTGAGTTAAGATACTGCACGTGACCTCAGTGATGATATCTGAATGAATCCTAGGATGCTGATTCGCTGAGTGTTCTGCAAACTCCTAAGGTTGTCCACTTAGAACAGATGGATAATCTAATTTATTACACACACTCTTGACATGCCACTCATTTTTTATTCATCCTTTACATGAATGTATATGCTTGTGTGTGATTGGGATGCTGTTCACGTGAAGGCCATGCACAGACTTTGGATGTGTGCATGTGAACTGTGGATCGGCTAAAAGAGAGGTGCCTAGAAACTGTTGAGAAGTGAGTGACCTTTTGTGGCTTTTACCCATTTTACATTTACTCTTGTGGACCCAGTGTTTAAGTGTGCTAGATAAATGACTGTACTTCCTATAAATCCATCCATTACCTCATCCATCCATACATTTTCTACCATTTTTTTCAGCCCCCCCCAGGGGATCCTGAGGTATTCCCAGGACCACAAATACATATAATCTGTCCAGCGTGTTCTGGGTCAACCTCAGGATCTCTTACCAGTCGGAAGTGCCTGGAATATGATCCAAATGAGAGCATCCAGGACACAATCAGACTGGATTACTAATCCCCTATTCCCTAATTTCTGATAAAAATATATAGCGTGTACTACTAAACTACTAAAAGAAAACAATGTGTATGACTTAAGTTATCCAGGACCCTTCAGTACAGTTATGGATCAGAAAAAAACTAAAGGTTTGTATATTTGCTGTAGTGAAAGTAGAATCATGTGTCATTTCTGAAATGAGATTTTAAAGAGGACTTCCACTGTGGCTTTCAGAGATGATGACTGTAGCTTGCCTGCACGTGGAGAAATTACTCAGTGATGAATTTCTTCCTGTATGACTTTTGAACGTCAGTGCTAAGTAACTGGCTTGGAGTTCGGAGAGACACCCCTCCTCTGACTCTGAGGAATCCTAACAGCGCTGATGTTCGAGAAAGAGCCTGAATGCACCCAGAGTATACCACAAATAGTTTTTTCTTAGTTCAAGTATTTTAAGGTTAAATCTTTCTTAAAGAATTTAAGAATTCAAGTTTAACACAAAAAAGACTGGTGCCATGTTTGGTTTGACAGTCCGAGGTTTGTTGTTGCTGCTAAAATTAAACTTTTTTTGTGGAGTTAAAATGTGACTTTTTCCTGTTTCCTTGTGAAAATGTGAAAAACCAATGACTTCTTTTTAAACTTTCCTGATTTCTACAAATATTTTACCAAAGTTACTGATTACACTGAAAACTCCCAATATAACAGGACTTGAAGGATTTCACATCATAACATTTGTACACACACTCAGAGACAAACATGTAAGATTGTGTTTTTAAACTTTTACTAAACCCTCCTCATTAAGATCAGCATACTTGAACGCCTGTAAAAAAAAAAAAAAAAAAAGCAGATCTGGACATTGTCAGCTCATAGTTGAGCGGCTGAGTCATAGTTGACCACTTTTTTAATAGTCATAATCTGTAGTAAATTTAAATGCACCTCAAGTAGAGCAATAAAACATTATTTTTGAATAGATTTTGCCTGGTGGAGTGTCCCCTAACCACCAATACTGAAATCTTGGCAGAGGCACAGGTCATTATACTTTATACGGCCATTAAAAGGTGCAGCACTCAACACATCTGATTCAACAGTAAAGCAAATATCCAAAAGTTTTATGCAGATTCAGAAAAAAAAGTGATTAACACCTTCAAGACTGAACTCATTCAGAATTACGGTAGAAAGTGAGCAGCCCTCTGTGGTGTGGACATTTTCGGAGCAAAAACGTCCAGATGTTCAGTTGTAATGTCTTAAAGTTAGCTAACTTTGTCTCGAAAGCAAAAAATAAACAATTCAGTCTTCACTTTTCTTATTTGTTACCGATGAGATAGATAAAAATCGGTTTTAGCAATGAATGCCTTTTTGCTGTGGACATTGAAGGCTAAAAATGAGAGTCTGTAAATAATGCTAAATCAATCTTCTAGTATCACCCTAACATGTATGCACTTAAACTCAGTCATGGATTCTAATAAAGCTCTCTGCACTACAGGCAATATTATATAAAATGTTAATTTGTCCACTCTTCCCTGGGTTCAGACCTTGTGTTTGCAATATGGATGAGTATTAGTAACATAACCTGTGTGCAGAAACCATTCTGATTTCATTATTGTTCATATTATTGTTTGTCAGTTACTTGACATTGTTGCAATTTAAATAATAAGAGGTTTTCAAATTTTACAAGGTCCAAGTTGTATTTACATGTCGCAAGTGCTCTCACTGTTTATCTCTATTTATGCTGGCGTGCTGAGAAAACACCCAGATTAATGTGAAGTATGACTTGATTCTACTTTGGAAACAATGAGTTCAAAACTGGGATGAAGAACAAACTTGCCAGCATGTATTTGTGTTTAGCCTACTCGCCCCTGGAGGATCTCTAACTGTACACTCTGGCAATCGATGTGATGAGGTAACATACCATTTTTTCTGGCTCGTATGTGCAGATTCAGTACAAATGTCATATAGCTCCCCGTAGCCGTGTTCAGCTGGCAGCTGCGGCGCGCTCTGACACACGTCAGCCCGCAGCAGTGCTCTACGCTCACTGTGTTTCATAATTAAAAACACATTGTTGGCCTATATGATTCTGGACGATCTCGCCAACACAAATGAATTATTACAAAACAAAGAAAGAATTACATGCCACAACAAGTACACTGCCCAGAGAGGCTTTCGTGTGAGAGAAAGTCTACTTACAGATGTAGCGAGCACCGATGCCTTACCATTTATGGTAGCTATTTCAATGCAGTTACTCAAGTTTAAGCCCCATGTCAAAAGATAGTGTGCCAACGTGTAGATAGAAGTAACATTAAAAGTATAGCAAGTGTTGGGTAGTCATGATATCTTACATTTATGATAATCTCTAAGATGTGCACTTCATTGTAACTAAATAGAGCAGCAATTTCTGTTGAAGTGGTGAATGGTCAACTCCTCATACCTGCTGTTGTGATATTTATGGCTGAAAAGCACAAGGAAAAAGTAAAATAATTGTTATCATTGACATTTGGCTGGCTATTTAAAAAAAAAAAGATTAATGTGCACAGTCAATGTAAATGAACCAATGAACCAAACTGACTTGAAATACATGTAATGTTGCCCCACAGCAGCATTCCACCATTTGTATTGTTGCGTAGGTCTGTTGTTTAAGTGATTAAAATCAACCACTGGATGGAAAATATTTGAAGTATTTTGAATATGCTTTATCAGATTTGCAGCTGAAAGAAAAAAGGCACATTGTTGGGGGTTCCCAGATGCAAGATGCACAGATGATGCTGTGCTCACGCTGCTATTCAGCATTTGTGAGTGCGTGTGTGTGTTTGTGGGTGTGTGAGTGCGTGTGCGTGCATGTGTCCGTGTCTGTGCCAAGGCAGGAGGGACAGCTAAGGACAGTGACGGCTAAAAATAAATGACCCTGTTGACACTTGCCTCTCTGTCCTCTTTCCCTCTTCTCTCGCACTTGTACGACAGAATTCCCCTCATTCTTCCCTCTTTCACTTCCTCCTGAGCTCATGACAAAACCCCATGGAGTCTCATAGAAATAAACAAAGCATGAAAATTCGACACATGAACTTGGGACTTGTATATAAATAAATATCCAGGCTCGCACCCTTATACAGACAGCCTCTGAATTCATGCATTCGTGCCACAGTTTACCATTTCTGGTATATCAAAACTTCAGGCTATCATTGGTATCAATAGAAATAGGAGTCAACTCATTAAGTGCATTGCTGAGATCTGAAAATGTGGCAACGTCCATCAACTTGGAGTCAGAAAAAAAGGCAAGAAACATGCAGAGTCATGCATTCAGCAAGTTGTAACCACACCCTTATTCTCTAAATCAAGGCAAAATTATTAGCCAAACCACTGTTGTAAAAATCCATTGCAGTTTGTCAATTAACTTACTGGTTCAACTCGATCTACCAAACCCTTTTTCTGTGCGTTGATGCATTATTACTGATGTTGCACATCGCACTTTCTGCACACAAATAAAGCGGTTTAGATAATTGAGCTTCATTGTAGCAATGTCACTGTGTTCTCAGATCCTAGCAGTTATTTAGGGAGTAGTCTTCTGCACTTCACTTTGATGGCTGCACAACTAAAGTCAGTGGAATCTGTATTCAGCTCAGATAGTAAGAAACACTCACGACTTATAGGAAGACATTAGTTGTAACTCTGTGAAGCACCTTGAGTTGCTTTTCATGTAGGAAAGGTGCTATATAAATAAATTTTGATTTGATTTGATTTGATTAGTGTTATCATAACTGATGGATCTTATTTTTGGCAACTAATCACCTTCATCTACCTACAAGGGGAGAATGGGTACTTTAAACGAGACAACGCTCTCAGTCATAATTTGAGAAGGGCCCTGAAGCAGTTCCAAGACAGGTAAAATAAATTACTTGTCCACCACAGTCCCCTGAGGCCAATATGTGAATGACCAGCTGTAAACTGAGGATACTACAGGTTCTTTGTTACTATTATAACATGTGGCATGCCGTGGCCCAAAAGTGGTCAGCATGAGGCAGGACGGTGGTTCCTGCTTCCTATTTTCTACTTCCGGTCACTCCTTTCTTACACATCACGCGCGGCAGTGCTGGTGAGGGCGATCCTGTCGGCCCTAAATATGCCTGTCACATGCTCTGTCTGCAGTTCGATAATGACATTTGAGGGACAGTGGCTTGGATGATGCTGGAGTGAGGCATCCCCGCTCACAAAAGTGCGGGGAAGTACACACACAGCACTGTCAGCTACACAAAAAGGAATCTGTAATTAACCACAACCATGCAGCAGCACTGTACAACGGCTGCTATGTGTATTAACTCACAAACACACACATACAGCGGCCCGAAGAATGGGCCAGTGTGATATCAACAGGATATCCAGCAGTAGCTTGAGCTCTGCAGTAGCTTTGTTCCACAAGCATGTGAATAGAAACCTTATTCAGCAAGTGGGACAAACGCACACAGCCACACTGCACACACATGCACACTATTCATCTCGGGAGACAAAGACAGATTTCAGTCTCCTCATCTAATTCTTTACATGACCCAGCAGCCAAGCAAGAAGAGGAATTTGAGAACTCAGTCATATAGTGAAGTCATGTCACACTGGTGCGTTTTATTTAGTAAAAATGTTCTTTTCATAAAATCTTGAGTTGACAGGATGTTACTTCCTCAACTGGCTCTGCATAAATAACAGTTGACATATTTAAGTGTCCAGGCAACTTAAAATGATCTAGTGTAGAGTTTTACTTGAGACAGTTCTGTTTTGATCTTAAAGAAATTTATGGCGAAGCGCACATATTGCTGTGTGGTTGCCATTGTTTCAGGGACCAACAGAAAAAATGTGGTGTTTTAATTTAATTTAATTTACTTCCACATGTGGAGTCTATATAGATGTAGCATTTGTTAGCGCAGTTCCAGCAACAGAGTGTTTCATGTTATTTGAGGTCCAGCCCTGTTGGTGAGAAGAAATCATAATAATGTTTTGTAACTGTGAAAAAATGCTTATCATGTTTTATTATGTGCACACAAAACTGCGTCCTCTGGGAGGGATATTTAGCGTTTAGGGGACTATTTGAATCTGCATTAAATTAAAAGAAAAATCGTCTTTCCCAAAACAGCTGGAAGGAACGGAAGATATATTCTCCATGTCCTGTTTATTACTGTGTTTTGGCTTTTCATCTCAATTTAACCGACATATAAACACATACAGTTCTGTGGCCTCATGCTGCGAAAGGTATTCGGGTCCAAAGTATGTCCTGACTGAGGCTGGATTTTTGAGGACAAATACAATAGTGGGGAATTTTCACCATTTTTTAGCCATGAACGAACAGCATTTTCACACAGAATCACAGCAAAGAGCACTGACGCTGTGTTGAAGGCTCATAGCGGCCTTTAATCTGTATCTGTTCATTTTCTTGTCACTGGTGTGTCATAACATCACCTACAGGCATCAAGGCCGATTTATTGGTTAAGCTCTACGTCATTAAGTGGATGATGTCTCAAGCTGGTCTGTATTTGAAGGAGCGGGCGGTTAACAAATGTGTATATTTCCTTAGTTTTGCACAGGACAGATGTACGTGCACAAATTCAATCTAACGGCCTCATCCATGTTAACATCACCACACCGCTGCCAAAATCCCTTCACCACTCCCAGTAAAATCCTTTAAAACTGACCCCGATATCTGACAGCCAACATCCTCCCCCTTTGGCCAAATACTCAGAGTTTCTAGTGTGCGCATGTACGTATGCGTGAGAAGAGGAGAGAGACTGGCAGCGAGAGGGACATGCACAGGAACAGATCAGCTGATACCGGAAAGGTCAGTTCTGTCAAACTCAAATATCATCGGCGAGGCATCCTGATAGCTTTATGCCGAAACAAATACAATCTAATTGAAACCTTGTGAGTGTAAATCTAATGTAATCCCTCTTCATTCTCTATTTTCTCCCCCCAACAATAAAGCAGGAACTTCCAAAGAACATGTCGGAAAGAAAGAAAAACAAAGAATGCCCAATGTAAGTGGACAACCTACAGAACACGACCGGGGCTTTCCTGTCAGGCGAAGAACGCAAGGTTAGTTTTACATGAAGCTGAAGGAAACACTACTTTCATGGCAACAATAAGCCCCAGAAACAGGGAAAGTGTGTGAGAGAGAGAAAAGGCAAGGAAGTGGAGATGGCTTCTTTAAGGCGTTGCCGTGGTGAGTGCAGGTTGAGGGAGGAAAAGGGGGTCAAAGGTCGACTTAATTTGTCCATTCTGCTCAGTCAGCTTTATGGGATGCAGGCTGGGTCAGCGCACCACTGATGCACCACATACACGGCCTCATCGCTCTTCTCGTGCCAACAGCGGAGCATGTATGGGTGATTAAGGTCAAATCTGGCCATGGATGTAGATCCTGTTACAGACCCACATTTCGGGTCCATCATCCGCCTGTAATACGATCCATCAACACAGCTGGAGAACAGTACAGAAAAGGCTCACCGCTGTCCAGAAACATTAAGTCTACACCACCTAATACCTTGTCATACAGTCCCTGCGGGCTGTGTAAAGTGGGTTAATGTTTGGAGGTTAAAGGTGGATTACTAATCGCAGTGGAATCAAATTCAGCCTCTTCAGTCATTGGACTATCGCTGCATGAATGGTGTTAATTTAATGGTTGACTTGAAAAACAGTATGCGAGTGTGTATTCCAAAAGGCGTGCAAACAAGAAAGTCAATTTTAATGTTTTGTTATGGCACAGGAGAAATCCTGTCCAAGACCGTTTCGACACTGCAAAAGTTTACGTTGGACGCAACGGCAGTAACGTCACTTCAGAGATCGAAAGAAAGAGTGAGAGGTTGGCAGAGTAATGGGGAGAGAGAGAGAGGAAAAGCAGCTCAGGGTTATATTTTATCTCATCACCTTCAGAGGGCCTTGCTTGGCCGCCTGCACAGTAAATATGTCATCAGGACAAGCTGCTGCCAAGATGCTTGAGACAACCTCCAGGCTGGGGCTGACTCCCATAAACATCCCTGCACACATGCAGGACACACATGTATGAGGGTGAACACACATATATTTGAACAATCAAAGGTTTTTTATACTTAGACTAAGTGTCATATCACTTACATATGAGTTGTGCTCTTAACACAATACAGGGTATACAGCCATGGTGGAGGCTGTGTGAGGCTATACTTGCTAAATGCTAACGGTACAATGACAAACCTAGCATGTTGTTGATTAGCAATTATAATGTTTATCCTGATCCCCATCTTACTTTGGGGACACAACATACAGCTAATTGAAATGTTGTTCGTTTTGCAGGTATTTGCTCATAAATAACATTTTGACCAAAAAATGGTATTTCAAGTAAAGTCAGGGGATCACACAGTTCACCATGAGGAGTTTCTAAATATCTGTACCAAAGAAGTCCACTATCCACAGAGCCAGACCGTGTTAAGAGATGCGGTACAAAAGGGATGCTCTAAATGGCAGCACTGGCTCGAGTGTGACCCTAAATTTTTCTCTGCTGGAAGTATAGCTGAAACAATTATTCCAGCAATTATTCTATCAAAAGAATAAAAATATATTCCAATTCCAAGCTGGTGGCCACTGTCACTCAAAGTATAAACATTCACTGGGAATTCAAGGCACTCCAGCATGTGCAGGAGTCCACCACCTTTCCCTTCATTTCAGTCAACGCATATAAGTTACAGTCACATGATTACTTTATTTAAATTACCAATCTGTCTCTATATTTAGATTCAGAAAAGAAAAGGTAACGCAATGGACATCATTTTTACACTTGCTAAAATGGATCTTATTTGCACAGTATTTAAGTCTATCAGAGACTGAAGTTAATTTCAGATACAGATCATTGGCCACATGGCTCCACTTCCTAACAGCAGCATGGTGACCACGAGCGTGTGCTCTGGGGCAATCCAAAACGTCCTCTACCACATCAGCTAAAATGTAAAAAAAACATCTGTGCGGACACACACTCGCACAGGGTTTCTACATACCTCTCAATCACACAGTAATTGCCGCCACTTGTGTAAATATTCCTGCTGGTGGTTTAACTACAGGCTGACACACAGACCTGAGGTCCGATACTTCAGTCATAGCCCACACCATCCCCCAACGCCAGCCATTCACTGTCAATTTTATATTTAACACGCGCCAAAGACGACGGAAATTAGGTAATATTAAAGCCACAATTTAGTACTTAAATTTGATACCAGTTCAAAATATTTTCCCACATTTTAAAACTGTGGATGAAACTATACAGCTGTTAGTTTTCCAGCGCATTAATTATTACGTATGTCATTTGTTTGACCAAACTGGACTAAACCAAAATACCTAATTTAAGTTCGTCAAGATTTTACATCTTGAGTTTGTGTAAACTTCAGTCTCATAAATTAAAAAACACGTGTATGTCCAATGCACGAACAGGTTACGAACATTTGTTTTTACATTTACAAGGATAATGTTGTGAAAACCTTTGTGTGTTTGCCAGCAGCGGCTCTGTGGACCATAAACACCACTAAGCTGTGATGGAACTCCCTCACATGTGGGAGTCATGACAGTTAACACACACAGACACACACACACACACACATATATATATACATTCAGAGAGGGGAACTAACAGGGGTACTCTTTAGCCCGCATTTGGAACCACTTATAAAAGCAAACATGGGCCAACACATGACACAGCACTGGGGTTGACAAAGCAGACCCAGCACACACATACACATACGCACTCACACACACACACACTCTCTGGAACACACACTGGAAACACTCCCTTTGTCTATCTCAACAGATGGCTTTCATCACATCTGAATGTGTCAGTGCAGCGACTGAAGGGACAAGTGTTTGTGTGTGTGAGAGCGTGTGTGTATTGTAAAAGTTCACTGTAATTAGCCGAAAACGGTCAGAGCCTTTTCATTTTCCTCGTACAGTAGGTCCAATCATCCGTAGAGCTGAAGAATCTAAACACAAAACACACACACACACACACACACACACCCCACTTGCATCTTCATTCCTGTCTAATGGGCGTCAAACTGCCCATCCCAAGAAGGAACCCCGTGGAAGGAATTTAAAGAAATGGACGGAAAGAGAAAAGGAGAGAGGACGAGGGTTTGATGAAATCACCTCTATGAAATCCTCCAAAGGTTCTAAAGTCAATGAAGCTCTGTGCTAGTTTATTTAGTTTGCCCTGTAATAGTCCTTCGCTCATCAGAAACGGGCTGAATGGTGGTCAGAGGCCAACAAAGTGATTCACAATGGCTAAATAAAGCCTGGGAACAAAAAGTGCCTTAACAATGACACACAAAGTCCCAACTAGAATGAACTGAGCGCGATGGGGCGGAGAGGGGGGGCAGGAAGAGTCGGAGAGGGGTGGGGGGGGAACGAGAGGGCAAGAGGAAGAAAGTCATATAGTTTTAGTGAGGGACGGAGGGAGCTGAGCTGAGAAACAGCTGGAGGAGAAGGAGTTTCCGCTTGGATTTAAATCATCAGAGAGGAAGACGGATAAAAAGATTATTATTAAAAAACATGAACCATCCTTTAGCAAGAACATTTACCTTTACTGGGTTTTGAGTATCTAAACTACTGTTTTACATTCAGATACTGATTTGATGCTGTTTAAGTTTGTGTAGTGGGTTTACTTTTTATTTTTAACTTTCAACTGAAGTGGGGGGGTCGCTAATTATTTTCAGTACCAATTAATCTGTTTTTTTTTGTTTATTTGTTTGTTTCAATTGATTAATCATCTTTAAAATGTCAATCAACAGTTCCTAGAGTTCAAGGCAGTTTCCTCAAATTGGTTCTTTTGTCCCACTAAAAACCGAAAAACCCAAGATATTTATGATTCACAATGAAATGAAACAGAAAAAGCAGAAAATCATCTTATTTCACAAAATGGAACCAATAAATGGTTGACATTTGTGCTTGTTTTATGAATTAATCATTTCAGCGTTTCCACCAAATATTGACAATGCACATGCTTCCAAATCCAGCACCAGTCGCATCCTTAATAAATTTACAAAAAGTTCAAAGTATAAATCAAATTATCCGACCGCTGACTTTATATCTTCGCCAAGACAATGAAACACTGAACTTCTTCCGAGTCTGTGGGTGAAATTTTATTACCGGCTGTATAATTGACTCTAATGGTCGGAAATTATCTGTGTAGCTTTGGGAATGAAAGAGAGAAACACTGTACATCATTGAGGCCTTTTCACGTTCTCCCTCCTCTTGTCCCAGGCCGCATAGCTATGGTATCCTAGCAACAGGCACAAAGAAGCCAGGGCCACCGCAAGGAGCAGGAAGTTCAGTTTCTCCGTCTCTCTGTTTAGTTTTTTTTTGGTTTTTTTTGGTCTCTCGTGTGGCATTTCTTCTTCTGCCTTTCTTTCAAGTTTACTGCTCTCTTTCTCTATCTGTTCTGTCGTTTCTTTTTTATCAGTTCCTGTCACGCTTATGCTCTGTCACACTCTCCCCCCCTCCCCGTTTATTCTCCGTAACCCTCTTTCAACCCCTCTCGCTCTCTCCCGCTCTCATTCTGGCAATGCCACGCCTGTTGCTGACACAGCAAACAGAGACAACCGGGGAGGTTTTCCTCTCGCTCACTCTCTCTTTTTTCTTTTTTTTTTTTAAAAAAGGAGCGTCTGTGGGGTGAAATCATCCTGCGGACCGCCGGCTGCCGCTGGAAAAATCCACAGCAGGAATGTTGGACAATCCGACTTGGAATCCGAACGGAGGACACGCGGCCAGAAATGCCCCGCTCCGGCTAAAACTGACCTCGTAGTTTAAAGGAAAACACCAAGATTTCGGGCCAGTTCTGCAAACATTCTTGTGAAGTGAGGAGAACACAGACACCACAAGTATCTGTGTCCCCACTATCATTTGCTCCAGAGCTTTATTCATGATGTCGAGACAGGCATTAGAAAAAAGTGCAGTGAAGATTCAACGGGCAGAAGAAATTCACATTATTTGTGGTTTATTTTTGGAGGCATTTCAGGTGACCACCCACAGTGTGACCCACTGTGAAGTTAATTTATGTCACAAATATGGGTTTTTAAGCGTTTAGTTCATAAATATCAAAATTAATTCTGCGATTTGGATGTGCAAGTATCTGCTGCGCTCTTGCTCGATAAATTACTTTGACATTAACTGGTTCAAGCCTCTCAAATGCGAATAATTGCTGCTTTGCTTTGTTTTTTTAATCATTTTAAGTAGAATATCTTTGGACTTTGGCCTGCAATTTGCAAACATCTTAGGCTGTGGGAGCTTGTCATAGCCATTTTTCACATTTTTCTGGCAACTGCTAAATCATAGACATTAATTCAGAATGAAAATAATCATTCGTTGCACCCTGGTCACTCATATTTCAAAGATTATTTTTGTATGAAATTGTTACATTTATTGCAGCTGTCACAGTGTGAATCTAGTTTAAAAGCATCTAGCGTTTGTCACCATCTCACTTTTGAGATAACAATAGTTACCAATAGTCCCTCAGTGTATTGTATAATATATCGCTCCTGTCGCGACACAGATAAGCTAAACTCAATTGATGGAGTCATCAATCCACGGAATATTAAAAAAACTATTTTGATAGTTTCTGCTGCCAAACATTAGTTTTAGCTTCTCATCTGTGAGAATGTTTGTCTTTTGTGATGGTAATCTGATAACTTTGACTTCACTTTGGGCTTTAAGAAATTGTGACGGGTGTTTTTCCCTAATTTTGGACATTTCATAAACCATTATCTGATAATCAAGAAAATGAATGGTGAATTAATTGCTAATGAAAATTTGGTCCGATACTCCCTGAAAAACAACTCATTTGAAAGCATTCCCCTCATATGACAACCGTGGCTTGACACGGAGCCCGGGCGCCCTCATCAAAACAGGAAATGTAAGAGAATATATGACCTTCCTTTCGCACACAGCTGACAGCGGGCGAGGAGAACGCGGGATGATAGAAACACGCCAAGACACATGAACTCTCAAACACAAGGTGAGAGATGCAGGAAGAAACAACGGCCAGAGTGAGAAGGAGTCGTTTTTCCTTTTGTCGTCGCTTGTTGCGGTTGTTCTGAGCCGCCCTGGAGGCTCGCTGTCAGTTGAGGTCGTCGCTGGTACGAGGCTAAACTAAATGCCATTCCAACACAAACAGTGGAAAACGAACATTTAGTCTTTATCATTGTGTCAAGAGGTTGCGAATAAATCATATTAAAGCAACAATGCCGAGGCGACTTTGTTCACACACTTTTCCATTAGCTCTGCCCAGAAAACGTTCATAACGTGTTCTCACGTAACGAACCAAAACAATTCAGCTAGTCTGACTCGCAGTTTAGCTTCTCGTACAAACAGCGCTTCCAAAAAAGAGAAAACACTTATATAGTTTGTAAGCCAACGTCCAAGCAGCCGCTGACAGTGTTGGGCACATGATGGATCAGACCAGTATGGCGGGAGTGGCGATAGGAGAAAGAGAAAGGAGAGGGTGG
The DNA here is from genome assembly GCA_037176925.1 of Amniataba percoides. NCBI lineage: Eukaryota > Metazoa > Chordata > Actinopteri > Centrarchiformes > Terapontidae > Amniataba > Amniataba percoides. Next base: position 15,119,709 of record JBAJHX010000067.1, read on the forward strand.
AAACCACACTAACCAGATTAGCGTCAGTCTCCAAATAGCCTTCGTCCACTTCCTCCCCTACGCCCGGCACAAACCTGACCTCTGCTCCAGACAACAACACAAACATACAGCAGAGCAGTGCCTGCACCTCTCTCAAGAGCTAAACTCTGACCTTTATTTGAGTCTGCATACATGTTTTCTCATTTTGTGTTGAGTACAATGCCATGTTAATATCAAGAATGTCAACAATTTACAACCATTTCAATCCTCTGTCTGATGGTCAACAACCAAAAAATGTGACCTCAGTTGCATAAAAGGTCCTAAAAAAAGGTTTAACAAAGATAAAAATCTGTCAAATCAGAGGACCTACTGAGAAGACATCAAAATTCACAAGTATAACATAAGTGGAGTTTGTTAGAGCTACAATAGCTCTTATGTCTGCCTCCTCAGTCTTAAACACATTACATGGTTAATGGAATAGACTGTCCTTTAGGTGCCAGCTCTAAAGCGTGGCAACTCGCCGTCTGTGCACACCAACCTCGCTTACATCGGAATAGTTGGATAAAGTGCCAGCGGATTAGCTGCCAACACGCGGCCCGAGTGCCAGCACCGACTGTATTGAAGATGTTTGTGCGGATGCCAGTCTCCTCTGTCGAAGAGGACGGAGGACAGCAGCTCTAAGCACGGACATTAACCGGCAAATAAATCAGCAGCCTCTAACAGGATTGTCTGAAATCCTCCCTGACCTCAATTCTTCACCTCTTCAGAGACAGACGGAGAAGAAGATTAAGGGGGAAGCCGAAAAAGAGTGAAAGTCATAAGTGACGGACAAAAGGGAAACTCGTGTATAAAATGATAATATTTGTATTTTGGTTGTCGATAAGTTTGACTAATCTTCCCACTGTGGCAGTTAAATCATTTAAAGTCCTGTTCTAGTTTGTTCTTTTCTTTAAAATTGCAAAATATAATGGCTTGTAAAATAGTGAAAATTGGCAGTCATCTGAGGAATTTACAATGTGGTCATAAAACTGCTGCTTTGAATCTGTAAGCCTACATAGAACATCGATGCAGCAACACAGTCTAAACAATATATAATTGATCAATCTACACAAAAGCGTACCACAAAAGTTCATACTCAATTACACATCACTTAATTGTTTATTTAATCAGTGGAAAATCAGGAAAAACACTATTTTGGACAATTTTTTATTGGTTTCTGGAAAATTAGAATGTGCTGATGGAGAAAATAAGTTGCAGCCGTTTACTTTTTCTCAAAGCGTTCATGCACGTACATCATACATAGGGTTAGGGTTAGATACATAGCAAACTGCTCTAAAAGTTTTCCCAGGCTTGCAGTGGCCACCCTGCCTACATTCTTTGTCGTAGCTCTGGGAAGTTTGAAACAGGAAGTGCCAAACAAGAACAGGAAGAGGAAGTAGGTTCTCCATCCAGTTTTCCAGCCAGAAAACTGAATCCAAACGCTGACCTGGGAACATTTTGTAATATTGCACAGGAAATATCTAATATTCTGTGGTGTCAAAACGTTTATCTGGAATTTATCACGTGGCATCATTAATAATTGACACTGAATAGGTTCATGCATTCTCAGCTTTACAATACTGATCACTTTTCACCCCTAAATAAAAAAATCTTGCTGTTTTTCATTTGACCGAAAGAAAAAGGTGACGGTTAGTTAATGTTAGATGCATCAGAAAACTTTCTAACAACATTTAACAACTTGTAAAGCAGAGAAAAGCAGCAAATCTTCACATTTACAAAGAGCAGCGCACATAAAATCCTTAGCACTGAAAACCATTAATCAATTACCTAAAGTTACTGATGACTAATTAATCAATTGACCTGTTTCAGCCCAAACTGATTTATGTTTGCAATTAAGGGTTGTATAATAATGAGTACAACTACACGTTTTCCTTTGAAATAATGCTCAATTTCAACATTTCAAAGAGTATCATATCTGCTATCAGGTTCTCTGTCAAACTGATAAGCACAGAGCAAATCATTAGCTGCAACAAAATCAAAGCCAAAGACAAAGCCTGGATCTGCTGTAGCACACTATGGAAACGTGGGCTTGAAATATAACCTTAACTGTTTGCTCAAAACAAAACAAAAAAAAAAAGAACCAGTGGGATCCCATTTTATGTTTCTGAGTCAGTGAACACATACACACGGTCTGAATGGCCGCCACATGGCAACCTTTAACTTGGCCGAGGACCAGTTATCCACCAAGTGGATCCAGAGAAGTCATCTCATTGTGTATCCAATGCCATCTGACATTCGCCAGCCAGCCTGGCAACCTGTCCCCCCACCCCCAACGCACCTCGCTGCCTTTTATGTGCAGTGGCAGCAGAGAATTTGCTGGAGGTATCGGAGGTATTCGGAGAAATTCAGCTTCAAACAGAATCTGGGAGGAGTAAGAAACTGCACTTTGATCTTTCTAGGGACGTGGAGTCTGCCTCTCTCTATAAACCTCTCTCTCTCTCTCTCTCTTCCCCCCCTCTCCCTAGAGGCAGCAAAATATGCATTTAAATTAATATGAGCCTTGAAGTCATTCCCACCAACACCCAACCCCCAACCGACCCCCACCCTCACCAGCACAAGAACCTCAACCTTTAGCGAGCCAAACTCCACGCGGCATCGAGCACCTCCAAGCTGTAATCTCCCTCTCTTCTCCTCTCTTCTTCCCTCTTTAATCCCTCCCTCTCTTATTCACTCCTTTCCTGTCAAGATGTTAGCAGGTTATCAGGGCAATCCTATTAATTCACCAAGCTTTAGGCGTTAAATTTGAACCCCTCCCCTTGAGCTCTCGTTTCCTCGACGTGCATCCTGTACTCGAGCGAGAAGAAAACTCAAAGGGTGTCATTTGCAAACGTGTAGACATGCCGGATTTTGTGCGACCATAGCTACAAGGCAAACTAATGGGACAAGCGTGTGTGTCTCAGCGCGCATGTGTTCATGCTGCTGTGCGTACGCATGCATGTGTGAGCAAGCTGTCTCTGACACCTGCCGCAGCCCCGGGGCAAGCTGCTGTCAGGGTAAGAATGGCCAAGCGCCAAGTCACGACATAATGGTCGAGTAATGTCGCACCGACATGAGGATGGTGGACTTAATGTTAGCTGTACGGTAAAATGAGGATATAATGAGAATGGTCTTGTAAATGTGGAAATGTAAGTAGTTCAGTGTATCATTAGACATGTATTATACACACAGGGATGAAGAGAAAAGTTGTAAATGCGTATTGAATTTCTTACATATGTCTGACCTGCATAACCAAAATTGTGGTCTATTACTTCCAAATTGTGGTCTATTACTTCTACTTCTTCTGTTTCTCTTCACATGATAAGTGACAGAAACAGATGTCTCAGGAATGAACAAACAGGGCAAGAGAGAAAAAGTCAAAGCCTGGAGCCTTCGCCGTCCACAGAGTTGGCCAATCACAGCAGAAATAGTGAGTGAATGTCAGATTTTTGATTTCGGAAAAGTACAGAACACCAAAAAGGTGTCGGGGTATGGTCTCCAAGGCTATCCGACCATCTGATGAGCACTTTTGACATACTGATAGCCTCAACCTCATATACACCTGCAGTAAAGGATTGTGCAGGATTCAAAGTTTATGATGAGTTGTGATCTGGCCCAGTCAGGAGTTTGAGTGTGGAGTCGGGCTTTCCCTCGTCGACACACACACAGCACTTAACATTCCACTGTTGCCAAATAAATCCCTCATAAAGCCAATTTCAACGATGTTCGCGTTTTAACTTTACTTGAACAACACGGCTCTTATGTGGGTGGATCAATGCCTGTGAGACTTGAGCTGAAAGTATCGCATCCAAACATGGAAGGATGAACTCAAATGAAAACGAAGCTGTATTTCCTTTGCTCTTCCCAATTTCACACTTTTAAAATGCATGCAAGACTACCCTCCTCCGTATTTTTTTACACTCTGCGTCTCTGAGTTTCTTCCTATCACGCGATCTCAGGATCTTTTCAGGAAGGGGAGCCAATAGGAGCAAAATCCTACTGTTATCATTTTTGGAACATAATTCAATTAGTCAAGTAAAGTTAATCCATTAATTAATTGATTCTTGTCAAAATACTTTCTTCACTGTCATTCTCATAGTGTGGATAACATAAAGTCCATAAATTTGAATCTATGATCTTCATACTTATTTAGGCCTCAGACAGGTCTGAGGAGAAAAAAAAACAACCTTTCAGCAACAGAAATAACAAGAAACTTAGTGGCAAGTTTTAAAAGACTCCCATCGATTTTTGTTTGGTAAAATAAAGACTGAAGAAAGACAAACTGAAAACTAGCTGAAAGAAATAAGAGACAAAAGAAAATCTAAAAGAAGAGCTTCACTGGCAGAAACTTTAGCACAGAGGATTACAGCATTTAACATTAATGGTCATAAAAGCACTACTCATTGGCTTGTCTTACATAAAAGTGTGATTTATTACAGAAAATACAGAAGGTAACGTTCTACTCCCTCTTTTCAGTCTCTCTCCCAGTAGGAGACAAAAAGCAGCCCTGAAGGCACCATCATACGCTTTATTAGCGTCTGACCACACACACACACACACACACACACACACACACACACACACACACACAGCGTCTCATTTTCTGTTTACTGGCTATAACAGTGTGCACAGATAGCACAGATAAAGAGAAAGTGCATGTTCTGTCCTCCGAGTCCTTTACAGTCTTTTGTTAGTAGAGCCATTACTCCCTCTCTCTCTACCCTCTTTATCTCTCTCTTTCTCTCCCTCTCTCTCTGTCAGGACGGATCACAGCAGCCCGGGGGATGTGCGGCCGATTGGCTGCTGCTCGGTGGCCTGTCAGTTTAAGTCTGAGGCCAGCGTGACACAGAGAGAGAACGAGACGAGAGAAAGGCAAAAAGAAGATGGAACTGGGGGTTCAAAAGAGAGCATGACGACAACTGAAATGCCACCCTGCTAATGTGCGCATACGGGATTTGAGAGGAACAAACTGGCTTCAGAGTCTGACTTCAGAGACGTGATATATGCTTTTCGCCTTGAGCAAGTTAGCGAAAGGTTGATTCAAACATTTCAGCCACTAATGCATCATCATGCCATAAAACACACTACATTATATTCTATAATACTGCATAGTGAACGGCATGTAACTTATAATGATGCTGCTGACATCACACCATAGACTGTAGGTACTGTAGGTTGCAGATAGAGACCTTTGCCACCTTTGCCTGTGCAAGGAGGTGCATGTGTACATAATGTGGTAGGACATAACATGTTGGTCCTGCAGCAGCCGTGCACCAGGTTGTTGTTTAGTGTAAGTGGATTTCTGAGTCAAAGCTCCTGCAGATGACAAACCACTGTGAAAACTACAACTTCATACAGCGGAGGTGAGCCAGCAAATGGGGAGAGCAGGTATGTGTGCCGGCTCCAAAAATAATAATATTTATAATCTACAGGCTGCTCACGGATATTTTAATGTGCAAAGCTTGAACACGGTGACCTTCGTAGAAACACAAACTCAGTTACTGTTACAGCTTAGTTACACGATTACCTGCAGTGCATTCAGTGAACTGCACATACAAACAGATGTCGTAGCCTTTTATTATATCACAAAGATTTACTCCCAGATTAATTTAGTAGAAAATTAATTGTGTTTTTTTTTATTAATGGAAACCCAAAGTGGGACACATCTCAGTTTAAATCTTCAGTGTCATTCTGTGAAATTATTGTAGACAACTTACAAGTAAGACAGAGGGCTGGTTTACAGAGAAGCTGAAAGGGGAATTCCACTCAATTTACAATTTTAACATGTTATGCGTTTGGTTTACAACAGTCTAATCAATAGCCATTTAAAGAAACTGAAATGACTCCAATTAGCTGGAAATCAGATAAAGGAGTCCAAGATGTGATGGTCCGTTGACAGCGGATGGGAAACTGACTGTACTGGACCTAAAGTGTACAGCAAGACAAATGAGCTTTACATTATTATGGTTTTGGTGTTTCACTTCTGGGCCAGAAAATGTGCTTTTATCACCATTTGATCCTCTGCAGCGTTCCTGTGGTCGACTTTTGATTTCTATTGGACGTCTCACGATGTGACATCTTCGATTTGAAAGATGAGTTTTTATTTTATTGCCAGCTGCATGAAGCAGGAGTGATGGTAATGGTTTCCTGCGCTGTTACATTACATTCCCCTTTACAATTGAAAATGAGCACCAGTGTAATAACATGGCAAACTGCATCTTAAACTGATTTAATGTTTAAAGTATCTAACTGTTGAGTGAACGCTGGTATAAAGACAACACAACTCTAAATGTGAGATATCAAAAAAATAAGCCCAACTCAAGTCATGACAGCTTCCATTCATTTCATACTCCTGCTGTTTACTCTCGATGATATTTATTTACGTTCTGTCAGAGCCTCGCCTGGCTTGTGCCCACGTTTTCATCTTCAAAAAGACACCAAAACAAAACAAATCACTTTTGGAAAGATTTTGTCATGTTATTGAAGGGTCTAAATTTAGAGAAGAGAAGAATTTTTCTCTGTGCGACCTCCCGACACAATTCCAATTTTGCATCTCTTTGAATAAAACAAGTCATCTGTCATAACAATGAAAAACAGATCTGGCTTTCTGTGTCAGCACAAACCATGGTGACACTGCAATAGCTAGATTTTTTTTCAAATTAAAAGGAAACTTCTACCCCAAAGCTCAAGAAAAGATAATTGCTAGCTGAAAAACAAACATTAATCATCAAATATAACTGCAACTATTCAATGTGTCAATAAATGTGTATGTATTATGACATGTATTATATCAAGATTTAGCATTAGCTCTTCTACCACAAGAGTAATAGGTAATTATGGTTGCAGTTTTGCAAGTTGCAAGTATTACCAATATTCTAATTGAGTAATATTAAATTAAACTAATATAAAAATACCTTCAGTGTCTGTATGTCATCAGTTAGTAAAAAGCAAAATTACTGTACCGTTTAACTTCAATGAGACAGAGAGACACTGCTTATTCAGCTCAACGAGCTACTATCACTCAGGCAAACAAAAACCTGGGACAGACTGAGCCAATTCAGCAGACAGACTAAACTTGTCTATCTGTCGAGACTAGTGAAGCCCCTCTGAGCTCAATTTAAACTTGCAAGTCAGGAGCTTGAATGCAGCTCAAAGGGAAGCAATCACTGAGAAAATCAGAAAGAGACAGCAAGTCTCTATCATCCATCAATCTATGGGAAGAAAATGTGTTTTTCCTTTTAAAGAACAACACTTCTCAGTTCCAGAGTTAATGATGAAAGCTAAAAAAATGACACAGAAAATCAAGACTGGCAATATTAGCAAGTTCTCCTCAGTTCTAACAGCTTTTGGAAACAGTCACATTGCCTTCATGCAAATCAAAGTTGTTGTGAAACTGACTATAAATTTGATTGTCAGTATTCTTCAAATACCCCTTTTTCAAATAGGGACATATTGGTGGGTGGGCAACAAGCAACTTCTGCATTCAGTAGGTGTGCAGACCAAACAGTGCAGGTGACGCCGTGCCACACATCACCCACCTGAAGCCTGACCCTGGATGAAGCCAGTACTAAACAGCATCACACATCATTAGCTCACAACCTGAACCAAGTCCTTGCTGGATGGCAGCCAACCCAGACTAATCCTTGATCTCATGAACTGGCCTTCCATAAATCTCCTCTTACACAGACATGGAAAAAAAAAGGTCAGAGTGACAATCCTTTAGAAGAAGTGTTCACTCGAGGTTTAATGTGACCTTAAAATGAGGCACACGCTGCACTTCCCTTCGTCACGGTGTCATTTCTGTATTTAACTAATTACATCCTGTTTAACTATGATCTGAGAGTCAAAACATCTCCAAATATGAGTGAGGGCTGTCGGGCCCCACCCTCTGCTACCAGCGTCAACCACAAGCCACCCCATAAACGGCCTTTCCTATAATTTTCCGCAGTGATGGACATAAATCCCTGCACCAGTCAATCCTCTACACCCACCTACACCACCCATTGCCCCCTCCTCCACTCTCTAGCATTAATCTTGGCTTGCCCCTCTGACCCTAAGTCACATCAGTGCAGCTCAGTCTGACCATACAGGATGTGATCAGGCCCAAAGGGCAGAGTAAGAAAATGTGAAATATCACTACGCATAAAAAATTTAAAAACACATAAATATATAAATAACGCTCACAAACTCTCTCATCCTGCAGTAATCTCTAGTCCAGAGCAAGAAATCGGGCCAAACCAACACCACTTTACCCCCCGACGATGACACTAAACACATGAAAACGCAGAGAGTAACCCAAATGCACCTACCAGATTACCCCCACTAAGCCTGAGTTTTGGCCGGCTTTACACTGCGAGACCTGACCCCCCACACCTCCCCTGCATGTGTGTGTTTGTCTGTGTGTGTGTGCAGTATGCATCTCAAATGTGTGAGGGTGTGATAAAGAGCAAGGAATATAAGGAAAGAGAGAGCGATAACCTGGGGATTAAATATTCTTAGCAGGGGGTTTATTTTTGGAGCAGTCGGGACAAAAGGGATGGAGAGCTGAACACAAGCACACACACACATACACACACACTCTCTCGCTCTCCATGCCAGCGGACTGAGGTTTGTTTGGGTTGGCTCTAGGCAGCAGTGGAGACGAGTCTTCCCCTCAGCCCACCCTTCCACGTGCTCTGTGTCATACACTCATGCAGATACACAGCGACTTTAAAAAAAACAGTTTGTTTCTTTCTCATTATGACCTACACATTAATATAGGGTGAAGTGGGGCAGTGAGACAATATATTGAGTTATGTCATTACATATATATTAAGTTGAGACTGGAGGGCGGCCAGTACAAATCCCTCAACCAGCTGGGAAAATCGAGGTGGTGGAAGTTGAGCAGCAGTAAACTTCCTTTCCCCAGCACACTGAGAGAAAGACACGCAGCGTATCTTATTGAAGCAGGACTGTTACTGTTCTGGTATTAAAATAAACAGATCACGGAAAACTAAAATTGTTGCATGTAATCTAAAACATATCTAAATTTCAAAGTAAAATGCACACAGTTAAAGAAGCTCACTCTGTAGTCCTTACAGCCAGATCTAATTACTGTGTCATTCACTACAGATGATTTGGTGATGAATGCCACCTTCATAATTCTGGGAGGGGGGAACTGAACAGATGGAAGAACAAACAACAAACTGAATGACTCGCTGCCTGACCTTTTACTGCTTTATAATGTCCCTCTGTCCCTCTGAACATGCGATCAAACGACTGCCTATTTACCATCCACATTTTGTTACCCATCTGTTCGTAACTGTAGTCCTGCCCAACGGACTAGTGAAAACTAAATTGTATATCTAACGTTTAATGTCCTTTTAGCTCTGGTTTGCAGCCCATTAACTGCTCAAAATATATCTGCACTAAAGTTGCTAAACAGAGCTGCAAAGTGGAGAAGCTTTTGGGGTGTCCCTGGTCCCAAAAGTACAATTCCCATTCATATTTCCCATAGCCAATGTTATGTCAACTCACAAATGTCCCAGTTGGTCCATTTGTAAGTGCGTTGGTTTTCTGATAAAAAGTTTAAGCCTGTTTAAGTATAAGTATATTAAAAAACTGCAAACCCAAGCTCGGGCTCATGGGAGCATTTAGTGCCATCCTCCATGCCATAACACAACTCAACAGGAGTGTTACACAATCCAAGAAACGGCCATGTTTCTTTGTTGAGTAACACACTGAGAATATTGGTAATAGAATAATTTGAAATGGGAATACAGAATGTGAAGAAAAGTAAATTTGAGGGCCATAAAACTAAAACCAAAGGCTGAAAAAAAGTAAATTGGCTAAAAAAAAAAAAAGTCTTCAGTGGCTGTTTTTTAAACGAGTCAGCACATCTGTACCTTAGTTTGCCCTGTCATGAGTCAAGCTGGATCCATTTCACTGCCTTGAAACCTGACACTTATAACCTTGCCCTCTTCCACCACATTTGCATGGTTTTGAACCACCTCTAGGCTACAGCTGGATAAGACCATGTCTAAACAGGTACACACCTCGCCATTAACAAAGGTCTTACTACTACAAATCATCAGTCACTTTACTCGCTGTCCTTTGCCATCGTAGTCTCCATCTCTGCCTCCGTGCTGAAGACTCGCTGACTCTCCACTTGACACGACAGCAATAGTTAGAGAGGGCGCGCCTTAGCAGGGGTCACTACTTGTGTTCAATAATTCAGTGCATCCGTTCCTTTTTTTTTTCATTTTGCATTCAATTTGCATTTTATACACAGTATATTGCCACAACATAAATAGAAAATGCCTGGCTGAGTGTGATCACACATCGCCTTGCACAATTTACTACTTTAGAAATACATTTTTCAATATGTTCGTGTCAGAAACAGAAACGCTATGAACGACTAACAACCTCCCGACTGCTAGTAGTTTTCTGAGTCACGGCATTACACTAGCTTACTGTGTTTGCTTTCGGACTGATGCCCGGTGTGATTACTTCACCACAGTGGGAGTTTGCTCATGTCTCGTTGTTATAAAAATAACACCACCTCTGGCAAAACGCATCACAAGCCCCGGCCAGCGAGCGGTCATGTCTTCTGTGGTGCGGACTGAAACAATGGGAGCGATGGAGGGAGTTAAGAGGCTCCTGCACTTCATTTAAGACGCACTCCTCCGCTCATCTGCCACGCCATCTCTAGTGAAGGCCAAGTCAGGTTTCTCTGCGAGCACTTATCCTATTTTAATAACGCAAAACAGTCGCATCAGGCGGAGGGGAACAGGATGAGAGAGATGGGGAGGAAAGAAGAAAGGGTGACAGGCATTTCCATGTCAGATTGACAAAAAGGAAATGAGGAGGGACAGGAAGATGAGGGGGGAAAAGGCAGCGAAGGAGGATGACGTTAATATGTTTATAATAAAACGTGCACAACCATGATTCAGAGGAAAGAGAAAAGAGGGCGAGCAAGAGGAAGAGGAAGAGGAGGAGAGGGGGAAAGTAGAGGGTCGTCTGTCTCCTTCGATGCAGGTCGGACACAATGAACGGCTAATTTTTTCAGTCATGAGTGGTTTAAAAAGGACACTGATAGCAGATTAGGCTGCGATAAGGAGAGTTTTCAAGGTGGCATTGATGTCACCTTTTATGTGTTAATTATTACCCGTTTCTACACCATGCTTTGATTCCTTTATCAAAAATATGTGGTAAAGGAGGGCTGGTGGGGGAAAATCAACATTTTTTTTAATATATAACATATTAAAAAGATTACAAGGTGGTAGAGAAGGTAACAAAGAGAGAGAAGGAAGTGATATCTTTGCCAGGAAGGAACTGAGGGTATAAAGTTGCTATTGGGAAGATTTTAATTCTGTCCAGACAATCGTCCCCTCAAATGAACATCAAGTTTCCTGATAGGGACATATCATGTTTCTACAAACCCCAGGAAATGTGAGAATTCTTACACTAGTTTCTCACGGATCATCCGGATCATCTAAAACTCTTGATTGTACTCGATAACCACACAAAGGAAGGCTGCGGGTCCACGTCTCCCTTGGAAAGGTCGCGGGAAGATGTTTACATGGAGTCTTGTTATCTGCTTTCGCAAACACAGCAGTGAATCAGTTGACTGTGCAAGTGGTACATTTCTTTTATTCAATCTTCCACCATAGACACAAAACCTCTTTCTCGCTGGCTTTAGCCTCACGGTTCACAGAAAAGAATTTAACACGAAAAACACAGAGTGCTCGATGAGGAGAAATCCAACAAAGGAGGACTGTGTTGAAGGTTGTCCTGGTGGCTCGGCGGGCTGTAGGCGCAAACCGCAATCTCACAACTCATCGAGATCGAATTTAGCGTGACCTCTGTCCCATCGGCCTCTTTTTCTCATTTATGCGTGCTTGAATCTTGGACGCGACTTCTTAAGAGACAGTGATCAGCGGCCTGCATGTCCAAGTCCTACTGAGTTACAGTCAAACTGAGTAGAGTAAAACTTTGCACTGTCAAAAGTAACTCCGAGTAACTCCGAAAAGTAACACTTTTACATGTTAGATTCTTTTTATTAATGCATTAATGTTTAGTGGCTCTTCATGTTATAGTTTGTCAATAATTCTAATCTTAAAGTTTATGTTCTAACAGCACATTATGTTGTAAAATGATCATTTTCAAAGACACTAGTAACTATAGCTGAGAATATTTCCTTCTAAACTGTTATAGAAGTATTAAGTGGCAAGAAAGTGAAGTAAAAAAAAACTTGGCATTTAAAAACAGCTCTTGAATAAATGTAACTTGTTACATTTGTTTGTGCCACTGACCTCAGCATAATGTCAAGTGGCCGTGGGGGAAACTAAAACTAGTTTTCTCCTGCTCGCCCGCAAGGAAGTGAGCTCTCAAAGCACCGAAACCACGGAGCTTAGCATAAAGTCTCCTTGAACACAACAAAGGCGGATTGTTCTCTCCTTTATCAAAAACAGTATCGTCCCTCCTGGACTCGACAACCTGCTTTCACCTCCCAACCTCCGGACTCGTGCTTCCCAGAAAAAGAGAGTCTGGATACGAACGGCGGGCCGGCTTCTGACTTGCAACACTGGCTCTTCTCCCTCCGCTCTGACTCACTTTGATGTGGGAGGAAAATAGCTCTTTTATCAACAACATGTGTCAGCATGTGTGTGTCTGTGCGTGTGTGAGAGAGAGAGTGTATACGTATGTGGTTGTATTTGTGTATTTCTGCCTGATCTGAGCCACACCTGTCAGCCTGAATCCTCTACTTCTGTACTTAGTAACGTTTCAAGACACCGGACTGGAAAAAAAAAAAAAAAAAAATGCTGTTGAATACGACACCTGCTGCAAGTCGGGGCAGCTTGTTCTACAGTGGCTTAAGGTTTCTTGTTCAAGTTTCTGGTAGCGACGAAGTACCACACCTTTTTTCTCCACCGCGAGGCTCTGAGTTTCTAGAGTTCATAATCACTCGTGTTATGAATTGGGGGGCTGACAGGTCAGCACCGCAGGCTAAGGAGTGAATGAACACCTCAAGCTGAAGATTCACTTTTACAGGAGGTTCAGCGGGAGAGATAAATCTCCCTGTCATCCTCTGACATTTCTTCTTTATTCTAGGATGTCAGAATCGTGCGTTTCACTCCCGCGGTATTTCAATAATTAACCTTTGTCAGTAGCATCCTGTTTGGATAACCCGGGTGTTTCTGCACTGGAGTGTATCCTTCTCTTCCACCATCATAAAATTCTGTCATTTGGGTCCTGTGACATTTTATGGATGCTAACAAACATCCATAATGTCAGGTGTACATCATCTGTTCAGCTGACACACACACAGTATGTATGTAACCTTTGACTCTTCAAGGGGGCCAGCTGACAATCGCATAAAAAAAAACACATCTCAAAACAGGAGGAGAGCAGTCAAGGTAAGAGGAAGGACCTCACCAATGGTACAGAAAAGCATTAACTAGGTTTTTCTTTTCTCATTTTTATTCAATCATAAAGTCCTCTGTCTTTAACAACATAAAAAGCTCTTCTCTGCAATCGAGCTTTGCGTAAAATGTTAAAGTAAGAACTCCATTAGGATACTGTCCGGCTTGATGATCCGCCACCTTCCCTGCCTGTTATTAAAGCAGCTCCAATTAAACAATTTGCCTCCATAAGCACCTGCAGTTAAAAAAAAAAAAGCTGCAGCTGTCTCTTTTATGACTCAACGGCAGCGATCAGGTAGCCGTGTGGAGAAAGTTAAAGAGCATTCCTCAGAGTTCACTTTGCCTCCTCTCTTCCTGCCCCTCTCCTGGTGTTTTATGATCTTCAGAGCACAGTAATGTGATCAAATGAGTCTGTAGCCAGCAGAACTGCGCTTGTCCCAAGGCGTCAAATTGAATCTTGGAGTAGTATTTTTCTGAAAATCAAATCACCTTTTGCCAAGTTTTGTGGCTGTTACAGAGGCAGCCACGAGGCAGACAGCTGCAGCAATCTGGAGAAACCAAAGCTCAATTCAAGAACATTCTTGAATCAAGTTGGTTTTCATTGGATTACAAGTGACATTATCTCACATTAATGGCAGACTGCTTCACTTCTTTTAGGGAAAGTAACGTGTTAGGACCGTGCTGTGTGAATGAACGCATCTCTGCAACTTATTGGTTACTTATATGTCTGTTTCCACGCAACTGCAAGGGCACAAAGTACACACACTCAGGTCAAATAAGTTGTAGTCAGGAAAAAGTTGCAAGTGACCTTAAGTTACACTTACACTTTTTTTCTTTTTGGTAAGAATTTTTGTTTTGTGGAAAAAAAAACCCATCAGGCACAAATTATTATTCAAACCGTGTTATCTTTACATGTCTTGAAAGAGTTGGAGTTGATGGCCTTGATTGTCAGACCTCAGCTGCTACACCTGGAGGAGTTTAGAGTGTGATTCTGCAACATGTGGCAGATTAACTGAGGTAATGATTATTATTCTGATGGAGACAGAGCCTACTGTAGCTGCACTGTGGTCAAAGAAATTCAGTTCTTTAGAAATATCTGTTCTTATCTGTACAAGACAGCGCCGCATTTTAAACATATCACAAACATCTCTGCATTGTCTTTAAATAGAACCGTAACTTTGTGGCCAGGCAGAAATACAGTATGAGTCATCTGTACATGTTCATGCGTGCACACAGCCGCTGCTTACAGTTCTGCAATTAACTCACTGTAAGGTGATGCAGCGGTTGTGCCGAAGCAAAGAGATTCAAATTTAATCATAGTGCCTGGTACGTGTGAGTCCCACTTCCTCCTTTACAGTTTCATGTTCATGTCTGACAGTATGATTTACAATTAATTTATTTCTAACGTGCATTTACACCTGCTGAACAAACTTGTCTCCTTTGCAGTTCCTCTTTCAGTTCCTATGTTGACACATTTATCAAATCGAATCTAAATCTAAAATGTTCTCTCCCTAAATATTTGAATACCTGCATTCTTCTCTGCCCTCTGTCCAGAACAAAGACACACTGACTGCCTGAAGACGTAGAGACAACCACAGTCAAGCAGTTCCTCCTGAGGTGTTGCTTGTGTGATCAGTTGCACTAGCAATACTACTATCAAAAAGGAAATATGTCATCCTGTGACATCTGCATGTGCGCACATCTTCAGGGCCTATAGCAGAGGTGGCATACCAGCAAAATGAGTCCCACATTGTCATGGGAAAAAAACACACCAGTAAGTAGTACCACAGTGCATCGAGGGGCTGAGTCACTGTATCATTGCCGGGCAGTGTAACTCAATAACCCCTCGGGCTAAAATATTTACCAGCTTCGGTCCAGCTGGAGTCCAGGGCCAATGCTCCACATCAAAGATTCGGCTAATGACATGAAGCACCACACTGCCTGTAGTTCTACTTCTGCGGCGGTTGTTGTGCTCTGCGCGAGTTTTCAATCAGTATACATGCAAACCATTCCAGCCACAGATCTGTTTGCATGGAAGTGCATTATAAATACACTTTACAACACCATTTATGACCCTAATAGATTTTTAATGACGTTATTAACAATAAATTTACTAAGGTAACATAGATGCTCCTAATGAATGCAACCTGTTGATGACACATGAGGAGTTTTCCTATATTGCCACTGTCGCCATGTGAAAAAAAGACCTTTATAAGAACTTTCTTCTAAGTACAGACTTTAAGTACTAAGTACTTTAACCATGTGGGTGGATGTCCATGCAGAGCACAGGCACCCTGCACACAGAGAGGCCCCACCCTCTTGCTGTAAGGCGATGGCGCGAACCACCACCACCATTAAGTCATGTATCAAAACACATTTTGTTTTATACCTATCACTTTGGAAAAATAAAATAAAATAACAACTTGAGCTCTTTTTGTTGTCAGTTTTCTGACATTAGAAAAAGTCGACAGGATTTTGGTTGGAAAAATATTTGTTTGCTGCAGCTCTAATTGGCAACACCATCCCACACATAAGGAATCAAGTGGCTGCCAATGTCAAAATGTGTTTAACGTTTAAGTTGTCATGTATTTTAATCTTACCAAAAAATCCAATGTTTTGCAATGGATGCTCAGTTACACAAGAACGAAGAATGTGTCATGCTGGTCTGTTGCAAAATCCTGAACGTGGGTGTTGGTGACCATTCTGTTCATGAACAATTACACATCATTTTGACCCGGCGCGATGTTAAAAGTCATTAACTGTGTCCGTGTGTATGAGAGAGAAAGGATAAGGGAGAGAGAGAAAGTGTGTGTGTGTGTCAGTGTGTCAGACAGTCTGCCCCAACAAAAGCGAGGCAACAATAGCACCAGAGCTGGGCTGAGTCGTGCCCTAATTTCCTTCTCCTCCACGCTACGTCACAGTTCGAGGAAGACCCCCAACCCCCACTGAGACGCACTGCAGTGGCTGCATGCAAACACACACACACACACACAGACGCAGATTCACGTAGCACACACACACATCATGTCATGAGCAGAAATGTTTTGGTATTATGGAAATTACACATGCAAATGCAGAATATTACAGACAACATGCTGAATGTATATGTATATGTATAAGTAAACACACACACACACACACACACACACACACTCCTCTCGTCTTTGTTACTGTGTGACCAGATCTGACGTATGCAGAGGAATGCCTTCAGACAGCGACACCCTGTCTTGCTTCTCTCTCCTCAATTCCTGCTCCTCTCCTCCTCCATCCTCATCCTCCCCTCCTCTTCTTCCTCTTCTCTGCACAACCTAGATTGCTCTGCTCCAAGCTCCTCTATAGGCGGGTAGAAAATAAGGCCATGTCGGCTTTTAAACGCTATTGTGAAAGACAACAACGATCCCACCTCTTCTTTTTTTCGTCTCTCTTCTCTCATACACACACACTCTTTTTCTCTTTCTTTTGCCCCAGGGCACATACTCTTCCCCTGCTTTAGACCTTTGAGAAAGACGGTTCGCTCCCTCCATCACCCATAATTGAGAATTAGTTATGGTTCTGTGTGCATTTGTGTGTGTGTGTGTGTGTGTGTGTGTGTGTGTGTGTGTGTGTGTGTGTGTGTGTGTGTGACCCTCATCCATCAGTGTGGCTGACAGTCGAGCCACTGAATGACTGCTATTACCCTTCTTAATACTCACTAACAGCAGGGTGGGTGGCTGTGGAAAAACAAAGACAGAAGGTGAAGAGGAGAGAAGAAATTTGAGAGAGGCACAGATTGCAACAGCGCGCGGTCCATCGCAGGGAAGTCCCACCTCGACTTCGCGGGGACAGTTTACGCACGAGTCCTCGTAGCGCAGCAGCTTGTTTGCGAGGTTGCCAGGGGCCGGCTGAAGGTTCAATTTGAGGCCCGAGTAAAACGCCTAAAAACGAAGCCATTATCAAGACGGCGCTAATGGGCGGAGGGCTGTTTTTAACCAGCAACAGGCCGCACACAACGGAGCACACATGCCTGAACAATGTGTGTGTTTTTTGGGGTCAAGGCTTTGAAATACGGCACTGTACTTTTTAGTACGGGACAACCAGTCTTTCAGGTTTACTACAAAGCAGTGGCTCTTGGAGGGTAATTTTAGTTCTGGGCTGTGTTTATAAAAGTTTAAGCATCAACTACTTCTCAAGAAAAGCCCTGCGTCTACAGGCATTGTTTTATTGGCTAAATCTGGACGGTTATACGGGGCTAAAATAGTCACTGAAAATTTTATGGTATTTTTTTTTTGTCCAAATTAAACCAGAGAGAGACTTCCTCTTTAAGCCCTACCTATTGATAAATTGAGACGATTTAAAACTACTTCAAGTCTACTTGTGTTTTTCTGCTTAAATAAGCCCCCTATAAAAGTAGCTCTTAACATTTGGCTTTTTAACTGACTACTTGTCGAGCTTAAACCAGATCTAGGTCAAATAAATGAGCAGTAATTTAATAGAATTTGTCCTCTCAACATCTTTTCAGCCTGATGCTCTAGCTTTAGTGAAATAATTTGAAAAATACTCATACTATATTGATCCATTAGCCTCTTGAGCCTGTTGGTATTTTTGTTTTCCTTTTGTTTTCCTTGTATGTTTTCATCTCAGTGTCGACTCAGCTCGCTGAAGGTCAGGGTACACACACAGAGGTCGCTATGACACATAAATGCTTGTTTTGGAAACATGGAATATGTTCATATCCATATCCATAGCATATATGCACAAATACGTATAAAGATCACACATGTACACACAGCCAACACTAATAGGGGACTTGAACTAACCAGCTGTGTCCTCTCATGTTTCAGGCTTCCAAGCCCTCAAAGCTCCATTTAATGGTTAAGAAAAATGATATATATATGACAGAATACATCCTGCTTTCAACCGTAACACGCGTGGGTACGCGCACAACTGCACATAACAATGTGATTATCACATGTCTTAACGGTAAGATGACCCTCAGACTAAAACACCGCTGACTCCAGGAAGCGGTGCTGTCAGTGCGGCGGACGATGACCTCATTGTGAAAAACTAGTCCGTGACAGCTGAGTCCCGGGAGTCAGAGCTGGTAATTGGCATTGGATATGTATAGTTGGAGGCTCTATCGCTGCTGTTATTACTGCACTCGTGGGTTGTTAAAGTGATTTTTTTTTTGGAGTAAATGATTTACTGACTGACAGATTACTGCCGGTCTGTGCGACTCTTGGTTGAACTCTGAAGGGGTTTTGAAAGCTGACTCTGGAAAGTCTGTGTTCAAAACAGGTGTACACGCAAATATTCTCTTAAAATGTGACTATTTTAATGTCAAAAAGTTTCACAGTGTGTTACTCAGAATATATTCTCTGAATGGCTCAAAAAGCAGATAAAACACATTTCAGATGATTGAATCAGGATACTACAGATAAATGTAATAGCAAACAACACTTGATAGTAATAATATATAGTATCCCTAAAGATAAAATGTCTGTATAAATACTTAAGTGGATGCCGATGAGAGACTATATTTAACAGACAGACCTGGTTGGTAACTCACACTTTGCTTTATAAGATTTCAGCAACATGTCATAGTGAGGATGATGACACACGGGAAAGAAAAGAACAGATACGTCAATCCATTTCAGACTAACGATAGGCAACATATAATACTAAGCCAAGTGACGTCAGCTTTGAAAAAAATAAATAAATAACCCCCTTTACACTTTCAGCTGAAAACATGGCAACATCATGTGTCGGTGTCACATAAACTGTCTAAACATGGTGTCTCGTTTCCGTCACGGCACCGGCTGGTAATTAGGGTTTGTTTGGCTGATTGAACCATGTCATGTTAGAGGTGGAGCAGGGCACCAAACATTTCTACAGGCTCCGTAATGACAAGCTAGATCTGCCCTTAAATGACATCTGGCTAACACACACGTAAACTCGCACACATTTGTGCCTGTGTGCATATTGTTTGTGTATCTGTGTGCGTGCTCGTGCATCTGCCATCTTAGTTTGTGTATGCCACAAGAGTACTTATTTAAGGGAGACTTTGTGGTTTTCAGAGTCTATGCTGAAACTGAGCGTGTGTGTGAGTGTGTGTGTGTGTGTGTGTGTGTGCGCACGCAGCCATTTGTCTAAATGTGTCTACATGTTTAATTGCAAGATAAACCAGTTTGACAGCCACAGACAGGATGGGGCTGCTTTAAATTTGAAATAACGGCGCTGGTATCACCGCGTGAAACCTTCCTCTATTTGAAAAATTACACTAATGAGCAGTGACGCGCCAAAACGTCTAACTCTCATAAGAAGGCAAAAAGGAGAGAAGATGATAATGATGTGTGGGAAGCTCAGAGCAAAAACACAAATCACAGTTTATAGCCAAAAGTGTCATCAAAACGCAACGCGCCTCTGCTTTTCTTACTGCTTCCAAACAATAAAGTGAAAGTGGAATATTATCAACGCATATTAGCTTATCGCGGATATATGGTGTACATATGCAAAAAAAAACATTTCATTTCCGTTTTTTAGTTAAAGGTGTTATTTATAAATAGCCATTTTTTAGTACAGTTATATTTCCTGTTCTTGTTATGTGACTATTATACTTCATATGAAGCACAGAGGCAGTTTTCCAATATGCTACTGTGTCCCCTACACGTTGGCAACATTTATTATTGATAGAAAACCCCCATCAGCAACAACCTGCCAGGTGCCGGCTTCACTCTGCACCTCAGATAGATCCATAACAGAAATGTGCTGTGCAGTCTGGACGTGGCTGATGTGGAAATATACTCAGTAAACAGTTTATTAGGTAAAATGGACCAAAACTAATGCAACAACCCTGCAATCAATCCTTCAATAAGCTGGAGACAGTACATGTCAATTACATACATATACTTTATGTAATTTAATAAAGAATACATGTAAAATCCAGCTGTTTAAAGATTAAATAACTGACGCAAATGTTTGCTTTTGACAGAAAATCCATTTAAAATTCAAAACTGCAACACAGCAGCGGTCTACAACACCCAGAGACAGCTTATATACTCATCTCACCCAACCCCATACAGGTGCCGTATGAGCAGCGCCGTATGAGCTCTGAGCAGCATGGCACATGGCGCTGTAAATGTTTCGCTTTCTCCTTCTGCGGGAACACGCATGTAGTCATTACAATAAAAACACATGTGAAAGCTGGCTGGAGACCCTGGACGGCCTCCTTCAGCGGCAATTAGTAACTGACAAAACATTCAAGGGGGGCTTCCCAGGACAGTCGCACATCCTCTCGATGCCTCAAGAAAAGCGGAGGCACAATGAAAGATTTACAGTGCAAAGACCTGTCACAACCTGCCAACAAGAGATAGACAATACTGCGTGCTACAGGTATTAAAAAAAAAGACTAACTGGGAACTTTTGCTGACTTGCTCTTTGTCAGGCAGCACCCAGCTACAATGGCACAGAACAAGCAAATGACTCCCGCCGCAACCACAGTGAATCAGGCCGCGCTGTTTGATTTCTAGACCTCACCGATGGACAAAAGCAGAATTGTCTTTATAGCAGCACATCAGCTGACAGAGCTTTGTGGTGACAGAGGGCAGAGCTGGTTTGTTTTTTTAAAGGCGCAGACGACAGCACAACGGTGGAAAGTTCAGGTTAAACAGGAAGATCTTTCTATCTGGATACGGGCAGTTTGAATAATTTACTGTATACGAGAGGACAAAAGTATCTACAGAATCGGGTGTGTGTATGTATAGTGCAGTGTTGTGCCACACAAATTAAACACACAGAGTTGAGACAGCTTGTCCTTTACCAGCTGTCACTACACTAAAGTTCAAATTTCTATTTCCTTCAGAGTACTTTGTGAGTAAAAAGAGTTGAACTTTTAATCTTTTCTTTTGTAAACTTTTCAGAGAAGGATTGTGTGATACGATTTTGAAGAACCAAACAGCGACTAAGTGGAACTTGTTTTAAAGCCATTTTTATCATCAACTACTGTTTCCAAAATTAAGAATGACCTTTCAGTCACCATTTCAGCACTGACACTTTGAGATCAGGCAAGTTTAAGAAGTGTCACAATTTCCAAAGACCTTTAGAAAAAAAAAAAAGTACAATTGAACATTTAAGATTTTATCCATTCGTTAGAGCACCGTTGATTTTGTCAATAGTTAAGTTAAGATGTGAAGTTATTTAGATTAAACCAGTTCCACGGAGTGTTAACCTGAATCAGAAAATGAAACTGTTTCAATTTAGTAACACTGTCTATATAAGAACTACTTAAACAAGCAAGAGAAACAGCGAGATGATTGGCTATCTCTATCAGCTCCCAGCCTCCCATCAGTCAGATTTTCCAAGAAGTCAGATGAAACAGCACTGGGATTTGCTCTGAATTCAAGCTACTAACTGAAGGCCTGTTGAAGCAGCAGAAACACGTAACCTAACTTTAGGTAAAACACGACCATCTTTGTCCACAAGGACCGCCAAAATCAACACAAAATGAAAAGCTCCAAAGTACTTCTTTAAAGTTTGCTGTAGGTTTTCTTTTTTTAAAGTGACCTTAATCTGGTATGAATGAACATTTGTTGCATATGCTTTAATCTACTTGGCAGAACAATTCACATTTATGTTTGCGTCCTCCTGAATATTGCTCTTGGTCAGTCAGATCTCACATACACATTATCATATATACTTAAATTATTCCTAAATATAACTATCTAGCGGGCCAAGTCAGGCATTTCGTCCCCACCTGTCATAGTTTTCATTCAAATAACTACAAGAAGCAAACCTGCAGTGATAAACCGAGCTGGTTGTCACTTCCTGCCTCAGTTCATTGACAGTGAGGAGAACTCAGACAGGGTGGACGTTCTGGTAGTTTAAACCCTGCATCAACATGAAACAACATCACAGCATCTGACACATTTACACACATACCAGCGCTCATCAGCATGAGCTGAGAAAAAAAAAAGCACAAAGCGGCACACACACACACTCCAAACGCCTTCATAATGTAAGCTGATGGAAGCAAATGTGCTGACAGCTTCAGAAGACACCATGCACTCAGCGCTCAGGTCCAACACCGGCCTCGCCTCTCCACTTCTGTTATGTGCTCTTATCTGCAGCACACACACATGCACACACACACACACATACACACACACGCATATTTCTACAAGTGTGAGCTTTTCATATGAGTTCAATGTGATTTGTAAACTGTGATAAGACTTTTATAGCAGTTGAGATCTCTCTTTTGCTGACACACACACACACACACACACACACACACACACACACACACACACAATTGAAAGGGTCTGCTGTGAAAGCAACCTGCATGGACCAAAACTGGTTGATGTCAACATGGACTGCATGGGTGTGTGCCAGTGTTCACTGTTAATAAATGTGCCAATTAACTAAATTAAGCAGCAACACACTTCTCTCTCTCTCTCTCTCACACACACACACACACACACTTGAGGGGTCAATGCAGCATGCACAAAAAGTGATTGCTGTGCTGATGTGTGTCAGCCAATTAACCCAATTAAGCACGAACACCCACCTCTCTCTCTCTCTCTCTCTCTCTCTCTCTCTCTCTCTCTCACACACACACACACACACACACACACCTTGCCTCCCTTACATTTCAGAGCCTGGATCAGAGCCTTGCCGTCCTTGATGAGCTCCTTGATGAACTTGTTGGTCTTGTCCAGCTCCAGCTCGTGGGACTTGAGTCTCTCTCTGAACTGCGGGCTGTCCAGGTAGCAATCGCTGAACTCCAGAGCGGGAAGCCCCATCTTCTCCCTCTTTCTTCGCCTCCGTCGGACACAACCGGGACGAGCCGGCGAGAAGCTCCCGAGCAAAGAGGAGGAGGAACAAGAAGAGGAGGAAGGAGGAGGAGGGAGGCAAGCCTGAGATACTACTACTGCTACTGCTGCTGCTGGAAATGATGGAAAATCCAATTACAGCATGTAAACAACGGGGCGGAGGTGTATCCCGGAGAAATGCCCTCCTACATAACACTCACGCAAGTTGACACCAGGGGCAGAGCATGCAGTTCAATTAAAAATAATAATTTAAAAAAGCTGAATTAGTCTTTTTCTTGGAGAGAAAAAAACAAGTGTCCACTTGCTCAGGTGAACCGGCGCTGCCTTCCTCTGGACCAAGTCATCGTGGAGGAGGAGGAGGGGGGGAGACGGTGGATAAAAAGCAATAAAAAACTACAAACACACGCAGAGAAGCAGGCTCGTAAATGCGGTGTCTTCCCTGGGCGGTTTTTTAAATGCACTGCTTTCTCCTCCTCTGCTCCCTGCTCAGCTCAGCTCGGCGCCGCAGACCGTCACCGAGCTAACCCTCCCCTCCCTCCACCATGAGGATAATCCCCTCCTCTCTGATTGACGTCTCCCCTCGACCAATCAGAGGGCCGCGCTCGGAGAGCTTTGCCGTCTGCGGGGGGCGGGGTGAACGGAGATGCCGCTCTAGGACGGAGATTGAAATAAAATACAAGAGGGCTCACTCTGATCTTGTTTCTAGAGACGCTGCTTCAGAAAGGAGTTTGGGCTCCCAGAAATACTGACATCAAAATTTCTGTATTCAGAGCATTGCGAAAGTAAAAATATGACTGTGTTACCAGTAATATGTACTTAAAGGATCAAAGTTAATACTAATAATAAAAATAACAATACATCAATCATATAAACAATATAGAGCAACAAAATATAAATATACACTTAAAATAGTGTGTAGAAAAGTACAAACCAACATAAGTAGTCACATAAAACTAGTTGTCAGCTAAAAAAAAAGTTAAACATCAAATTTAAATGAAAAGTAAGTACATATTTTACAGAAAATGGTCCTTGTCAAAGTTTACAATTACAGGCAACGTTTTTTTTATGTAGGCTACTGCTGCATTAGTGTGTAATTTGAAATTAGTTTCAAGTAGAATTTAAGGTGAAGCACTGTATTAAATACAGCAGTGTATTTAATTACATTCCACTTCTAGATGCTTCCAGTAGTGTACTTCAGTATTTCCATTTTATGCTTCTTTATGTTTTTTACTCTACTACTTTTATTTGAAAGCCTCAGTTACTAATTGCATGTGTAGATGAATAATGAAATATATATATA
>JBAJHX010000067.1:15144687-15159323 GCA_037176925.1 Amniataba percoides
TAAATCATCTAGTAAATGATGTCATCATTATAGGTTACACTACCCAGCAATATGTAAAGTCATTAAAATTTGAACCACTATTACCAGAAGTGACACCAAATAAGTAAAATAAAAATACTTTTACTTTTGTTTCTTTAGTGTCTCAGGATACTAATACGTTTGTGCTACACTGACATGCTCACTGTGACAGTTCTGACATTTAGCAGATTTGATCCTGTTCGTGTGTGATTTCAGTACTTGGCACTAAACACAGCGCACAGCTGTGGTTGACAGAAGTGTCGTCATCACCTGGTTGGAAATGGAACTGGGTTAAATAAAAACTTGACCTGATGATGGTGCGAGATGAAAAGTCGAGGGATCAACAAAGTTATTGCACCACAGGGACCTTGAGGAACTGTTGCAAATTCACAGCAATTGAGTTTACCTCCTTTGGGCTGGTAGCGTGGCCAAAAACAGGAAAGTGGTCTGACATGGAACAAACATCCAGATCAAATCTGAACAAGATTCACAGCTCACACCTTCATGTGGTATGTTTAAATGATGTGGTATTATGGACAACAGGTCAGCAGGGGGTTCATTTTGCACAAAACAGACATTAGAGGACACGTCAGACAGTGACAAGAATCTTTTTACAAATGTGGTGCATTCAGGTAATCCTTATCAATCTGCAAATTTAGAAAGTATCACAAGTCCCACACATGACGTGGTCCAAGGAGAAGCCTTTATGAGGTGTTTATAACTTAGTTTAACCTTAAGAGTGTGTTTTCAGTCAAAGGCTTTACCTGTCACACCAGGCTGTGAAGCTGTGTGTCAAGGATCAATTATGAGCTTAGCCCCAGATGAGCCTGAGCCACTTTGTTGGATGTAGAGGGGCAACTTGGTGGCGACTAACTTGGACATTTCTAATTTAATAAGCTGGTCAGTTTTTAAACTAGGAGCATTTCATTTGGGGAAGACAGAAAGCGATAGCAGGAGGTCGACCTGGAATCAGCATCCTTCACACAGCACTCGTCACGCTAGCAGAGAAAGTAATAATGTGTGGGTTTCATGTATTCTGACTGCAGACATCATACCAAATCTAAGCATGTGGTGCCATCTGCAGTGGTTTTTCCCAAACTTTCTGTAAACCCTTGAAAGATGAACAGTTTAGGGAGTAGCTGCAGAGTTAAAAAGTTCAGTGCCTGCATGATGAGAGGGGCCTAAAGCTGTTGAGTATTGCATCTTCCCGGGCATAGACAATCTTTGCGTGCAGCCTGATTGGTGGGAGGAGACGCTGATGTCATTTCAGGCAGAGCTGGGGAATTTCTGTGGAGAATATCTGCCTTGGATTAAAGCCTTCATCGCTCTCTGGCGCCCCCTGCTGGCACTACGACACATTTGTATTTCTTTTGACAACTACATTAATTGTGGCTCACATTTCATTGAGGGGAAAGACTGGCCTGGCTTGTGATTGGAGAGGGAATGTAAAGTTATAATGGCTAAACATATTATCAGGATAAATAGCATTAAATCTTACTGAATCCTCACCACACTAACTGCAGCGGTGCAGACTGTACGTTGTACTACCTGCTGCCTCACCATTCAGATGATGACACATTTAGGGTTTTTCTTTTTGTTTGCATGCCACTGACACATGCACAGTTTGTGTTTGCGGTTATTGTGCGAAAACAGCTCAGATTTAGACGCTCGACTTCCTCTGCCAAAGCACGGCTGAGCGTCTGCTGTGTCACTTTGCTCATTTCTTCCCATCTGTCACAGTGTGGTGTACAGAGATAGCCGTTTACAGGAAGTCATAGCCGCCTGTTTTTGTATGAGATCGAGGGGGCATGTGGCTAGCTCGAGAACCAGAATTAGCCAGTTTGTAGTCAGGTGCATGTAGAGGAAGCACAGGCTTTGCTTGATTTGTCTCACTGGGCTGAACGATGGATTAGAATACAAAAATCTGATGAACTTTAAACAATGGCAGCTTAAATTAAATGGTTAAGTCTAGTTTTCTCATTGTCCATTCAAAGTCATGTTCATTTATCTGAACACAGGTTGTCTTTTTACATCCGAAAAGAACATAATTGTTCTAACTTTTGTTTATAAGAACATGTTTTTTTTTTACTTTTTTAGTAGCAATGGTTTGTCAAATCAACTTTGTGGGGGGGTCAGTAAAAAAGAATTTCCATTCGCATTAGTATCAGAGAACATATTTTAAATATGGCGGCTTTAATCAATATCGGTGCTAAGATGCTTTATGGCCATCAAGATGCTGTTAATTAGATTCTGCTCATCTGTCTCTAATTTCATCTCTCTGCATCATCCTCTCCCCGAGAAAGCTTCCTGTCGTGAAAACAGTGACGTTATTATCGACGGCTAAAAATACATGCGCTTGTCTCCGTTTCTTCTTCGCAAACATGAAGCAAATGACAGCTGACAAGCAGAGTTTGTCTGCCCTTCACAACGTCTAATGTCCTCCTTGCATATTCCATCCTTTAGACACACTGGCTGTAATTCAGACTGGTGTAAAGGAAACTTTGGAAACGAAAATCTAAAATCTAGATTTGCAGTTCTGAAGCTTTCAAGCAACTGATGAGTTACATCTGGTAAGAAGTTCCCTTTTCAATCAACAAGGTCCCTGTCACACAAACCTCTGTCACCCTCACGGTATTGTCATTCATTATTTCTCAGCTTCTCCATCATTCCCATCCAATATTTAATGATGTCCTGTCCCTGCACACCCACTCACATCCAGAGGAGCTTCCACTGTGGGTGGTCAGAGCAAAGTCTATCAGCGGTGGTAAAAACAGGATGCTGGTACTGTCCAGTTGACACTAATCTCCGAACATAATATCCTGCCACTGCAACGAGTACGATCATCGTGGGAGCAGTTCGTCTTCAGGTCATGCGTTTGTACGTTGTATGCCACTGGAAACAAGAGGCAAATTCTTTGTGTGTTCAAA
This sequence comes from Amniataba percoides, assembly GCA_037176925.1. Taxonomy (NCBI): domain Eukaryota; kingdom Metazoa; phylum Chordata; class Actinopteri; order Centrarchiformes; family Terapontidae; genus Amniataba; species Amniataba percoides. The sequence goes on from JBAJHX010000067.1 coordinate 15,147,633, forward strand.
CATATTTGGCAAACAAAGTTGACTCTAACTATCTCTTTATTTTGAGCAATGAGAACACACAGTGGAGGTTTTGGTTTGTTTGCCCCATTACTGCCGCAGTGAGGACAATGAAGTCTAAATATATTCTGGGTACTGACCTGCAAACATACAGCTTAGAGCTTTGCTTCCTGGTGCAACGTGGCCGTGAAGACCTAGGTTGCCCATACGGATGTGGGTTTGCGGCTCTGAGGTGTAAATGACAATAAGGTAAACAGAATATATAAATGTTTTTTTTCATGTAATAAAACAAAGGATGAGAGGCAGAACAAACCAAAGTAAATGATGACAGAAAGCTAACGTGCCACAAAAATAACCCTCAGTTCAGCTGAGTTTAGTCCAACTGAGATGAATGAATGTGAACGAAGAGGTCTCACCTGTGAACTTTCTTGATAATAAGACTTACTAACTTACTTGTCTGATGCTATGTCATTAATGCTGCTATTATAAGCTCATTCTTTTGATTTCACAGCCAGCAGCTTCACCGTCGTGTTTCACTCTCATCAGCATCATTTCCAACAGAGCAAAATACAGTGATAAACACACACAAATCAACCTGCCCATCATGAAACAGCAGATCAGCAGAGTCAGCATGTAACTGCTGAACATAGTTGAGCGTCTTGCACTTAAAGAGACAGCGATTTCCCTCAAGGACTGTGGAGAGCAAAACAGAGCTAAATGAAAAGGGTTTATTTCACTTCAATCCATCAGGTGAACTCAATCATGACTCAAGACATGAATCCTAATCTCCCTCCACACATGCTGAACAGGTCGACATTGTGAAAAAATAAATTAGTCAAGGTTTAAACATCAGCGGAACTGAGAGAAAGATACACTGTCTGTGAATGCAGCACACTCTAAATGTGTTTTTCACTTGATGGCGAGGGGAGTTTTGCAGCTCCTTGATAATGATATAAACAACAAAAATGCCACAGGAATTCTTCACTTTTTTGTGGTAGCTTGTAGTAAAACTTAATGTTGTGTCTTACTACAATGGGCAGCAAAACAGACACATTCTGCCACCTCCTGGTAAATTGAGGTAGAACAGCTACATCCAAAAACAATCCAAAGAGGCTGAGCACCGAACAGGTGAGAGAAAAGTAGGTCAGGCTCTCCACTGTTTGGCAGCGTAGTAGTCACTCTTTTTTACTGAATACTTTCTGCATAGTCTCATGTCTTGTGATTATATGACTTTTGAGAGGCTGAGTGACTTTAAAATGCAGATCCACTGCAGGGGATGAATTATGGAGAGAGGAACTTGGAATATCCATTAGAGAGAGGACAGAGGCGAGGCGATACCAGTGTGAATAATTCACCCAGCCTGCACATTAAGACTGTTTATTGGCGTGCAAGTGCGAGGCAGACAGCGAAAGTGTGCAAAAATAGACATAGAGAAGGCTGCCGTTCTTAGAAGGCCTTTTTCCAATTTTGAGAAATGAACCACATCTATATATGTTTAGTGTGTTCACTCAGAAAGTTATCACAGAGTAGATACTGTAAGGACCGGATTCAAATTCCTTGTATGTGCACACATACTTGACCATTAAAGGCGATTCTGATTCTGATAAAGTAGGTTTGGCTTTGAGAAATGTTTTTGGTGTGTTCTGCAACGATATGAATTTCTCTTCTGTGATCACAACAATAGTCTTGTATTCATTCTTCTGCCATTAATAAGATAAGATAAGATCCTTTATTGATCCCACAGTGGGGAAATTTCACCGTCACAGCAGCTCAAAACACAAAGTAAAAAAAGACATTAAATACTGTTGTCTCACAGGTTTTTTTTTATGTTAATCAGGAGATGTTTGGAGATTCAAACAAGTCCAGTCCACTATATAAAAAGAGTGTCAAGAGTGCTCCCAATTTCTCGCTCCTGCGATGCAATCAGCTATTTTGTCAGAAACAGAGGAGTGACTCTGCCTTCCTTTATGTCATATTTCATCTGAACCCTGACCCGGGGCCTCCTGTCACTGCACATGCATCTATGCATATGTGTGTCTGGTTGTTTACCGTAAAATGTATTTTTATTTCTGACGAGTACCTGGTTTAGCTTTGCAGGAATGTGAAGCAAGACCTGCAACGTGACCTAACCACGCTCCTCTGCACCGTCACCACTGCTCTGAACGTCTAAGCAGAAACCTGAGTCGCACAGCAGAGGTGCCGGCGTTATGTAAGATTAATTCCTGGAGTTGAAGTCATCCCTTTTGTGTCTTTTATAAATGTTTACCTTGTGTTGCTCGCCAGTGTCTCCAGGAGGACACCCCAATAAGAATGTATCAGCGCTCAGTCAGACAGGCGGCCCTGCTCATTTCCAGGCTCTGGCTGGATCCCACGGCCCCGGACACTTGCGTCACTCAGTCTCCCTCTCTATTCTAGTGCGGTAATTTTAGTCCTGACGTTGGCCTGTTAAAATGAGGCCTCTGACGTTGTTAGAATGGGGGTGAGGTGAGGAAGGGGTACAAATACAGACATGCAGGCTAAAGTCTCCAGGCACTTCTCCAGTGGAGGGAAGAGGAAGAGAGTTTGGCTCCAGGAGCTCATTTCAGACAAAAACCTGTGAAAAGGAGGAACAGGAGGAGAACATGCTGGCTCATCCGGGGCGCTGCCACATGACTTTCTCACAGGTATGTGACTGATTGACTAGATTAGAGGAGACGTGTCGTTTGCGTGGGGATCTGGCTGGTTTGTAATCACTGCTGCTGATTCACTAATAATACATTACAAGTAAAGCAAGTTGATACTGATCTCGCTTTTTTTTTTTGAGGAAGTTAATGATCAAAGGTAGACCGGGCCACTGTTCAGCATCCATTAATCTTTTTTTAAGAAAATATCCTTCACGACTTTTAATGACCCGTCCACGAGTCAACAATATTTCATTCTCAGAAGACCTTTAGTCCACTTTCGCCAAAACATCAACCCCTTCAGCTACACCCCCCCCCTACACCCACCGATCCAAGCACGCACACAGGTTCAACCTCTGCCTCCCACGCGTCTGCACAACTGAACTTTTGACGTCATTCCCAGCAGCAGCACCGTCCGAAGGTCCCTGCGGACCAGCCTGGCTCTAACTAACCTCTCATTTCCCGTAATACAACATTCTTCTGCAGGTCCCGCTCTTACTGTACTTAGGAAAAGTCGTTTGTGAGTGGGTAGGCCTCACATTCCTCTTGCGGCTTTGCGCTGCTCTGTCTTTCGCTTTCCCTCTCCCTCTTTCATTCCCCTCTGTTTCTTATGCCTCCCCAAGACATTCCAGATGTGGGCTCGCCTGGCTCGGTTGCAGTTCTTCTCTACCTCTGGCTACAGATGATAAGAGAGACCAGAGCTGTGCAGCACCACCGCTGGCCGGGCTCCTTTTCCATTTGACAGACTTTATGACAGCCACTGCTGCTCTGGGATCTCTACCCTCCAGGATATTGAGATTACACTGACATTGTGGCTTTAATATGGGCTTGATTGTTTGTTGGATAAGCTCTTGAGGAAGCAGGCAGTCCGAGGGTAAGACAGACGGGGCTGGATGGATTCTGGTCCCACAAGCGGAAATGTTTCAAGGGTTTGGCTGCCCGGAGGCTTGTTTGAGCGTTAGTGAGATATTGTCGGCTAAAGCCAAATGAATGCAGCGTGTTAATACAAAACATTTAGCATCAAACCATGTGAGGAAAACGGCTCTTGTGTTTCTCTGGGGTGTTACAGTGTGACTGTTGCTGGCTCTTGCAACATTTCCAGCAAGGACCAAAGCCATTACAGCAGGTTTTCTCTGTCCCATGTCGCTCCCACGTGTTGTTTGTTTTGTTGACTGATTTCAGGTGAACGTTACGTCACTTCCATCTGGAAATTATTTTCTCAAAGAAAAAAAAAAAACGAAATCAAAGTGATGTACGCTTGGAAAACAAGTTTCGTCATGTTCTCTGCCTGGCCTCCGTCCAGATCTGATTCCACGGCCGGTTTCATCACTTCATAGAGAAAAGGGAGTGCTTTAAAAGGTCTACAGGCAGACGTGGAGAGACAGAGAGAAGGGGAAAGTGATTGAGGGAGGCTCGGGAGGCGAGCGTTTCCCGTAATCACACCACGAAGGCGGCGTTGTCCTCCCCCTCCTGTTTTTCTCTCGTGTCTCAGACGCAGTCCAGGTGACATGAGCGGTGAACACGGCGGCTCTCCTCTGTCTCTGCAGGCACAGGGACACCACGCTGCTTCGTCCAAGCCACAAACTCTCTGCAGGATGTCTGAGGGAGACGTCACGGTGCTGCCCTTTGGCCCGAGGTCGCTGGACTTGTCCAGGCAAGAGCAACGCACGCTGACCAGACTGTACTGCCAGAACGGAGGATACCACCTGAGGATTTTACCAGACGGGACAGTGAGCGGCGGCAGGCAGGAAAATGACCCCTATGGTGAGGAAGAAATGTTTTTTTAAAGAATTTTTCATTTAGTCTTTTTTGAAGTGTGATTGTTGTATGTCACTTTGAGGAGCAAACTAAAGGATGTGGAGGTTAACATAAGAGAAATGACTTCAGTGAAGCTGGGCAAATGATCAAATATGAGCAAGTTAACTTATCTACTGTGTATTCTTTGATTTTTTAACACTTCACACAAGTTTTGACTTAACTGGTGATTAAAAGTCCTCATGGTTTTGAACACAGTGACAGAATTAAGATGCTGTGATAAAAAGATGTCTTGTAAAACTGTTAACTTGACTTAGGATGAAACAGAGGAGTATTAAGGCTCGTGAATTAATAGTTAACAATGACTTCTATGAACCTGAGTCCTCTTAAGGGGGGTATTTAATTGCAGCAGTTCCCATAAAGCTGCTCAGTGATTTGGATCTGTAATCATGAGATCTTACCATCCCCCAAATACTGTGTACACACTGATGCAACACAAGTGAAAGATGCCTGGCAAATGTTTATGTCAAAAAGTACTTTGTGTCTAAGAAGGTTTATCCTCTATGTCATCCCTGGAATGGCGACAGAAAAAAAGTGATGTGGTGGTGTTGATGTTGAAGAGTGTCACGTTTGCGTTGCAGACATTCTGAGGCTGAAGGCTGTGAGCGTGGGAGTGGTGGTCATCAAGGGCGAAACGACAGGAAGGTACCTGGCTATGAACAAAAATGGACGCCTCTACGGATCAGTGAGTTTTCACATTGTTTAGCACAAAACTGCTGCCGCCGTGAAGAAAACCCAACGGCGGGTGGAAAGATTAAACTGTTACAAAATATCGAGCCATCGGCAGGAATGTTGCCTGATATGTCACAATGAAATGAGATCCAGGTTCTCTTCACAGCATCACGTACTTGCTAATCTGTGAAGTTTAAATTTACTAAAACTTGCAGTTTTGTAACAGCCTAGGTTACTTCCACAACTGCAAAATACTGGAAAATCACAGTGCCAAAGGCTTACCAAAGGATTTTTTTCACGTTGAACATTGTAACTGGGACATATAAAACAAATGAGTAATATAAGCCATTAAAGAATTACAGATCAGTCATGTAGATTCTATTATTCAGCACTTTACTCAGTTAAGAATTAGCAGACTTGCAATAAAACAAACTCCTCTCCTTTCTCCCCCCTCGTTCATTTTCTTGTCGCAGCAAGCGCTGAGCGATGAGTGTTACTTCCTGGAGAAGTACGAAGAGAACCACTACAACACGTATCGCTCGCAGAAGTACAACTGGTTCGTCGGCCTGAAGAGGAACGGCCAACCCAAAGCAGGACCCGACACCCACCAGGGTCAGAAGGCCATCTTCTTCCTGCCAAGGCCTGCAGGCAGCATGTAAAGCAAGACGGCAACAGGAACCGAGGACACGCTCGCTGAAATTTTTCAATGCACATTAAAAGTGCGATTTTACGCCGGGCAAAGTATCCCATTTAAAGGTCATTTCAGATCGGTGTAATAGGGCAGCGAAGCTTGAGGCAATCACATAATGCTGTTTTTACAGTCAGTCCAAGCTCCTTTTTAATGTTAGTAACCTGAATGATTGTTTATTCGTCTTTTTTTTAACGTGGGGAATATGCAATCAGGCTGAGCAGCTTATACTGTATATGATCATTACAGGGATATGAGATAATATTCGGGATACTTTCTGACTATAAACACATGAATACCCTCCCAGTGCAGACAGCAAATGTGTGCGGCATCAGTGCATGTCAGTCTTGATAAATGGGCGTTCACTTTGAACCGCAGTATGAAATACCACTGCTAGAAGACAGCAATGTGCCACTTTTACACAGAAATAGTTTTACAATTGATCACGTCTGGCACAGAGGAAACCAACAAGGCAGTAAAACTAAAGAGAAAAAAAAGGCCACCATCTGGTGTTGAATTCAAACCCAACAAAACAAAGTCAGAAAAGATATTCTGAGAAAATAATTATTTCAGTACATTGTTTAACTGTACTTGTGTGGGGTCGATCTTTGCTGACTTCTTGTGAAAATGTCACTGGCATCTACTTTTAATCTGCTCACATCTCAAGTTTCTTCGCACTGTATCAGAAATGTACATCTATAACCAAGTATTATAGTTTCTAAGTTTCAATTTTAGGTCAACAGACGAAGTTAATATGACATCATCTTAGTGCAGCAACAGTGAAACATTCATGTGATTGATTAATTGTATTGCTATTACGTGCCCACGTCAGCTGACTTCAAGTCTTCAAGGCAGATTTAACACCTTAGTGGCACCAAATGTGTGGACTGTGGATTATTTAATTTTGGTTGTAAGGACCAAATATTGACCAATCTCACAAAAACTTTCCTTTCACGGGGCCAAATGGCTCAGCTTCACAGCCCAGCAGATCTTCCTGTAAATGTTTTTTTTTTCTTTTTAGTGAATCACAAATTGCTGTAACATTACACTAGGTTGAATTAGTATTGTGAATATTTATTTATAAAGCTTTATTGCTAATAAAATCTAATTGTACTGAACACTGCAATGAACACTTTTTTGAATGATAATCTATACATACAGGATAGTGAAGGAGCAAAAGGGAAATGTGACTGCCTTTTCAAAGTAATACATATTGTATTAAGTGTATTTAAATGTATGAAATAAAGTCTTTATTATCAATAAAAAATAAACAGCATGTTTGAATTACTGCAACTGTTTTTTTCTTCTCTTTAATTTTTCTTCTCCTCTCTTTAATACAATTAAAAAACTTGTTGACTGTACACACATTTATTTAAGGAACATGTTAGATCCTGTGTCCAACACATATGCTGCTAATTAGCTCTCTTTGTGTGTGTGTGTGTTTCTGGTGCTACAGCTGAACATCTGTGTCATTATTCATTAATTACACTCTTACAGGTGTTTACCAGAGACGCATTCCTCTTTATGACACAAGAGTTAGAGATTGGCCACAAGAGCCACTTGGCCACAAGATGGCAGCACCGCTTTAGTTTGGGTGGTGGATCTCCCAGGTTGGCTCTGAGGGCTTCAGAAAGCTCCAGTGTTTTAGACTCGGTTTATTATCATTACACGTAAGGGTCTCTGCAAATCCCAGTAAAAATAAATCATGAATGAACTAGTTTAATCCAAGAAACCACACAGTTGCCGTCAATAGAGTGAGTTCAGCCAGCTGTAGGTACTGCATACGGTTTACAACACTAAATGGAAAGAATTCTCTCTCTTCTCTTCTCATAAGATAAAGAAAAATTTAAATGGCATTATCTGAAAAATGCTTCACACTCACATTAGTACTGAGAGAGAATTAGTATTTCAGAGATGGAGAAAGTTTTTTTTTAGTATGAACATCTACAATAGCTGTTTTTTAATGAACAAAAAAGAAAACTTGAAAACTCAGTGAAAAATGAAGTGTTTTATTAAGTTTTAGCCAAGCACATTCTCTGCCTGACTAAAATGCAGTAGAGCGTGAATAAGATTATTAATTATACCAAAAAATATCTGGTTAAAGAAGCAAAGAAGCACCAAGCATGTCTTTGTACTTGACAGATTTATAGAAAAATGTGAAATTTTTTAATTTGTTCACTTAAAAAGTAGATTTGATTTTTTTCCTATCAGCCATGTTAACGGGTCTGATGTTGTTCAATAAAAAAAACATTTACACCAGTTTCAGCGAAGACTCGTGCTCGCCAGTTTGCGTCCGTAAAGTTGTGACGGATGATACCAACACAACACAGAGGAAGACCTCCATTCACCCCGATCAAGTATTTTCACCACATTTTGGAAGCGACGGGATTATTCATCTAATCCACACTTAATGTGTAACGGCTGAAACAGAACATGGCCTGAAACGTTCTGTTTTAGGGGCCGCCGTGCCAGGAAAAAGATCCTGGAGGAAACGCTGGAACGTGGTTTGAGATGTTTGGGAGGACTGGAGCTGATTCATGGCTCCAACAACTTCCATATTATTGTGGGATTTAAACAGCATTGGCAGAGAACATTACAGTAGGATTATTACTTTTCCAAGAGTGTGACAAATTACTATTTCAAACTGAGCAATAGTTCTACATTTTCCAATCTAAGAAATTACCCTTTGTAAATGTTGTCTCTGAGCTGAATTATCCTCTTTGTAATCCTACTTTCCACCCCCTGATTTGTTTTCCTGATAATATTTCTCAGACGTCTCTGCTGTACAACTGAAATGTACATTCTCAGCTGTCACTGAGGTATCAGCAGTACTTAACTCGTTGACCTGCAGTCATGTCAGCAGAAGTATTACGGTATAGTATGTCTATTTCATGTTACTTACTTCAACTTTGCCACATTTCTGAGGAAAATTCCTGCAAATTTCTACTCCACTACCTTTATTTGATCATAACATCATAACTTTCTTTGAATATACCACTATGTAATGAGCTGTTCTGCACTATGAGTACTTTTACGTTTTCTATATTTTTATACCAATCATTGTTTTACTCTTCTCAGGTTCTGGTTTGAATGCAGGACTTCAAATCAAGTGTTTTTTAAAGCACATGAAAAATTAGACTAAAGTAAAAGGCTTCAATATTGCTCCCATCACTGGCCTGTTGTGTAACCAGCTTCTCTGTCTTCAGCTGTTATAAAGTGTGAGAAGAAACCGATGAATGATTAACATTTACTTGTCATCATCAAAAAAGTAAAGAAACAGAAACAAACACATGAAAAAATCAGGTAAGTTTGTCCAGCTTGAGGACACTGACTGTTGGTGGACAAACACTGACTATTGCGCAACCTGCGACCTCTCATTTACAGGACAGTCTCTCTCCTTCTTTCCACCAAGTCACCCGATGAAGCAGCACACACACACACACACACACAAACCTGGTTGGCCATTGGCCTGCAGGGCTGTGCAGGGCAGGAAGGGAATCATTCACTGTAAACTGAACAAGGACTGGCTTCCTCTGGGAGTCCCCTAGCCTGACAGCAGCCAAGATCCCTGCAACACAAACCACTCTTGCAAACACACACACACACACTCACATACACACACACACATCGTACACACCCTGGAACTGGGACACATTCTCTCATCTGTTACTCCTCTCTCCTCCTTTCCTCAATTCTGTCTTTCTTTACTCTCCCTTCCTGCCTGTCTCTCGGTTTCCAGCCTCCTTTAACCTCCGTCTCTGTCTTGTTGCTTTCTCCTCGCCATTTTCTCCCAGCATTCCCCTCTCTTTCTCTTTCTTTTATATATATTTTAAAACCTTTAAACCTTCCACCATAAAGTTTCTTTTTATCTTTCATTTATCCACATATCTCATCAGATCGTTTACATTTTTTGGGGCTATTTTCTTTCGTTTCTCTGTTTATTCTCTTTTTCATCTTAGAGTTTCCCTAATCTGAAGTCTCCAAATGACCTCGGATCCTTTTTTGGGGTCTCAAAAGCTCACAATGCAGTGCAAAAAATGGCAAAAATGACCCATTTCTCTGTACAGAAAAAAAAAGTCACTGAGCCCCCCTGTGGTTGCTCTGTTCTGCCCCTCTGCTCTCCTCCTTTGCTCTCATCCTGTTCTGGTGGCCTCATCATGAAAACAGAGATGCTTTGTCAACATTACTGCATGCATGCTATTCCCTTCACCTTTCTCCTCCACACAAACAGCCGCTCACACACACACAAACACACACACACACACACACACACCACACACACACCAACAGGAACGGAAACAGGGGATGCATATCCGTCAGCTGATCCAACTGGAAATGCTGACACTGGTCTCCCCATCTGCTGCTGCTCTCTGAGACCAGGGGGAAAGGAGGCAGAGAAGAGGGAGAGAGCGAGAGAGGGGGACAGAGAAAGCGAGAGGGGGAGCATTTTGACAACACAGAGAACTGCCCGGATGCTTGTGGTTGGCCCTACAGCAACTGTTTTCCTAATTGATGATTTGTGCTGCATAGACACATTCTGCAGGGGCTCAAAACACGCAGCTCTCCCCTCAGAGCGGGAGCGAATGGCCTTTGTCAACCAAAGGACCCTTTAGGATTGAGCCACAGAACACCGCAGAAGGGATCCTGACACAGTTGTTCCTAGGTTGAAAGAAACAGAAGAAGAGGGGCTAATACTGTGAAGGGGAAAAAAGAAAAAAATTAAGAGATGTATGCATGCCTCTTTGGTGTGCTGCATGCTTGGCCCTCTTCACGCGGCCCTCATAGGTCCTCCCCCTGCTATTTCACGGTGCCGTATGACCGGCCCGCGAGCGTGTAAGCTAAGAGTCGCTGCACCGTCCTGGCGAAACAAAACACAACAAAACAATGAGACAAAAGCGGCCGAACGCCCCGTTCGGTGCAGCTTTCAGTCTCCAGTGTGCTTGAGGGCTGAGTCTATCAAAGCTGCCACATCAGACATTTCATCCACTTACTGACAGGCAGCGGTGCGTATGTAATTGAAGTAGCTGGCGTGCCGGTGGTTTGGTTGGGGTCATTTTTTCTCAGTATTTTAGGCCTGAATGTTTTGAGTGTATGCGCAGGCAGGGTCTGCAGAAGGCGAAGGGTTAATATAAAGGAGCCAACACAATGAAAGGTTTATTGATACTGAGAATTATTGATTGTTCGATCTCTAAACAAACAAGATATTAAGTCTAAATTTGTGAGCAGTTGAGGTGCCAGGCCAGCTGTTTCCTCCCAGTTTAGTCGTCATGCTAAGCTATACAGCAGACTGCAGGCTCTGACCTCATTTTTAACATCCAGACATGAGAGTGCTCCTCTCATCAGATTCTTGGCAAAAAGGAATAAAAACTGTCTAACTATTCCTATAGCTGATCGAGTATTGAGGGTCCCTGATGAAGGCTGCAGACTGAAATGAGTTGTTGTGGTTAACCAAAGCTGCGTGGCCAAATGTGGATACTGTAGAAAGCAAGAAATGGCACTGGATAAAAAAAATAAATAATGCAAACTGTGAAAGTGTCCCCGAATGCCCCCCCTCCCCCGTTGTCAGACTCTTTTGGAAAGGTTTTACAAATGTGCTAAAATCAATGAGAGATGGAGGATAATGGATGAGGAGATTGTTTCCACCGTCACACCTGCACTCGGCACGATGTGTACCCACACGCACACACAGTCTTCACCCCAGTGTCTCACACGTTTGGAGTATGACTCTGTAAATCACTACTTGTGCTGGGAGAACTGTCATCCATTGTTTTAGTTGAGTAGGCACACACACACACACCTTGTTGAGACCGGAAGCTGGCCTGTCTTCTCAGCTGTGATGTCTCACATACACAAATACAC
>JBAJHX010000067.1:15159423-15177908 GCA_037176925.1 Amniataba percoides
CACACACACACACACCTTGTTGAGACCGGAAGCTGGCCTGTCTTCTCAGCTGTGATGTCTCACATACACAAATACACTCTCACACACGGACCAACTGCAGCGATGACGCCTGTGATGGTCAAAAATATCCTGAATGGAATAATCGGCTGCGAAGTCATACCTCTTTCTTCTCCTTTTATCCTTTTAACATCCTGAGACTTTACGCTTACGCTGCAGCCCGACACCAGAGATTGTTTTAACACACACTCGTTCACTAATGTACAGCGCACACACACTGTGATTATGTCCAAGTTCAAGTTCTTCTAAAGTCAGGATATTTGTTTCTACAGCTCTGTGTGGACACAGCTGATGTCATAACATGTCCCATATATTACTCAGCATCCTTTGGGAAGCTGAGTGCTGTTTCCTCCCGCTGTAAAAAAAAAAAAAAAAAAGCATTTTATTGGTTAGTCTTTCAAAGTATCTGTGACGTTTTAGACTTCCTGATGACGTTCAGAACACAGGAAATTACCCACTGTTCGACTGAATCGCATTGTTTAAGAATGTTATTCACTCATTTTAAGATCAAAATAGAAACCAAAAATTTGGACAGAACGTCCAAGTTCCACTGAAAGGAAGCCGATGAATTCACAAGCAATGATGGTGACGATTTTGACGACGATTCTTGCAGAAGGTGACCAAAAATGGGAATTCAATTGATGTTTCGGTTGGCACAATTCAAATTACTCCTCACTGTTTGAATACATCTAACACAAATACAGCACAAAGACACCTGGTTTTCATTCTTAACTTTCACATCTGAGTATTTGATGTCTTAAATATGAATTTTACAACTTCAGGTTTGTTAAAGTAATCTTAATAAATCTCTCTTGAATCTGATAATCATCTGTTTTTATCATCCACTTTTACAGTCAGACTTCTTTGAATAAATTCATCTTAAAACAAGTGGTGTGAAAAAGAAAAACACCTAAATGTGTCTTTTCTTTTTTTATAATGCACCAGCAGGAGCAAACAAAAGCCCACTCCTCTGGCAAAAACAATTAAATAAAGGCATGACTGCACTTGTGTCAAGGACATGATGCAAAAGGCATTACAGTATCCTCTTTTCATTTCCCTGGAAGTCGTCATGGAATAATTCTTATTCTGGCAGTGAATGCGTAAGCAAAGCCATTACACCCACTCTTCTCTCCGCCGCTGCCCAGTCTCCTTTTCTGGGAAAGAAACGTCCAAGTTTAACCTCTTATCTCTTCCTCTTCCCTTTCCCCTTCCTGTCATTCAGAACATGAAAATACAATTTAAAAAAAAAAGGGGGGGAAAGAAACTTGTCCAGCTGAAGGAAAAATAGATTTCTAAACAAACATGGAGGCCTATTCATGGCGAATGCTTTACATTCCACACATCCCAGATATCTCATACTGTTTGGTTGCGGCCACGGCCATGTCATTGCAGGATATTGTGGCTTCCTCTCGTTCTCTTTCTGTCTCACTCACTCCCCCCATTTTATTCTGACCCTGCTTCCTTTCCTTTTCTGTTTTTAGGCTACATCCTTTTTTTGTGTGTGCCCAGACCAGAGGAGTAGCTATAATTGTCCTCTCGTTCTCCTGAAAGAATGTCTAAAGCAAACCGGCCCTTTTGAAGTGGCCCATTGTCCGCTGACCTCAGAAGGTGAGGAGGTGCGGGAGGGGCTGAGAGGCCGGGGCTAATGGAAAGGTGAGCAAATAGAACTAAAGAGGAAGGGAAGGAGAAGAGAAGAGAAACGTCGGGAGGCAAGAGAGGAGACGAAATCCTGCCGCAATATTGCTGATTAAGATTAAAGCCACATTTTTCACTGCTGAATTTTTATAGTGTTGTTTACCAGTCAGAGGTCTACACCAGCGTTTCCAGACCGATCTCCAGTTCAGTGACTACATTGTGATGCCAAAACAATACAAAAAATATTCAGTACCTCTTCAGCTCGTCCAACCTGCCTCCTAAAAAGTCAATTTACATACAACTAACCAAAGTTGAGGAGAAAATGGGGGTTCATATCCTGTGGCCCAGTGTTTAGGCTAAAAGAAACAAATATGTATACATAAAAAACGCAAATAAGACACAATTACAAAAGAAAAGCAGGAAGACATTTGTCCAAAAAAGGTTAAAAATCTGCACGTTACATGTGTGGGCCAATTAAGCTGGTAATAAAGAGCAGCAAATAGCTTCCTCCACTCTGCTGAACACATTAGACAGCACCGGCGATATAAGAGATCGGTGGAAGCTTAAAACATCACGGTGTTATCCTTTCAAGTGCACCATCGAAGCTGAACGCAGCACTGCTCTCGTTTGAGGTGAAAGCTCCACGTGATCGCGGTTCAAAGTGCTGCTCCTGGGCCCAGATGGACTGCAGCGCCAGCACGGTTTTATGTTTGATTTATAAGGGAACCGCTTCGAGCGCACGCTCAACTTTGTTTTACAGCTTCATGCTGCCGTCCGGCGTACCTGCCCCGGGCTCAGGGCACAGGCAGGTCTTAAAGGGACGACTCTCTTTTTCCATCCCTTTAGTTATTTTCAGGCTCCCTCTGTTCCGGCCTCTTCTCTCCACAGATTTTGTCTGTATAATTTGACTTCAAATGAATGCCACCAGCTTCTTGCTCGAAATAGCAGGTCTCTTACTGTAACATGACAGTGGGAGGGTTCGTCAGCTGTCCAACAATAAGGAGGGAACAGACTGAGCTGGTTTTGATTTAAGAACACAGAGCAGCTTATGTGTCATTTTACGAAGTGGCTGAACGTTTCATTCATAATCAGCGCTGCTGGCCCATGTTACTCAAAGTGCTTTAAGAATAACACAAGGCAAACAAGCAAAACCATTCTTAGTTTGATATAAGCATAGCAATAGTAGCCAAAAGTATAATAAGTATTTTATTTTAATGGTTTCCCTTAATATTAGCTTGGTATGAAAATCAGTTTACAGAGACTTGGAAATGGAACAACATGTAATCCATCCAAGTTTTTTTTTTTTGCCCATGCTTTTTTAGGGAGGAAAATGCCTATGCCGACTTGTGGTACGCTTCCCCGAGGTTTATGTGACTTGATCAGAAGTGACAGTTCAAGCCAAAGTTTGGTTAACATAAAAAAATACAAAACAAAACTCAACAAGATAGTTATAGAAATGGTGGCAAGCATTTAAAATCACTGCGTGGAAATGGCTTTTTGCTTACGTAAGTCTTACGTAAGTAAGTTCAAAATTAAACTGGGTCCAAATGAGGTGAAACTCTCCCGGTAGGATTTCCGGTGTAATGTTGACATTAGGAGGTGTTTACCAAGCATTTACTCAATTCTGAAATCAATAGGCAACCTGCGTTTATTTTGAAAGACTGAATACTAAGAGCACACAAACACAAATGCAAGGCCACAGATAAAAGACCACCTTTAAATGTTTAATGTAGTTCACACTGGTTTCTGTTTAAAGAGAAACAGCGCTCAGTTCAGGTGTAAAATTGTTTGCCTCAGCGGCCTCCAAATGTCTCCCCATTACATGTGAAACTGAAAACCTCCGATCCAAAGCCTACGTAAGTCCACTTAACTCTGCTTTTCGTTCTTTCTACCAAATCTGAGGAGTTATCTGGATATTTAGCTTGCTTATTTATATTGCTGGTGAGATTATCGCAAACCAAAGCAGTGAGCTGAAAGACACGAATATACTTCATAAAACTGAGGACAGCTGCAGATTCAGGTGGCAATTATCGGTGGGTTTCGTCACCTCTTTAGCATGCTTAGTTTTGTCGACCATTGTTAAAATAAAAAAAAGAATATTGATCAGAGCAGTTCTATTATTAGAAAAAGTTTTTGTGTTTTTAGATTCTGGCTTTTGCTTCGAGTAACTGAATCATTCCCTTTAACACAATTGCTTTAACACAAATGAATCATGTTTTTGGGCAAATGTCACAACGGCAAAAAGTGCCAGTGTGTGTTCAATGAGTGTGTGTGCGTATGTGTGTGTGTGTGTGTGTGTGTGTGTGTTACAGTCATGGGAAACAAGGCTTTTAGCAAGCGTTTAAAAAACATTATGTCCTAGCAGCTTTTGCAGTCTTCCGACCACCAACTCTCACCTCCTCTTCTTCTTTCCATTTGTCTCTCTCACTCTTATTCAAAAACACAAACTACTTGCGAATCACACACACACACACGCACACACACACACACACACACACAGGCAAACACACTCCCTGCCATGGCCCAAGGCACACAGTGTACAGTTACTCACATCCCCAGGAAGCGGAGGTATGACATCACCTTATCATCTCCTGTGGGCCCATGGGAAGACTGGAGGGGGGTGGGGTGGGGGTGGGGGCAACGGAGCAGAGTCCAAGAAAAAAAAAGATAGAGAAAGAGAGAGATGAAGGAGAAATAAGGCAATAGAAAGGTAGAGAAATGGATGGACAGACGAGGCGATGGAGAATAACGCAAAAGCGATTCTGACATCACAGCAAAATATGATGAATGGGCTGTTTTCCCTCTCACGCTATTGTGGCATCAAAGCTGTTACTGTCAATCGCACAACAAGCGCTAACAAAGACACGCAAAGACACACAAACAAGCACCCGAGACTTACTTTATATGGCATGTGTTAAAAACAGAGACCTCTGAAAACAATCACTGCGGTCGGTGTAATAATCCTAGTTATGCATGCTCTGAAAAGAGGTCAGGTTGAGGAAATAAACAGTGTGCTGGGTTTTATTACTCACACATGACCAAGAATCACTCATTATCAGGACTGACAGTACGCAGGAATCCAGTGGTTGCCTCTTAGGTAAGAAATTAGTTCTGAACTGAACCATAAAATTGCATTTCCACTCACAGACAAAGCATAAAGACATTT
The DNA here is from genome assembly GCA_037176925.1 of Amniataba percoides. Taxonomy (NCBI): domain Eukaryota; kingdom Metazoa; phylum Chordata; class Actinopteri; order Centrarchiformes; family Terapontidae; genus Amniataba; species Amniataba percoides. The sequence goes on from JBAJHX010000067.1 coordinate 15,164,282, forward strand.
CAGGAAACAAACATACCCATATCCCAAGACCACATTGCTACCTATACTTTGTCAGTATGAAATTCTCCATTGAAAGTATATAAATGTCTATACTGAGATGAAATCACTCTGTAGAGTTTGGAATATGGAGAATTCAGTTTGCTTCTGTCAGCAGTCAGAACAGCACCACATTTGTCCACAGGAGAAAAATGAATAGCAACATTGATCTGCTGTAGAAAAATAATATTTAGTTATGCATTTCATTTGTTATTATTGTATGCTTCTTTTTACATACATGAAGCAAATCTATTTCTTTTCTGCTCGTTTCCCTCAGTCTCAGTCCTCCAAAGTCTCTGAAGCAAAACTGAAGTTTTCCCTCTGCTAGTATACACAACAGTCTTCAGATAATACAACTGCAAAACAAGCACGAGACAGTGTGCTGTCAGACACATGTATAGGAAATATATTTAGTTATGATGGTGGTCTTACTGAATCAACCCAAAAACAAAAACAATAAAAAAAAAGGTTTAGTGCGCTTGCTTTACATCCAAAATGAAACTAAAATAAAAATAATGAAGCGTCCCTGATTGAGATTGGGATAAAGCATAACATATCACAGGACTGTTCCATTTGATGAAGAGCGTTCGATGCCTCAACATGGTATGACATGTCATTACATGGCCTGATATCAACAAACACTGTGTTAAATCCAATGGTGCTGCGTTACACCAAGAACTTCCTTGACTCTTGTGACCCTTACATTTTTGTCCTGAATAGACAGATTTCAAGCACTTCCCTTTGCCTTGAACCTGAAATGACTTCTTTCATACGGGTCAAACTTTTTCAAATCTGAGAAATTGCAATTTATGAGTTGAAAAGAACTTTCTTTAAGAATTTTCTCATTGCTGGGAGCAAAATAGATCTTTAAAAGAAAAAAAAGATTCTTTGTGACAGCAAGTGAGAATGAATAAAAAAATGGGGGAAATGTAACGACAGCATGTCAACACAGAGTCTTGCAAAAATAAATGTATCAACAAATCTAATGTATTAATAGGCTCAACAATTGTTGCATAACAATTATCTATACTTAACCCTTAACTAACAGCAACTTAACAGTGTAAAAATATCTTTGATTAACGTCACTAGGGTGGGAACAGGCATAAAACACAAAGTTCACTGGAAAAATTAATCACCTACAGTCAGTGATTTGTGTGTGTGTGTGTGTGTGTGTGTTTGAATGAGACACAATGAGATGAAATAACTGTTTGAGCATTGAGTCAGTCCAGCTCTCTTTATCAAACCGGCTGAGAAAGAGCAAAAGAGCACGGTCCGCACAAAAATACCCTTAAAGTCAAACAGCCACTTACAATAAATGATGTCTGTCAAGTGAAATTAGTTTTTCTTTTAAATGTAACATGGATTTAATGCGGGTCTCACTGCAAAATATTCTTCTTTCTCCTCAGTGATCACCAATGTGACTTATTGTTCTCCCCGTCTGTTTTTCATGTGTGTCCAAAAGAAATTCAACAGGTGGAAAACACCACATGCACTGTATTTTTAGTCGCTATTTTAATAAAAGTAAATGAGTGACTGCGAATCAGAGCATCAGCATTGATAACGCCTCTGATGTTTCCGCTCAGATAAAAGTTGTGCATCATCATGCAAACTAAGCAGACAGATCATCGGGTACGCAAATTTATTTCCATACCGGAAAATGCTCACAACTCATCATCAACATGTGGAAGTGAAAAACAAATCTGAACTGAATGCAGTAAGGCACCAGAAAGTCAAGTTGATTTATGATGAAACAGTTCAAAAACCCTCTTCTGGCATATAGGGCAGTGAAACTTGAATTTCAAATCTAGAGGGCTATTCATCACGTTTTCTTGTGTGTCATAGGTAAATCATCTCTTCCTTTCTTTAAAAAAGCCCCCTGGGATCAAAGTGACCTATGGCACACAGAGACAGACCTATTAAAAGATCCTATTAGTGCTACTAAAAGGTCACAGGTCTGATTCTGCGACAGACGGCACGGACGGTCTCGTGGCCTTTCGAAGCGACAAGATGTTAGTATCAGCAACATCAAAAAATATAGGCAGCAATGTTAAGTATGTTTTGAAATTTCTATAAAAAGTCTATGTACATTTTTTAAAAAAGGAACAGAAACTACTATCACATTTGGACACTATGAGGTGAGGGCATCACTGAGATATAATCCCATTGTCTGTTATTGTCTGAGACATGTCATCCACTTAGTAAAAAGCCGCGCTCAGGCGTCACAATGTGGCATTGGTCTAAAAATGGCTCCAGGTCTATTTATAGATTAATGGATGGATGGGTGGCTGTAACTCCCCTCAATGTCACCGAAGCACAATGACATAACAAGAGCCGCGCTGCTGCCGTTGTGCTGATAGCAACTGAGGGCAACACCTTATGAAATAGCGGCTGATTGTAAAGCTCCACATAGTACAATATTTGGAGGATTTATCCATAAATCACACAATGTGCACATTTCCCTGACCCAGATTTCCTCCAAGTGGTGATAAAATGTCTTTGCCGTGAGTTCGGCCATCGCTGACGGGCCGGTTTCATCACCTTCACCCGCTGCTGACCATGTTCAACGTCACAGTTTTAACGTAAGCGAACAGGGCGTGCGGCATCTCATCCAGCAAGCTATGATTCTTTCCTTCATGTTTGTGTGCAAGCGTGCGTTTATGTGTGAGAGTGTGTATGTGTGTGCATGTGTGTCTGTGTTTTACTAAATATAGCTTTGTTTCCCTGGTAACACCTGAGGATCATACTAATACCTTTAGCGCATCCACATTTTTGTCAATGAAAATGTAATATTCCTCAGCCCATTCAGCAAATACTCACCTGCATTTGCAAAAAAAAAGAAAAAAAACATTCTTCCTTTCACTCTTTTTTTGCCCTCTTTCACATATTTCAGCAGCCACATATACAAAAAGGCATATGCTCTCATAAATAAACACACACACACTCGCACACAGACTCCCCTCCACCTCCCAACATGCATTTGTGATCACATAAAGTCAGATTCGCTCCGGAGGGGGTGTGTGGAAAAGAGATCCATTATTTTAGCTTCTGCCTGCCGCTTTTGTGTGCAGCTCAGCAGCTGAAAGGGAGCGATCAGCCAACCATAACAATCCATAATGGCTTTTCTGCCTCATCCACAAGTCTAGAAGCGTGCCTCCGGTCGGGGCTATCCCCATGTGCCCCCCCATACCACCACCCCTCCTCCTCTTCCCCCCATCCCCCTCTGCCACCCCTGATGTCTGTGAGTGTGCACACGCAGTTGGATGGGTAAGGACTGTTTATTTGTGTGTGTGTGTGTGTATGTACGGGAATTCGGGGCCATGGCTGTGACTGTGACAGCGGAAGACCCCATTGAAAAGGAGTGGAGTCAGCCAGTGTGACCGGGGGGCCCTGAGCCTGTCTGATCACGCAACAACAGGGGCACCAGGCTCAGGACCGGCACAGAGCTGGCTGCTGGTTGGATGTTCGGCCGGGGGATCAGCCTGGAGTTCGGGGCAGAAAGTCTCCTTGTAGCTTCATCAAAAAAAAAAAAAACTCAAACAGTGAGAGCTCAAACAGTAGCCTGAATAAACCAGAATGTGATGCTCTGTGGAAAACTTAAAACTACATGAATCACTGAAACAACATCAGTGCCAGCTAAATCTGAAAATGCTGTGAGTCCACGGCAACATTTCCAACACTCTGTCCACATTGAAACAAGATAGAAACTGCAAACGTTCTTCTTTCCCTCTTTTTTTAGTAAAACAGATCACTAAATACCATCATCTGAAGGTTCATTCTGTTGCCTCCTTCTTTCCATCATCACTTGTATTGTGTTTGAATACAACCAATAGTTTAGTTGTTCATGGATCAAGACAATGAATTTAAAACAAAAAATGATTGCAGTGTTTTTATCCATTCTGGGGAGTGTTTGGATGTGGAAAATGTCCAAGAAAAACTTGCAATTTCCAGATTTATGTAGCTCAAGATCAAATCATACTCACATCAGCACATCTGGGAGAGTCCATGTGACATGAGTTTCATTCCACGTCTCTACACGCACGCTAATTTATCTGTGGGCATGTGTTTGTATGTAGTAGAAAGGCCTGACACACTCCAGTACAGATTGTGCAGGCAGTTGTGTTTATGCAATGTTGAGTGTCTACTACACAGCCATGTTTACACATAAGTATCATCAGTTGCAGAAAGTACAATTTGGGCATAAACATTGAGAGTAGTGTGGACATGGTCTACCTGAAGCGGATGGCAATTTAGCACACAACCACACACACAACACAACACAAATATACAACACTGGAAAATCTAATTCTGAATATTTTATCCCAGTACTTTGTGGATACACAATGGTTGATTTAAATTTTGAATTAAAAAAAGACTCTCTCAAGTACGAAACAAGCTTTTACAGTTAGATCAGAGCCTAAATTACACATGTTGTATTTCCCTCCATAAAGAGTGCTGGAAAAACCCACAAACCGACTTCGTTAAAATTTACCTGATGAGAGCAAAATTCCTGCACATTTTAAAGCTGGGCAGTACAGTTTGGTATGAGTTTGGTCAGGTATACTGCGAGAAGTCCCAGCCCCCATCATACTGCACAAAATAAGACAATGGATTGATGGACGGATGATTGGGTGATTGGTTTTATGACTTTTATGACACAGATGAACCAAAGACAAACAGGGGTTAGAAGAAAGTAAAAGTGCTAAAAAAAAAAGCAAATAATATTAGTAATAATAGATAAGATATTCTAAGTAAGTATATGTAAAAATCATTAAAAATGACTCAGGTGCAATCTGAATACAACAAACTGTGTTAATCTGCTCTAACTGAGAGACAGGAAGCCAGTCTAGCACCTCTCTCATCATCCTTAACTGCCAACACCTTATACCTCCCTGAATTAACAGCCCTTATTTACAGGAGCATCAGTGTTTAGGCAGCGGTGCTACCTCTACAGTAAGTGCCTCCTCCTTCCGCTGCTCTCCGCTGACCACTCCCGGGGGAGCAGCATCCATTTTAGGGAGGAAAAGAGCGCCGGAAGAAAGGCAAAATGATGGAGGAGGAGAAGAGGAGAGGGAGGACTGAGAGAATTAAGGTTATGCGTTGGGTCGGGATGGGGCGGGTGGGCCGGAGAGCAGCGGCGGGGTCGAAAAAGTGAAAATAGGAGGAGATGAGAGGAAGGGAGGAAAGGAGAGTAGACGGAGAAAAAGAGAGGGAAATCAAGTAGCCATCCGGTGATCATTTTACAGGCTGAGGGGAAGTGTTCCTGGAGAGGGGATGGAGCCAGACAAATGACTGAATGAGAGCTAAGTGGGTGGCAACACGGGACTATTACAGAGCTACAGGCCTTCTTCAGTCCTACAGGTAGACAACGAGAATCACAGAGGCAAAGATACAAACAGGAACATCAGTCAGGCTTAGAGAGCGTTTACTTTTTATTTACATCCCAAGATGAAGAGAAAGATAGTGGAATAAAGAGACATATAAGCGTGTCAAGGAAGCACACATTTTCAAAAATGATTTTTTAATAGTTTTGTTTTATTTATCAAGCTTTGCAGACAGTTTTAGGGTGATATTCGGAACCAACCCAGACCTTCAGATATCAAGAAACAACAAGGCAGCTGTGTGGTTGTCAGCTCAACTTACATTGATGTCTTTAAGATGCAGGACTCAAGAAGATCTGTAAATGCTGTTAAAAAGATCACGTTAGAGAAAAGGAAATGAAATAGAGTTAACATGCTGCAATGGCAATGCTAATATGATGTTTTTCAGCGTGTTTATCAAGGTCACCATAAATCTAAAGTGTTTTTAAAACGACAATGACTAAACCTGCTTGCGCCTTTAACTTTCACTTTTTGGATTTTTAAATCATTTGGTTAAAGAAACAAAATCCTGCTAGTGTCTTCCGCTGCCATCCTCTTTCCCTTAAGCCTCTTATCCTCCACTATTACGAGACCCTCCCTCTTCAGCCTCTGTGATGACCGGGCCCCTCTGCATTACACATTATAAATTAACAGCCCCATGTGTTGACGGGAAACATCAAGCGTGCGGTGCACTCTGAGCGCATGAGAAATCGCAGGGTTTGTCAGAGAATTGAATGTTGTAAAGCAAAGTTAGTGGTAGCAGAAAGGCAGATGGTAAGGCAGAGGAGGTGAGTTTACCTTCACAGAGCAAGAGGAATACAAGACAGATGGTCATTTGTTGACTAATCGCTCACTGAACACCTTTGGCGCGTTTTCACTCCAGCCGGACATGGCCGAATAAAAACCCAACTGACTTTTCCTCTCTTTGCATGAATCTGGAGCTCCCTACGAATATTTTTTTTTTTTAATTCCATGTCACCACATAAGACCATATTTCTTTACGCCCTCAACAGGCTTCATGCTCCCAAGGGCATTATAAATGTCAGACTCTTCTGAATGTAGCCGATATCTTACGCAGCGCTCCCCAAACTTCAAAATGAGAGGAAACCAAATGAGGTGCGATGATGATGAGAAAACTGAGCACCAGGTGTCCCCGTCTCTCCTCTGTCTGCCCCCACTTAAAAACAGACGCGCTCGCTTCTCTTTCTTTGTCTTCCTCTCTCGCCCCCCCACCTGGTCTGCTTGGCAGCCTCGCAGTCCTGGGAAACGAGCGAGAGATGCTGGAGAGCATTTGGTTTCAGCGCTAACAGATATCATAAACTTCTGGTGAGAATCTAATAAAGAAAGTGCTCTCTTGCTCTCGCTCAGGAAGGCAGAATTATGCAGGAACTTATAGAAAAGATTATTGCCCGTCTATCTGTCAGGGCTTGCGGAAGCCGTTCGGGTTACGACTGAAGTCATGAGGGTTGTTAGCGCAAAATACGACCATGAAACATGTCAACTTTTGAACGAAATGGCCAAAATCAGATTTACAAGCTGAACAAGTGTATCCCTTTGTGTCTCTGCATGTCGGTGTGCCAATTCTTGTTTGTATCTGCTTGTGCATGTGTGTGTGCATGTGTGTGTGTGTGTGTGTTCTGCAGTCCTGTAAGGCCCCTGGTATCCAGCAGAGGAATGCAGCAGTCTCTTGAAAAGTAGTTATCAGCTAATGAGAATTCCACTCGGAGCAGGAAGGAAGGGCTTAGAATGCGTGTCCCTCAGCGAATTGGGGCGAATGTTAATCACGATGCCTTTAAGTGCACGCTCTCTCTCTCTCTCTCTCTCTCTCTCTCTCCCTCTCTCTCTCTCTCTCTCACACACACACACACACACACACAGACGCACGCTTGCATGCATGCACACACAGGAGTCTAGACTGAGCGGAGAGCTGCAGAGCCTGACACATGAATGGACGGGAGGGAGGGGGAAGATCGGGAGAGAAAGAGAGGATGTTTTTTAAAAAAAAAAACTAGGCTTGGTGTTGTCTTCGTGGTTTGGAACTAATTGGTTTCAGATGAAAATCAGCGCGTGCAAACTTGAGAAGGCCTTAATGTTCTGTTGCCTCGCGCCCCATCTCCCTTCCACAAAGCGTCCTCCGTCTCTCTGTCTTTCCCTCGCTTTCTCCTCCTCCTCGTCTTGTCGTCTTCCCTCCGTCCTGACCAGTCACCAAACATTTTGTGTCAACTTTTCAGTGTCATGGAGGTCGTAGCTCAAGTCAGTTGCTCTGGAGTAAAAACTACAGGAACGAGTTCACATATAACATGTAAATCGGAGGCCTCTCTCTTGTTTTCTGTTTCCATACACTGACCACTTCACTTTCTAACTTTCTCCCTCCTTCCCTCTCTCTCTCTCTCTCCTTCAATCTATCTTCCAATCCATCTCTGTCCCCTCTCGCTCTGTCTCGCTTTCTCCCCATTTTGCCGTGAAGGACACCGGGCCTCTGGAGATCCCATCCCTCAGGAAGAAAGCAAGCGTCCCCCTCCCTCCCACTGTTTTTTCATAACCTATTATTTATGTCTGACAGACCTCCTCCAGACAAATGGCTGCCATATGGAGAAAGAACGGCAGAGGAGAGGGAAGGAAAGGAAGGAAAAACTCTCTCCGCGTCCTCTTTCTCTCAGGCATTGCGAGTTTCTCTGTAGGGGTTTTGAAATTTCGGTTTTCTTTTTTGACGACTGCGTTAGCGTTTCCCGTTGCATGGCTCCGCGTCCAGCGCCACGCGAACGGCCGTGCGTACATGTGAGCCGCCTGCCGTCCCATCGAGCTGATGGAGATATCAATCCTGTCTCATTGTAAAGAGATGTACAGCTTCTGCGGGCTGTAAACCACGACCGCACTCACACCATATCTGTGGTCCACGGGGGACACATTTCTCTGCCGTATACATGCGAAGCCTTTAAGAGTCTGGTAGCCCCACACCTCACAATTTAGACCGATGCCAACTTTTAACTCAAAGAAAAGGAGTAGTAGTGGCTGTTATGTAGCATGATAGAAATGTTGTCTTGGGTGGATCTGATTTGTTGCAAGTTAGCCACAGCCAAAAGTTAATTTTACCTTTACTGTGCAGCTTACGTCATTGCTTTGCAAAAGTTCTCAGCTTTTTCAGACACAGCCTTAATTTTGACAAGCACAGTGCAGAGGTGTAACTGCAGCTCTGGCACATTCACACCTTATATGTTGTATATTGATCTGACACTGGGCTGTAAATAACCTGGAGCACTAACACCAATTTGCAGTAAAATTGAAGAAATTGGATAACATTTTGAGAACACTGCAGGTTTGTAAACTGAGTATTTCTGGATCTGACCATCCACCTGCAATATGATATAAGTTTCTCCTCTGACTGCGGCAAAATGTTAAAACCTTTAATTGAATGATGTGCAAATAGAGAAAGTTGAGAGAGAGAGAGTTGACAATCACAGAACCCCCCCTCCCCCTCCCCCCCTCCCAAAAAAGGAAATCACACTTGGTTGACAAAAAAGCAGTTTGATGGACCTGATATTTTTTAATACACCCTCACACATCTACACCTAAAAAAAGAGGCAAATGAAGCACGTGTACCATTGGTGCTTGATTCATTTGTCACATCCTGCAGAACAGATGAACATCACTGGAAACACACAGTGATTCACATTTTCAGCAGTTCACTGTCCCTGCAGATAGAATAGACAGATGGATAAATGACAAATCTTCCCTTCTTCTTTACTGTAGCTTCTTTATTCCTCTTTTTTTGCATTTTGCCTGTGTTATTCCTTCCTTTTTAATAATGTTTGCCCTTCTTCCGTCATTCTTCCTGTCTCTTCTTCACTGCTCTCCAGAGTCACTCTTCCTGTCAGAATAAAAGTGTCTCTCATGTCTGGTCCCCGAGGGAGCAGCTGGCCAGCTAATCCCCGATGGGGCCTTCTCCTCCTCCTCCTCCTCCTCTTCCACCCGCCCCCCCTGGATCTCCCTTCCTTCCTTCCTTCCTCCCTCCATCTCTCGTGTAATAGCTCCCTTGTTCCTGTCGGACAAAACAGCACCTTTGTGGCCTCCCTCTTTCTCCATCTCTCTAACCCTCCCACCCCACCCCTCTCTCTCTCTCTCTCTCTCTCTCTCTCTCTCTCTCTCGCGGTGAAGGAACATTTAAAGCAGGGAAATTGTAAACAGCAGGTTTTCGGGCCTGGAGGCCGAGGCAGAGTCCGGCTGGGCTCAGAGTCCAGCAGAGCAGAGAAGCAGGCCTTTGTTACTGGGGGATTAGTCTGGGAGGTGAGGGTAGGGCTGCCACCTCCATCCATCCAGCACCATACCCCCACACCTCCAACTCTAATCACCACCACCAGCGCAACACACCCTGTTACACACACACACACATAAAATTACGGAAATTTGAAACTCAAGATGCTTTCCAGGTCATAAAAACAGAAATATAATCTCCACCACTTTTCACTCCATATTCAAAGATGTTTACTTGGTTGAGTTTGACCTAATATGTGCAAATCAGTATTAGTCGTTGCATTAGTTATTCATTATGGCACTTTAGTCACCGTTAATGTTACAGTCATCTGGGGAAAACGACCATCTGTGTTTAACATTGTGATTCAATAAGGAAGGCAGCATTTTTCCTCCATAATGAATAATGAATGAGCCATTACCTGCCGTCTGTCTCCGATCTCCCTCTCTGCCTTTGTTTCATTGTGTTGATTAGTTTCGCTTTCTACGGTTTCTTCTGGATGGATGCTGTGAGCACGGCCGCCTTGTTCTGCACGTCATTTACCGCCACACGAGTGGATACATGTTAAACGACATCTCGCCGGAGGAACCTTCGAGAAAAAAGTTTTAAAGAGAAGAGAACAAAGGTTAAATGGAGGATGTTGAAGGTGTCCACGATAGTAGCCGTCCAAAGTCAAATAGAAGTGCATCCATGTGCATCCATTTAGCTCAATGCCAAGAGAGGAAGGCTTAGATGTTGAGAAGCTAAAGATGTGCTATGAGCAGAGAAAAAAGTGAGTGGTACTTTTTGCATTGATGGTGCTCCAGATGTCTTGCTTGTGATAAAAGTGATAAAAATTCAGCTCTTCATGTTGGAAAAAATATATACATTTCATCCATCCATCCATCTATTTTCTGTAGTGCTTATCCTGTTTCACAGGGTCACAGGGAAATATGTATTTGGCTTGTTTAATTTAATTGTCTCATTCATCTCATCAAACCCACTCTGCATATAAAAATTGCATTTTCATATTGAGAATGTGGTGGAGTAATTATTGCATAACTACCCCATATTATTGAAACCAAGCCTCACAAACACACACAACCTTGGACTGCATGTGAGGACTGTATTTCCAAAATGAGACAACACAACAACTGCTCTAGCTTAACGACAGCTGACTTGAAAATAAAAATCTAAATAATAATTGAAGAAATTTGTGATTTCTTGAGACTTGCAAAAGAATCACAGTGTCATCTTTTATATCTGAGTCTGGACCATATTGGGGATTTTTGGACAAAAAAATGCAGCCTGACAGCTTTGATTTGCAGCCATTAATTAAAAACACAGTAGGTGTCTGCCTTCGTGCCAGACCATTCAGCTGAGGCTTTAAATCTTTGCACTATAGCAGTTGGGTGTACAAAAGGGCAGTCCATCAGCACTGACCAGTATTAACCATCCATCAATACCTCACTGTAAATCACAAAATGACATTTCCTGTCTTCTGAAGAAATCCCCTGCATGTGGCTGGAAGGTGTGTGCCCTAAAAGCACACGTGCAAACTGGCGAGATCGATCAAACGCCGCGGCCGGGGCTTGATGTGCACCGGCCGTGGGGAGAATGACAACCTCATGTTGAAGATTTAGCGCTGAGCTGGAAATGCAAAGTGAGGCAGGTTAGCATCGCTCTTTGATGAGAGATATCAAATGGCTTTTGAGGGTTTTCCTCTCTCTCCCTTTTATGTTCCTCTCTCTCTCCCTCTTCCATCCTCTGTCTCACTCTTGGGTTTGCGCTGAACTTTCCATCCACAGCTTGCCTCTCCCTGTGTGTGTGCTTTGAACTCCTCAAACTGTTCTTTTGAAGGGCAGAGTCATAAAACGTCCTTTTATGCAGGCCCGGTCTCTTTGATGGGGTTGTCACTTTGTACAATGCTCCACTCTAAGCCTCAGAAACTTCAGACAGGCATGACCACACCCACGCAGACGCACAGACCGACACACAGATAGACCCCATGACTGACAGGGAGCCTGTCAGATATGCTGCCTTTACATTCTTTACATACTTTTTTTCTTAAGTAACTTGAAATTAAGACTGTGGCTGACTAAAGACATTCAGGCATTAGGAAAAGGGCACTGATAAGATCTTGATATAACGATATTTCAGTGATTTAAGGCTAAGTTCAGTCCAATTTGAGCCCAGCATGAAACACATGCTCATTTATTTGAATGGAGCAAGTCCAACAGAGCAGTGGGGGAGAAAACGCATGGGGTGATTTAAATCCCCTAAAAAAATCAAACATTCATGTCTCATAAATTGATAAATGATCTGCCATCAGTTCTACATATCTGATGCTGTAGTGAAAAATACATATTTCCACACAAATTAAATAATTTATAGTTTTACATCTGTACAGGTCTATATTAGCCAGAGACGCTGACTTTATCTTTAATCAGTGATGATGATGGGGTGACCATGCCTGCACCCATAGGATCACAGAATGGTTTGATGAATATGAAAATTTCGCGAATCATATCCTGTGGTCTTCACAGTAACCACATATCAACCAAACTGAACTCCTGCGAGACTTTTGACGACGTGTCGGACTGGACTTTGGACAAATGCCAATGATTCCTCCAGAACAGTTCAGAGATTTACAAAATAAATGCAAAAAACATGATACCTTATTGAGACAGTAAGACACCTTAGTTGATGGGTTGTTTTTCCTTTGACACCAATTTTTATATTGTATCAGTTTGCTCCAACTCTTCATGGTCTTGTGCATTATTGCTGAAAAGTTTTATAGATTAAAACAGTCATTTTAACGGGATTTGATGAACTGGATCTCCTCTCCTGACTGTTTATCTCCATGGTTTTTGACTTCCCAACAAACTTACAAACAACAAATCTCAGATACGTGAGGTCAGTGTTTCTGTGACTGCTCTGCTAAAACCGAGTGATCCAAACAGGGCCTGCTTGCAGCTGCTTAACAATATGACGGTTATGTAACTTTGACAGAAAAGTAAAGATGGATCTCAAGACAGCTTCTAGTGTCAGGAAGAGTATTTTCACAATATACTCTCCTCTCGTGAGTCGCAGCCTATCAGAGATCAAAATGTCATACGCTGGCACCGTTTTGGACTGCATACTACCTGATTTGAAGTTAATTGGCTAAAACACTCAAATCCTTAAACATGTCAGTTACAGAGTACAGAGATGCTGGACAAGCCTAGTTTCTAACCCGAAGCTAGACAGGCTGTTTGGGAGTTGGGGCAGCCACTAGGCCCCAAACCACCACACATGTTTACCATTGGAGCCTCTGTTGTGGTGTCACACCCTGTGAATAATGCACATTCTGTCTTTCATCACCTGTTTTTTTTTTTCTTTTTCACCCATGACTCCTGTTCACTCTCACCATCTGTTTTCTCTGGAATTACTTGATCTTTGATATTGGAGGGTTTCTGTTTAAACAATAAAAATTGGTTTCACGCCTTGGCTTTTCTTGCATTGTAATCTTCACGTCTGGAGGACTTGACTGACTCCAGTCCTCTTCTGTCTTGGAACCATCCACAAAAGGAAACATCATGTTGCTATGGTATGGTATGGTATATTCACGATGAATAGAAGTCTATCTTTGTCCCTATAACTATCCAGTTAGCCTTACAGCTCAGTGTGGCTGTGTTTCTATCTCCTACTCCTCCATGCAATATGTAAAATTGACAGAGTAGTCCATATCTAGTTGTGTAAACTGCAAACAAAGTCATTGTAACTCTGAAGCTTTTCTTGCTACTGTGTCGCAATAAAAGCCTCTCTCTGCCTGGCTTTAAACAGCAAAATTAAGCTGATGGCTGAAAGTACATGCAGAAAGGTACAAAGGAAATCAAACTCAAAACCACAGAGATTAATCTGGGATCTACAAAAGTACTTCAAGCTATGCACAGTGAAACAGAGGGGCTAACATTTGTACATAATATGGTGCATGTGGTATATTATGGCATTGCTTGGTGTGGAA
>JBAJHX010000067.1:15178008-15193495 GCA_037176925.1 Amniataba percoides
GCACAGTGAAACAGAGGGGCTAACATTTGTACATAATATGGTGCATGTGGTATATTATGGCATTGCTTGGTGTGGAAGGTGGTGTGGTGTGATATTTGCTTCATATTGCAGATCATCCATCAAAGAGACAGCCTGAAGTCAGCAGTCTGTGATAACAAATCCTGAAGTGCCTTGCAGAAAGCCAATGGATCCCCACCACTAGGTGTGCTGTTGCAACTTCAATGTACTTGAGAAGGCAAGACTTCTCCCTGGGTAAGATAACCTGTCCACCACTGCCTCATTGGCAGGCCATTAAAATTTTTTTTGTCTTCTAGAGTGGTATGCCAGACTTTCTGTTTTTGCATGATATTAAAACACTAGTGTATAAAAAAGTCTAATCTTCCAGGTGTATACAGTAGACGTATCATGTCTTCTGTTCTCTTGTTACTTCCCAGTTGTCAAACTGTGGCCATTACAGTCTGGGTTGGGTTTCCCCACAAGCATCCCAACACTGAGACGATCTTTGTTCCATTGTAAGCTGTGAGCACTGAGAGGCTTTTGGGAAGCTGGAACCTGTGTGTTCCCAGGATCCTTTTCACCTGAAAGGGGTGAAATAGAGAGAGGCCGGTGGAGAGCAGATGTAAAATGAACATAAACATGCCTGCTCACACACATATACATATACTTGCAATGGGCATACTTAAAAAAACACTGATTACTATTAAATCATACAGGCTGTACCTTTGATTTAGGACTTATTCACTAATTGTTTCAGATGACTGTATCATCTAGTATCATTTATTATCAAGACAAACACCTACTACATACTTACTGTAATTCCAATTGTATATATGCCCACTGTTTCCCGTCAGAAACCCCGAAATTAGGGGGGCGGGAGTGAAATTGAATATATGTATATTTATATATATATCTATATACAGTGTGTGTGTATGTTCTAAATGTACATGTAAGTGCTGCGGAAATGGTCATAATCCTGAGCCAAAAAGCCAGTCTTTGAAGAAACAGTCTGTTCGTGTGACAGGGCAACACTAACTTCTGAAATATCCATCACCCTCACATTCAGAGTTCAGCGGAAGTGCTGTCAGGGTTGAGTATGTGAAACAGATTTCTAGGACAAGATCTCTATACAAACATCATAAGGCCTCTGTTAAACCAGTTTGATCATCAACCTGTTTTCTCGCTGAGCATGTCTTCCGCTCTTTGGTCTGTGGAGTGTGTGTTTGTGTGGCTTTTGTGTGTGTGTGTGTGTGTGTCTCCTCAATAAGAAGGTCTAAGAGGATGTAAATCACCCCGTCAAAGGTAAGCGCTGTGAAAACATCCTGAGTGCATACTGAGGCACCCATACACACACATACACAGACTAGAATTGTCCATGGGAGATGAGTAATAATTCAGCTGGTGGAGGGAGGTGAAGGAAAGTACAAGAATTCAAATTACAATCAACACAAACACTTAAATCTGTATCTAGGAACAAAATACGAAGTATTTAACACGTACATCTACACGTCATTTTTGGATGAAAGGATGAGTCAAATGTCACTTTTCATGTTCTGTCAGAGTGACAAAAAGTAAGTTGACGAACCACATCTAACAGATTAACTTTATGTGACAACCACAAAATCTTTTTTAAGACTTTTATCCTTAGAACATCTGTGTACATTTCATCAGCAGATCTGGCCACAAATGTGGTGTATCAGTTTTGTTTCCATTTTCCTCCCCTTCGGAAACTGTCAGCGGTAGACAGCTGACTGTGTTGCTACACCAGAGAGCTATATATAACACGGAGACATCTGTGGTAAGACGGTTTTGAAATCATGCAGATAAGCGTTTTGCAGAGACGTGGGCTGTGAAAATGTGAACTCCTCAGTTGTTTTAACGCAGCTTTCCAGACAGGATGATGAGTGGGGTGAAGTTTATTCGGGACATGTAGCTTTATTTGAGGAAGCCATGTGATTCACCGGACTGACGGCTCAGGAGTTTTCAACCTTAATATTAAGTTTCTCCTCCTGATCATTATAGACCTGTAATTTGAGTCATGATGGGTTAAAAAGGTTCCCTAGCCATGTAACATAACAAACGCATGGCAATTTTAGATGGTCAAATAAATTCTAGGTTATACCTTGAGACAGGCAGTCACATATGAAACCAGAGCACCCGGCTGTGCTTTGTTTTTAACCCACTTCCTTATTTCTATACTTATACACGTCCAAGTCATATATTGCCCCGTAGCTGTCGTCGTGAAATGAGAAAGTGCTTTGATGGCTGACAGAGACCAATCAAGTCAAGGGTCAGCGGGTCACATAGCAACAGGCTGCAAAGGCCACAGAGGAAGAGAGAGCGAGAGACACAGGAGAGAAAAAGCAGGAGGGCAAAGACAAATGCTTATCGCTTCAATGCCCTCGCGTCGGCAGCACCATCTCCGACTGTCACCACCTTGAGTGACACACATCGGGGTTGAGGGGTCAGCAGGGGTGAGGAAGTGTGATGTATGTCGGTGGGTGGGGTGGGTGTGTGCCTGTGTGTGTGTGTGAGAGCAGCTGTAAAGTTCCTCAGAGAGGGACAATAAAAGCGACGATTGCAAGACGGGTTTGGAGGCCTTTTGACCAAACACGTACTCAGGAACTAAAGCCAGGAACTAGTTAAGAACAAGGCTTGTAAAAAAAACAAACACCTGATTTAAAAGCAAACATTAAAAGTAACACATCTATCTTGTTTCAAGTCTCATCAGGAGGTCTGCCATAATTATTATTTAAATATCAGCGGCATTAAGCTTGATGATATATTGATATAACTATAATAATATATTGAACAAAATTTAGCATAAATCCTGTCTCCTGGAAAAAAAAACTCTGTTTATATAGAAGTAATTTTGTTCCTCAGTACATTGTGGTAAATGTAATCATTGCCTGGATTATGTACACAGGCAAGGCAAAGTTTCTTCGAGTGAATGGAGCACGACATTTGTGTACCGCAGAGTTTGAGGGGGAGATGACGGAAGTGGAGGTGGACTGTGGGCGAGCAAAGCACAACACTTTGACACCAGACACGGGGGTTTGCATCCTGAGTATTGTGTATGGTTAGATTTAGGCAAGGTTAGGGAAAAGGTTTGGGTTTTGTTTGGGGGCTATGAAATGTTAATAATTAAATTAGTGTCAGGTCATTGTGGACCAAACCAATATGTTTAACAGAGTTTCACCAGTGACTAAACATAACCATTAAAGTGTTTAACAATGCTGTAGTGACTTGTAGCAGATTTTGTTGCACAATTGAATAATTTTGGAAATTGGAAATATTATCATGAAAAACAAATCAAGTATGTTTTCAGCCATTTTATGACTTGACAGGACTGACCAGGTGCATTCATTTAATGCATTCATTTCCTCATTGTGTTCATAGAAAACTTAGTTTCTTAAACAACGTTTGCTCATACACAAACTTAATTTATAAGAGGCAGAGGTGACAGTATATGAAAAGCATGTAAAATTATTGAGAAGTTCTAAAAAAATAATAATAATAATAAAAAGATTATAATGTGTCTGCAGCACTGCATCTTTTTCTCTAAATGTAAGTTTTACATTTACACTACATTGTCTAGTTGTTTACATTGTTTCTATTACAATCATATCTTAGCAATCTTATTTTAGTAAGTTATGCCACATTGACAGAAAGATGTATATGGGTGATACTTGAAGAACTACTTGGCCTCATTTTAGGTAGTTGCAAAAGGTTGTGTGCCACTGTATGTGTTTGTATTGTACATCTGTGAATGCGTGTGTGTGATTATTTATAGCATCAACAACAAAAACAAACAAAAAACACTGCAAGACAAAGAAGAATGGCATTTTGACGCTTAATAAGCTTAATTAAAGGACAAACAGAGGATGAAGGTGAGCGGGGGGATGGTGGTTGAAGGTGGAAGAGTGTGTGAGTGACAGAACAGAGGACAGGTGGGGGGCTGGCGGTAGGTGGGTGGTGTGACCATTGTGAAAGGATAGGCTACTGTTAGTCGGGTGGGAGCAGCAGAGGAGATTGGAGGTGAAGTGAGGGTGTGACTGACACATGGATAGAGACGGCTAGCAGGGGGTGGTAGGAGGTGGCAGGCAGAGAATAATGGTGGCAGGATGCGGGTGTGCTGCATTGACGAGGGTGTGTGCATGTGTGAGCGTGTGTGTGTGTGTGTGTGTGTGTGTGTGTGTGTGTGTGTGTGTGTGTGTGTGTGTGTGAGTGCCACCAGAGGCTATGCATGGTCTCCATGTTGTTTCAGGTGTCCATACACCCCCAGCCAACCAGCAGGCCCTGGAGGGAGGACTGGCAGCTCATTAGCCTGATCAAAGACTCCACTTCCCCCTCTGGTTTAACACACACACGCACACACACACACACACACACACACACTTTGCGGTGTTTACCTGGCTAATCCGAGGCTAATCTTCCTGATATGCAGGATGTGGGGATCAATTAAGGAAATGAAGGGAAGGGTGGAGAATTGGAGAAAAAAGGAAAGGTGAGGTCCAGAAAGAAATGTCACATTTCCAGGGTCAATTATGCCGATTCCTCCTTTTGTTACAGAGCTCAGGCGCTCAAAGACATATTGGTGAAAAAAGAAACAATAAACTCTTTTGGCAGATTTGTGGTTGCTTGGAGTATTAGTGCTATAGGGGGCTTAGAAAAACAAACTTTTTTTCTCCAATCAATGTATATACATGACAATTAAACATATTTCAAATAAAGCAAAGCTGAAAAATCAGATTTGGGGGGTTCCACAAATTTAAAAAACAACATATAAGTCATAAGGGAGAAGTGAAGTAAACACCTGTTAATCCCCCTGAACCTTTTATTTGTAAGTCACATATAAACATAAAAATTAATTATAAGGAAACTTTAAGTCTTAGTAATATACAGGAGTTGTTATAAATCAAATGGCTGGTCTTTGTCATGCATTGTGTGTCTTTGTGAAAACCTGGTTGAGCACATAGTGAAAAGAAATAAGGTTACCTGAGGAGGAATCCAGATAACCAGGTTTGCCTTAATCCTTCACTCAACACAATTTCTTTTTTTTAAACTGTTTAAGGAGCCAAGTTACCACAGACAGCTGGAGGTAACCTGGTTACTTGAGCGCACGTAAATGCACTGAATGACACAGCTCATCTGATGTAGGGAGATATTCTTCGTGGATGACAATGAGCAACTTGATGCGATCATTACCACTGACTCAGCTCCTGAAGCCGAAATGATTCATTTTAGCACGAATCGTTTCATGTAAAAATAGACCCCATAGTGAAGAACTGCTGTTTATTTTCTTTTCATATTGAATCGGATCCTGATTCATATCCTGTATTGACTGGGTCTTACTTCGGAAAGTGACCACCTCATCATCTATCTAACAAAAGAGCCAGTGAGTCAAAGCATCCCTCTTGAGCCACATCCTCTCAGCTCAGGAGGAGATCTTGTTATATTAATCAGAGGCCTGTGAAGCACACTCACTATGCTCACATCTGGACACAAATGCTCACAAACACACACCACTCATCAGGGATAAATGTGATTTATGTACATTACAGATTGGAAACTGATATTTACGTCAGAATCCTATAGAGCGTTGATGTGCCTCAAAGTTCATTTAAGGGACAATGTCAGCTAAAACATCACCAGACTTCACTTTCTTTGTGAAATATCTCTATGACTGGAGAAAGCAAGATTTTACTCTTTAATGTTAAGAATGGTAAGCTTCACTCTGTTGAACCATCTTTTTAAAAAATGGGTCTCAAATGCAAAAAAAGAAAAAAAAAAAAGTCTAAATAAAATAAACTGGATCACATTAGAAATATCATAAATTCAATTAAAGAATGAAAAAGAGAACTTGAGCAAAATCAAGTTAAAAATGGGATACAATATTTTAATCATATAATGACCCTGAAGGCTCAACCATGATAAAGTCTGTTTTTTTCCCCAGCACTGTATATCTGGCAAGATCGAAAAGCCCCCTAACAAAATTTAAATATTCTATGTTCTGGGTAATGCATGTGTTCACTTTCTTGCCCAGAATTAGATGAGAAACTCAGTATGTAACCAGAGCCAGGAGATGATTAACTTAGCTTAACTTAAAGACCGAACAGAACTGAGTGAAAACAGCTAGTCGGGCACTGTACGAAGTTCAAGACCCCACCTAACCTCACCTCCAGAACAAATTACACGTTATATTTCATTTTATTAATCTGAACATAACCAAAAAAAAGTAAAAATGACAAGTTTTGGGGTGTTTTTACTGGGACTTGCGCTGTGACCATCTTTTCACTGGGAGCAGTGATTTCATAGTGTGAACTTTGAAGGTGCTGGTTTCTATTCCTTTTGCTAAGCCAAGCTGATTTTGTCCAGCTTTATACTTAAAGCAGGGCTTTAAGAGTGGCAGCCCTTGTCTTATCTAACTGTTGGCAAGAAAATTCACTTTTAAATTCCTTTTAAACAACATATTGTACTCAACCTGAGCTGGCCTGAAAACCATATTCACTGTCAATAAAAGCCCATTGTTTGCCTAATATGTCGGCCAAACTCACTTCCACGACCTTCACAACTGACCAAACTGGGACATCCTCAGAAATCAGACATGTTCTCAAAATGAAACTGGTTTTCCTTTGTCTGCCGCCCACTGTATCCTCCACACGTCCCTCTCCAGACTGATGGCTCACAGGAAGTTCCCATTGCTGCCCCACGTCCATCGCTCGCCATCTCCTCTCCTCCTTCCTCGTCTCCTTCCTCTACTCCGCCTCTCATTTTTTCCCACCGATCATTTTATACTCCTCTCATCTCCTCCTCGCCTTCGTCTCACCTCCTTCCTCCTTTGCTTTGATCTCCTCGCCGCCCTCATCTGTCCCCTTTTCTTCTCCCTCTTCCATCCTCCCGCCCTCACCTCTCATTTGCCTCCCGTTTTTCCCGCTCATCTGATCCTCTTGTCTTTCCTCCTCTCCTCTGTTCCTATCCTCTCCTCTTGTCCTCCCATGGCTCCTCTGAAGGCTTAATTTAAGCTTGTCATCAGAGTGTCTGTAAGCTGAAGTTGGATACTGCTGATGCCGCAGCCATCGCAACTTCTGGGGCGCTGATAGTTCGCTTGCAACACCATCTCTATTTGTGCCTGTTTCACGTTTAAAAAAAAGTGTCTCGCTGTGTGTGGTTTTTTTTTAACTCCACTGAGAGCAGATACAAATGTGCAAAAAGGAGAGAAAAAAACATTTGGTTCATAGACAGACTAAAAATGGGGAACATGTTGTGGATTTGGCATGGATTTCACCAATGTGTTATCTGGCTCAGGGACAGGCTGGCTTCTAAATTCGACTTTAAAAACAGTATTGGTGCTAAACGTATCTCTTTTTTCCCCTAATATAATTTCTTCCAGCTTTTCTTTCAGTCATGGACATTTTGTGTGGTTGCTCGCCACTCTGCAACTCAATAAACCACATGCAACCAAACAAAACACAATAAAAATGAAGTCAGCATTTTCCTCGATTCAACAACACAGGTGTCAGCATTTAAAAAAAAGATGACAAAATGCATGGGAATAAAAATAAAAAACTGAAAAACAATTGCATGCATTAAAAAATATACAGCAAATATAACCAACAAACAAATACAGACATTATTTCAGAGAGCTACAATACACACAGTCTGTAGAAACAGTGCACAGCAAGTCTGTATAATTACAAATTAACCTGGCCTGCATCATGTTAAGTCATGTAGTCAGTAACTCTGTGACACGCAACCATGGCAACATCTGGCAGGTCCAAACACGTCCTTCAGTTTTAAGCATCCCCTGGGAACTGAAAAGTAGCTTGATTTTCTGTACAATTTGCAGCATTTCTTTATTTGTTTGCATTTCTTGTATTTGTGGTGTGTTTCTTTTTTTATACTGCACACACGTTTAACAATTTCTTTAGCTGCAGTGCACTGACTTACTTCTCAGGGCCACTATCATTTTGATAATATAGTATTCTATGTTGTGTTTTACGCGAAGACAACTGCAATTGAGTCATGTTTTACTTGTTGTATTACGATCCACATCACGCTGTTCGTGTGAGTCAAGTCAATACTCACCCTACAGATTATCTACAAAATCTATATTATATTACTAAGACAAAATGTAAAGAGTCCCTTTCACATTTCATAGCATTATTTGTGGTTCATACTGTACCTACCACGATTTAACCTCCGTGCCCCGCTAATATCTGCCTACTAGTTCTTTAAATATATCACGAAACTTCAAATGGTATCTGTAATAACATGGTTTCAATAAAAACATTTTTTTTCTACTGGAGGAGGCTATTGGAAATTAAATAAACTAAATTTAACCCAGTAATGTATGACTGTATAATTTGAATACTTCCGGAGTATATGTGTCACCACTCTTACGCTGATGTTAGATAACTTGGCTTTTCCTGTCATTGCTACACAATCAGCATACTGAAATTTGCTTTGCAGGTTTACACAGAAATGGTGGAGCAAGTTTAAAACATATCAGAGCGATCTTCACGTTGAATTCGAACCGAAGTCTGAATTTGTATGTATATATACTTTTAAGTGTGTAATCAATCAATCAAAGCTCAGACCAGGAAGATCAGACAAACAGGAAGAGATGAATAAGATAAAGAGGACGTGTTAGCTCTGTATTGACGGCTGTCTTGGGGAGAAAGACAACATGGTTGTTTGGATATAAAATAACTTCATTCGTCAGTTGTGATGTAATCTCATCTCTCTGAAATGGTAATGTAACTTAAAGAAAATGTCAATGTGTTCCCTATGACGGGTTACATGTCTTGAGGTATGTTTTCATGATCTGGAGCTGTCTTAGTTGCTGATGACTTGCAGACATCTTTTACTTCTGACAGTCAGTGCTTGTGGTAAATAGTTTGCTGTGGGCACAAAGTAATATTACAAATATGTGGAGTTTAGCAGAAAGAATTTCTGCTCAGTTCACTTAGAAAGATTCCTGAAAAAAAACGAGTTGGTTTTGACTTCGTGGCTGTCATCTAAGCTGGAAGAACCCCCGCTGGGCGAAGGGGGGAAAGGAGAGCTCCGGTAGAAGTTGACCTTCGGCCTTTCTTCAGAGGAGTGACAGGACCCCGACTGCACTCCGACCTCCGGGGACCGACCAATCGCTGAAGCGTGACCTGCCGTCAGGGGCGTGGCCACAAAGGACTTCGCTTCTCCTCTCCACCTCTCACATTCTGGGCATTCCAAGTGTCGCTGTGAGCACATATCATCCAAGGCACCCCAGGGATGAACACACACACACACACACACACACACACACACACACACACACATGCATATACCACACACATTCAAGTTATTCAAGTCTTTTTCTAACTAGACTTGCTGCTGCTGAGTACAAGATCTGAATGTTCCTTCCACTAGTGCACAGCTTCATCTTACCCTACACATTCTCACATTTACTATTACATACTGTTTTCCCCTAATGTTTTCTCCCCTCAGCCCTTTGATTCAGATACGGAAAATCTGTAAGACTTTAATCAAAAAAGGGAAAAACAAATCAAAGGGCGCTAGACAATAGCTGACTCATGTCTAGAGTACACTAAAGAAGCATCAGAGTTAGCCTACAGTGTCGAGAAACAAAGTACTAAAGATGCAAAATAAGAGGCCTACAATATACAAGACGTAACTGTGAAGTGATTGAACCAGCAGAGGCATCTACACCTCAGAGAACTAAAAAAAAGAAGCCTCTAAAAAGAAACTTTAACTTTATTGCATTAAAGTTTTGAGCAGAGAGTAAATGTGCGCAATATGGAAATTCTCGATTAATGGGAATGGGAAATAAATGTCGCCAAAACCTGGTTGAACGTCGATCACATAACCAAATGGGGGGAAAAAAACAGTGTTTTTCCAGCAAGACTTTGGTTATCTTTCCCCCCTCCTGAAATTCACGTGGACATTTGAAGATTTAACACCAAAGCATTTCGTGCCAGAGTTTCGTACGTACAACATTTAGCCCACACATGCTGTTTTTGTTTCTGTTCTATTTTGTCTTTGACGCCCCCAATTCTACTCACTGGGACAGGGATCATTAGCATTTCAACTAAATTTAAAAGTAAAAACTCTGTCGCTGTCTGTCAGCCTGCTTAGTTTGGCATGTTCATGAGTTTTAATAAGAGTGATGTGTATGTTTTGCGGCCTCCTGTTAAAAAAGCATTTACCCCATGTTGGTTGTTCTTTGCTATTTATGTATTTGTGCATATGACTACTTGGCAAAGGGTACCAAGGACAGACCTATCCTGTGTGTGTGTGTGTGTGTGTGTGTGTGTTAGCACAGTAATGTGTTTTTTATTTGCCCTCCATGTGTGGTTCGGCTTAGAGCGGTGCAGTCCGCATCCCATTCTGTGGTGCTGGCTAACATCAGACTCAACACACACACACACACCAATCATACACACGTATAGAAACACACACCACTCTCTCTCTCTCTCTCCCTCTCACACACACACACACACAGTCTCGACACTGACCCAGACAGAACCAGACCAGGCTACACACTAATTACATGCCTGGAATTAGACATAATATCAGCCAGCCGGTTGAGTATGGAAACAACGAAGAAAGGCCAAGTAAGGGGTGTGTGTGTGTAACTTCTGCATACAGTGTATGTTCATGAATGTTTATGGATGTCATTCAGTGCATGTATATTTGAGTTCCTGTGTATCGAGTGACAAAAAGAAATCGAGTGACATAAATAAAATAAATAAAGACAAAAGAAAAGTGTTGGGAAGTGAAAGTTTGACGTTTTCCATCATCTGCCTGCTCAGATAAGAGTCCACTGTTTTTCTTCAGAACTAATCTACGGGAGAGAGTTTACCAGCAGTGTTTACATGATGCTCAGTTCCAAAGATGCAAAGTGTTTTTGCCAATGTTTTGACTAGTGTGGTGTCCAGTGGTAGTTGCTATAGTATCCATGAAGAGAGGAGTGTCAGTCTGAAAGAGATGTTGAAATCTTTTTATTGTTACAATTATAAACAAAATATACAACTCCATAAACTATTTATTTGTGCCAATTTGCAATTTGCTCACTCACAATGTCAGGTTTGAAAGTTAAATTAAAAGAGAAGATGATCAAACTTATTTTCAAATTTATGAAGGACAACTATTTTCATTATGGAGAAACATAAAATAGGTCACTAATTCAGATTTCCACAAAGCTGTGTCAACATGGTTTGGAAGAGGGCCAACATTATACACGAGAAAGTAACAATGAGTTGTGTTACAGAGAAAGAAAGACCAATGAATCACCTAAACAAAAGCAACATGCTCTTCAGAAGGACATGTCGTTTACATATTACCCTGGAAGTACGTTTTCCTGTTTTTCATCCATAAGGACACTGCTGTTTTTAAGTATTGCCCCAATTTCAACAGAGCACATAAACAATGTGAAGAAGAAGAAATTGTAAAGAGTTTAAGCTTCAACTCAGTTCAAGGTGTACGATTCCTTTAAAGACCACCCATGCTAAAAATGTATCGCAGCGTTTTAATGAGATGGTTTTATTGATCCCTACAGGCAAATTCTTTCATCGCTTTTCCACCAACCCAGGAAGTTCAGAGGTCAGGGTCAGTGACAGAGCAGCGCCCCTGCAGCTGACAAGGATTCAGGGTCTCGCTCGAGAGCATTTCAGCAGGGCAGATGCTTGTCAGCATGGACACCATGTCTAGGTCATCCAGTGAAAATATAGTCTCCCTGACCTCGAGGTCAGGGGTTTCCAAACCAGGGATCCTCAAGTTGTCCCTGAGAATCAGCAACGAAATGAAGCTGACAGATTTCCAAACATTTGTCACGTGTGTGTGAGCAGAAATTAACTGAACATAACTTAGAGAAATCTTTGTTTTATAGTTTCACCAAAAGGAATGTATTTTTTTTCCTACATATAAAAAAAAATATCTTTTCAGCAGGCGTTCACTGAGACAAACTTTTTGAGTCTGAAGACTATTTGCAGTTATTTTGATGTCACTATTTTTAGGGCTTATTCTCAATGTAAAGCTTGTGTAAAAAAAAAAAGCTACTTGAAGTTGTCCTTTGTTCCCAGAACAGGTGAGGCCACATTTCCTGGATTGTCTGCCGAGAATTAAAAGAAACAACAACGTCTGATGGGCTCACTGCTGATCTGCACAGACCGCTGATGAGGTACCAGGCCTTTTCTAACAATGGGTGTGACTATCTGGAGCCACAAAACCCATTTCCTCCTGCGTAAGCATGTTAAATTATTGGTCACGATTTTCCTTCCAAAATGTCAGTCACTCATGCAAAGCTTCTAAAGTAATGTGGAATAAAGTTGTGCAAAAGTTCACTGCACTGGCAAAAGAAGTGCCAGTAAAAGTAAAAACATTTTCTTTCTGGTGATGATGTGATTTATTTGGATGTGTTCACTTAAAATTATAGAAAAAAAGATACATTTCAAGCAAAAAAAATGTTTAAAACAAAGCTTAAAAGCAAAATCAACACATTTAAAGGAAGAACAAACATTAACAAAGTCAAATAACAGTTGTAAGACTGGTCTGATCGCAAGTTTCTGCATCTTTACTTTGAGATATCTGTAGAACATTGTATTTTATTTACTGAAACTTGAATTTGAAGGGGATTTGAGGCAACCTATGGATGATTACTGATGAATAATGAAGTGAAACTAGTGTGTTTAGTAAGAAGAATTCTACAGGGAAATTAGATTTTCCTTAGAAGTCTACAACTATATATTTGATTAAAAGTAATATAATAGTCAGGATCTTGTTACAAAACAACCTGTTGTAAAATTCAAGGCAGCAGAGCCGGTGTAGATCATTTGGCCTCTGTGTTGTTTTTCCTGTACAGGAATTTTGGAGCTCTCTAATGGCTCTAAGTGAATTAGGTCTAATGTATCCTATTATGGTGCAATGAGGGCAGGCCAAAGTCATCAAACTCTTTATTTTGATGGATGTGGACACACAGACTCGCACAACCACACGTACATGCTCCCCCAACCCCTCCACCCTACCTCTCTTACCACACACCTCTCCTGACTCCAAAGCACACAAACACACCTCCTGACGAGGCGGGCAGCGAGGAAGGAAGTCAATATTTGAGGAGTTGAAGCTACCTGGCCTCGTGGTCCGCCTCTTACTGTAGGTGAACTATAGAGTTTTCTACAATGCAGCTCTCAGCTTGCTCAGTTTGAGAGTTCCTGTAGTTTATAACACATCCTAATATTTCCTAATTCTGTTACTACTGGCAACGAGCCTACACTTCTGTTTAAAGAAAAATCCACCCTTACGGTAACACTTAACAAAAACACAAGTGTTGGTACTTCACTGCTGTGCTTCCCAACCCCCACAGCCCATTCAGATGAACTCAAGTACCCCTTCATTTTCCTGACACATCATGTTCCCAGTATGTTATCACAAACTGATTATAAATAGCATGTTATTTAGGTCTAATAATTGTATAGAAATTGATCTCTTTTTCATGTTATTGAATTTTCACTGTTTGGTTACAAGCTTGCATTTGCACTTCAGAAGCTAGAATCCACTACTTTTAGCTATCTAAAGCTGAATTTCCACTGAATGCAATGACTTGACTCGATTCGCCTCTGCTAGACTCCATTCAAGTCAACTCAACATGCTACTGGTGACAGGTACTTTTCTCCATTTCATTTTCCATCGCAAATAGTAAACCCTTAGTTTAGTAAGGCCTCATTTCTACACTGACCATCATTGCAGTGCCTTGCATCGAACTACTGCAGGACAATAAACAACAGCAAATGGCACAACAGTAGAACAAACTAATGTTATCTGCTTTGTGTTGCTTAACAAGCTCACCCTCATCGATAGGTTGGTTTTATACAAGTTTTATATTATTCCAGTGATAAGAAGGTTTCTGACCAAACAGCGCTCTGCAATGTTTTAATGTCGGCTCTTTCAACCATTTATTCATTACTTCTGTTGGTTCTAGCTTACCACTTCAGCACTAGCTATAGATAACTATTCTAATTGCTGTTGATTAACCATTTCAGTATTTTTAGTCATTCTAACTATTGTTTTGTTCATTTCTTTTTTATATAGACTAACTGTATGAACTGTTTATTGATAGTTAACTGCTCACTATTAGTTCAACAATCTTAACCTTTTATCTATGTCAGCCATTAATCCGACAGCTGTTTCAGTTTTTCTGTTTTCACACATTTATTCTAACAGTTGACTGTTATTGTAAATTTACTGAAATTCAGCATCACACTAATCCTATTTGGTTGTTTTTTTCCTCCCTAACTCAAATATGTTGATATATTTTCAAGTTTAGTCGAGTTTATTAGTTGAGGTTTCCTCCTGGCAACTGCAGAGGCAACTTTGGTCGGAAATCAGTGCTCTACTATATGTATGAAAAGTCTTTTTTATTCACATGTATAACTTAATCACAGACGATGGGACATCACATTGAGATTTAATCTAGAAAAGTTACAATGGCAAAAAAATCAGCATGGTTTGACAGAAACAAGAAACCGCAGGTTTGTAAACTGTTAAAGCACAAGCTGATGATTCATGACATTGTGAGTGTCCAATTTAATCGGTCTTTGCATCAACATCCTTTTGTAAATTTGACTAACAAAATCTTTGCTCCACAACCGGGAAGAACATCATGACCAAGCAGAGTTGTGGTGATTTGTAGGAACAGTCACCCTTCTGAAAACACCACAGGTCCAATGCTGCACAGCCAGGAGATAGAATAGGATTTCTCAGAGTTCCTTAACAACACAAATATTTACAGGAAGCAAAGTGAATAAAACTCACAAATTCTGGGAGAGAGCTCTAAAGAGAGATGGAGTCATCTGAGGTTTCGAACGTCTGTATTTAATCTTCAATGCAGCAGTTTAGGTTTTTTTTTATTATTGCCTCTGTTGTGTTACATCCGTTAAACATTTGGTGGGAAAATATTTAGGAGCTGACGTGAAGCTACAAACTTTCAACTCAACTCTTGTCCTGCGTATTCAGTTAAAACTGGGAAATATGATCAAAATGGTACAAAGATCTATTGTTTACCGTATGCTGTATGTGTATATTAAATACCACAAAGCATTAAATAACCCGAACCCTTTTACTATTATTTTTCGTGTCATCATCGCTTATCATTTTTTTCTCCTACAATTTTTTGTTTCATGGGGAAAGCTGCGAGCACAGACATGGTGAAACTGGTGTGAAATGGGCTTTGAAGGCATTCAAAATCTTCAGGCTGTTGCACCGCATCTCCAGCCCCACACAGCTGTTAATTGGTGAGAGATGTGTATTGTGAAGTGAGGATGTGTGTGTGCGTGTGTGTGTGTGTGTGTGTGGTGGGGGTGAAGCCGCTGATGGCTTACCTGCAACAGGAAGCTTTTGATGAAAGCACTCTGTAGAGCCATCACTGTGATTTGCATTTAAGCACTGTCACCTCACACCATCCACACAAATACACACACACACACACACACACACA
>JBAJHX010000067.1:15195532-15220182 GCA_037176925.1 Amniataba percoides
GGGGGTGGGGGGGAGGGGGGGGGTTTTTCGGTTTTTTTTTTTTTGGGGAGTCTGTTTTTCCTTGGGGTGGGTTGGTGGTTGGGGGGGGGGGGGGAACCCCCCCCCCCCCCCCCCCCCCCCACAGCACCATTCTCCTCCTCCCCTCCCCCTCTCCTCCTCCTCCTTTTTTTTTTTTTTACACTATAGAAGCTGTAGTCATACCTCACATTGTTGCAGAGGAAGGGAGGGCACGTCCTCGTTATATTGCAATATGGATGGAGCAGGAACATTTTTATTTATTTATTTATTTTGGGGGTGGGGGGGGGGCATTATTGAGCCTAATCAAACTGTGATCCTCCTGAATCTCGATATCCTCATCGGGGGACACACTGATTAAAGAAAAAACTGCCCTCCTCCTCTTTTTTATTTTATTAACCCCACCGGTATCATATTCCAGCAGATTTATGATTTTGCTTGGATGCTTGCTTTTGTTTCCCCTAAAAACTGATCTCGATGGTTTTCATTAGACGTTTTGGCACCGGTTCATCAGAATCAGAAGAATATTACAGATCAGATTTGCCAGCAATGAAGAAAAAAACCGAGAGAGAGTAATTCGTTGCAGATTTAGCCCACTCACATCTCCCCTCTCATCTATTACACAACGCCACCGCGATCACGTCTCCTTTAACGTGCAGCAGGAAGCGCACAGATAAATAAATTAAGGGGCTAAAATAAAGCGAGAGTGGCCGATGAGTCGAGTCTTCATGTAAATCAGCCCTGACATTGCCCTTGTGACCAAAAAAAAGCCCCCACCTCCTCATTCCCTCACCCCCTCCACATCTCTTTCTCTCTCTCTTTCACACACACACGCCTCGTTCGCCATTTCTCCCCATTCATAAAAATCTCGGCATCGCGCATGCGCAATGCCATTCGGAGTCCTCCCCATTCATAAAAATGTAACCTCCGCATTTCAGCCCTCCCATTCACAAAAAAGAGAGAGAGACAGAGAGAGGGAGGGAGGGAGGGAGGGGGGAGAAAAAAAAACCCGAGGCATCTGCGCAGTGCCGTCCCTTTCCTCTCCTCTTACCCTCCCATTCATAAAAACTCACTTCCCTCCCCCTTTCGGTGGTTGCAACATCATATCCAAAGCTCCGCGTCCACAACCGCAGTCGCCTTTTACGCACCAGCGAGTGGAGAATAGTGCAGGAGACCTTTTCGCTCTCTCTCCCTTCTCTCTCTCTCTCGCCGACCTTGCTCACGTTGCTTTCCGACCACTTGGACTTACCTCTGCCCGAGATTTGTGGAGCTTAAACCCCTCTCTCTCTCTCTCTCGCTCTCTCTCTCTCTCCCTCTCTCTCGGACTGGACTAAGAGTCTGCGCGCAGACGTCGTGCGCAACGAAGAGATGAGATTTTTATCCTGAGACCACGGTAAGTGATCGCCTCTGCTGTGTTTTCTTATTTTTTCGTCGTTAAATGTGTTTGACTTGCACAGACAGACCATTCAGTCCCCCTATTTTTGCTTTTTTTTTTTGCTGCCTACGCTTCCCACCACAGTCCACCGGATCGCAGGCACGAGAAAAAAACCCCAAACTCTTATTTTGCAACAAGCTGTTTCTGCCCCCCCCACACCCACCACCATCACCGACCCGTGTTTGCACTTTGAGTCAATATTTAACCACCGATTTCGTACCAGGAGCAAGGTTGAGGGCGCAGGAGAGAAGAGGGGAAGCGTAACTTGTGGGATCGGACTGACAGTGGATACGTGCTTTAACGCGTGTTGCGTCGCCTTGCTTGTGACTTCTCCTGTCACGATTTATTTTAAATCACCAGAATAAAACTCCCCGTTTCTTTTGCTCCCATGAAGCGCGTCCGTGTTGTCTCTCCGGGCTGCAGCGGCGCACCACGTCGGTCGCGTCAGGTGTTTTTTCCATTAGCTTTACCACCTCAACTTGCAAGAAAAAGTCTTTATAAAATGTGCCTTTAAGCAGCCCTCCCTCCCTCCTTTTTTTGTCGATCACCACGAGCTACATCGTCCAGGTTTACGCATTAAACTACGCATGTAAGTGCCGCCGATTAAAAAAAAAAGGAGGTGGCACACAGTGTACCGTTTCCCTCACCAGTGTCACACTGTGGCTCCTCTGCAGATATTAAAAGGTGAGATGTTGAGTGCGCAGTTACAATACCTATATAAACATGCTATTTGAGTATGCCGAGCGGCCGCCTCCGGTTTTTATGACTCAGTCCATTCACATATTGAAGGGAGGGACGCGCGCACGCACGGTCGCGCGCACTCCGCACACGCACTGTTCCGGCTCGGAGCTCATAATGGTCGAGATTTGCCGATCACAGGCGCTTGTGTCGGTGCCAGCGGTGTCGCAACAGGTTTCCCAACCAGGGTCTTTGCACATCTGAGGAAAAAAAGGGGGAGGAAAAAAAAGCCAGCGAGCCAGTGGCGACTGTGCGCTCGTCTTTTAAATTACAAAAGATCATCAATCAACACGTCTGTTTTTTCCCCCCATGTTGTAGATTGGTAGATTTATGAGAAGCGTGAGGCATCTTATGATCTGGATGAGCTGGGCTTTGTGGGCTTATTTTGCAATAAGCCAGCTAAACAGCGCAGATGTGGGTCAGTGGAAATGTCGCTGCGCCGTTTTGTCTTCAATCTTTTTTTTTTTTTGGTTTTATGCAAAGTAGGTTAGGTCCGCCGAGCTTGCTCATCGATGAAATGGACGAAACCGTTTTCATTCAGGCTCGCTCATGACTGGAGCGCATTGATTCACGCCTGCAACGCCGAGTGCAGCCAGCAGCTTTCATTCACAAAAAAAATCCCTGCAGTTCACAATATTAGACCCATTCACAAATTCCTCAGCTGGTTCGTTTCTGTCACTCAGACGTGCAGTATATTTAGAGAGAAAGAGATGAGGAAAAAAAGCACAGGTAAAATGATATAACTTGGTGTAAGTTATTAACTGTCTCATGAGTGAGTCCATACAAAGCCCTCATTTCCTTTGCCTCTTGCATTCATTTTGGCTTTGTTGAAGTCCCCCTTTTTTCTGGAAACTTTCTCCTCTTTTTGCTCTGCCATGTTTTGCATCTTTGAGTCTTTTGCATGCAAGCCCTGCTCTCTGGTGCTCCCTGCTCTTTGGAAGGGAGGCGATGAGAGCCCAACTTCTATTGTTCTTATGTCAAAGTTAGAATGGAGGAGGTTTGAAACCCTGTTGGTATTCAGTCTAAAGATCAAGATCGTTTGGAAACTCTACATTCAGATTATTGCAGAGATCCGGCCTGGAGGAAAAAAAAGATTATTGTTAAGACTGAAAGGCTTTGGTTTAAAGGATTTAATAGTTGTCTAGAGTGACGGGAACCTGCGATATGTATGTCAGTTTTACATGCTGTCTTGTGATCTCTGTGATTCTTGGATAATCATTGTATGATTCATTACAGCCATACAGGAGAGTCACAAGGGGAAAGTAGTGTTAATCTCAGTTTTATCATGAGATAAAGCAGTGGTTAGTCATCAACGGTAGCAATGCAAAAGCAGCAGGAAATTATACCACAGTGCACATTAACGTGTGTGATTAAATACAAAGATGAATGCAGGCACATCAAGTCAAGTGGTTTAGTTAAAGTCAAATTAAGGGAAGCGATGTGTTCACATACTCGCACTCTGTTCTTTATATCTAACCTGGCTGTCTCTCTTTTGTTTTGTGATGTATTGGCTTATGTAAAATTATCATATTGCTATTTTCCCTGTCATCATTTTATGCTGTCTTTGGGGAGTAAAATAAGGTTTTTAGAGGAAAAAAGGTAAAAGATGCAGTCAGTCATAACTGTCTCTTCTGTGTCTGTCTTTGCAGTATTGCTAAATGCTGCTTTAGAGTGAAGACGTGCAAGGCACCGGCCTACACATGGAGTCGAGGGTTCCCCACCACATCCCCGGAGTGTCCTCCTCCCTCATATCCCAGCCTCTGCTGGACAGTCGAGTGCCCTACGGCCGCCTGCAGCACCCTCTCACCATCTACCCCATCGACCAGATAAAGTCCTCACATGTGGAGAACGATTACATCGACAGCCCCGCCGTTGTCTCCCAGCAGCCTCCGAGCCAGAAGTCCGTGAACCGAAGAATTACCTGGCTTGGTCAGAATCAGGAGGCCTTCCTGGGGGCAAACCACAACCATCATCACAATCATCAACACCAGCACCACCAACAGGGCAGGTGCGAGCCCCACCCACACCAGGACACCACCACCCACCCTTGGATTTCCTTCAGTGGGAGGCCCAGTTCTATCAGCAGCAGCAGCAGCACCTCATCTGATCAGAGGCTGCTGGACCACGCCGCCCCCACCCCGACGGTGGACCACCACCCAAACCTGCACCCCCACCAGGGCCCTGTCAACACAATCACTACCCGAACTCCAGGCTGCTTGACTTCCTCTGAATCAAAAGTCCTCACCTCCTCTTCTTCTGCTTCCTCCTGCTCCTCCTCTAAATCGCTGGACCTCAAGTCTGCAAAGATGCCCGCAGGAGGCGTGTGCACCACTGGAGGCCAGCAGGGGTTGGTGCTGATCCCTTCCTCCCCGGCTGAGAAGAAGCACCTCCTTCTCTGCGAGCACTGTGGGAAGTGCCGATGCACGGAGTGTACGCTCCCCCGAACCCTACCCTCTTGCTGGGTCTGCAACCAGGAGTGCCTGTGCTCTGCTCAGAGCCTGGTGGATACAGCCACCTGCATGTGCCTGGTCAAAGGGATCTTCTACCACTGCACCGAGGACGAGGACGACGAGGGCTCCTGCGCAGACAAGCCCTGCTCGTGCTCCCAGGCCAACTGCTGCGCACGCTGGTCCTTCATGGCCGCCCTTTCCGTCGTCCTGCCTTGCCTGGTGTGCTATCTGCCAGCCACGGGCCTGGCCAAACTTGGACAGAAGTGTTACGACAATATTAGCAGGCCCGGCTGCCGCTGCAAGAATGTGCAAGGTGGCGTCCCCGTGTGTAAAAATGGTGGCGTGGAAGCAAAAGGTGGGACGCTTGAGAAGCAGCAGCAGGGGTCATGATACTGGACCAAACTGGCCGGCAGCGGCCTAAAAAAATGGACAGGACTACGCAGTACTTGCTTGCTCTCAATGGATAGGACAATCCAACACCAACCCCTTAAACTACCCCATTAATCTGCTGGAAGATGACTTATGTAAAACAAAGGTACTTAAAATGGCTTCTTGACCTATGTTTGATAGGGTGGATGATCAAATGGGGCCTGATCTGAGAGTTGGCTAGTAGGAATAGCTAGCAGGCCTTCTGAGATGTTCTTTTTTTGTCACAAGATGAAGAGACTAGATTGTGGGACTGATGTTTGTGTTCTGCAAAGATGGCTGAAGGCACAAAGTCATTGTACCTCTCTGCTGCTCTGTATTTCTCAGCTAATTTTGTAACAGTAACTAACCAGAAGCTGGTTGCTGGTCTCCGGATAACATGAAAGTTATTTGACGGAGGTAAATATCCGTACACCCCCCCTCACCTCCCATCCCCAAAAGCACAGCCCAGTGTCCCTCTCTCTGAACAAACACGAAAACAAGGTGATTACCTATACTGTGGCTTTATGATAGGCCACTGCAAGAGTGAAACCATCACTTACTCACTCACTCTCTCCACTATTATGATGATCACCATCTTTTAGTGTTGCCATTTTTCCTCTTTCAGCTTAAAGATGCTAGCTTGGTAACGCTAACATTTTATCTCCACAGAGGAGCTGTAAAAACATTTTGTGACTTCAAAAATAATGAGTAATTTCCCACAATTCTCACTCCGTATTGTGCATATGCAGAGAGATTATCACTTCACACGTGTTTCCTATATTTTTTTTCCTTTTTGGTTTTTTTTTTGGGGGGGTGGGGGGTGAAGCCCAGACATTTCTAAAAGATTTTGAATGCTGTTCACCAATCACCGCAGAGGTAATGCATGTCATGACCTGCATGCTCTAGTCTAATGGTTACCCACCGTGCTAGAAGTCGATGTGTCGTAGAGAAATGTGTTTTTAAAAAAAAAAGTACACCCAACCTTCTCAGGGACTGTTACAGTAATCCTCTCTAGAACTTGGCCTACAGCATGTTGATTTCTAAACTGCCTAAGAGCCTGGTCTACTTCCCCTTTGCACAAGAAGGCAAAGAAACATTTAGGGGCAAAAAGGCAATAGTGAATAATTTAAAACAAGTAAGCTAAGTGAGAGACAAACTGGCCAGAAAAATAATGTTTCCGGAGGAGAGGGGATGCAAGTGATAGAGCGCGAAGAGGGGGAGGGGAAAGGGGGGGGGGAGGCATAGCAAAGTTGCTGTTGTGCTTGTATCTAGTCAGCCTTTTTTTTTGTCTAACTCAAACCTGCCACTTGCACAACCTTTTTAGGAAGACGCGAACCCCTTAAAGGATGTACTAAAGCACAGTATTAACCACCTCAGCTATCTCACATTACGTTTGCGTGCACTACATTTAGTCCACACACCCGGGCACCCCTTGAAACACACACACCAACACACACAGTGTCTTCATTCAATTCTAATCATTATGCTGCATAGCTGCGTTAGTCAGATAGTCTGTCTTTTATTCTTAAAGTCTATTTTTGTGGTTTGCATGACATTCTTAGGACTTTGCCAAAGGAAGCTAGCATACAGTAGCTTGTTTTTCCGCTGTCTGAGTGATCACAGTTGTTATGCACTCTTGCCAAATGGAGTTGACGGCAGTTGGTTCTTAAAGGCACGCTGCCCTTTAACACAAATGGCCTTTTCTGTTTGGCATAAAGGCATACTGTCTTTGTTGCTCCATAACACACGCACCAACAGACACACACCTTTCATGTCGGACCCTTAACTTCCATTAGGGCGCCTAACTTTGCTCATACCTGTATTCGTCTTGTTGCACAAAGCCGATATCACACAGGAAAAAACAAAAACAAACAAAAAAAAACAAAAACAAAAAGGAAAGAAAAAAAACACACTTAGTCTTGAATGTATGAGGCAATATTTTCAAATCCTAGCAATTCAGTCAGAGAGAAAGGTGCCAAAACTGAGAATGATTGTGTGACTGGGCGAAGGCCTAGTACCTGTAGGTGGGCGACAAAAATCACAAATGTTTTGACAATATATTTAGTAATAGAGCTATGCAGGTGAAATGTTATTTGCTGTAAATAGTTTCACAACATTTGTGTTCTTTAGAAGAGACTTTTAAATGTCCTCGAAAGATTGCATGGTACATTATAACTACAATTCAGTACAAAATATATAGAGAATATATTAGATATATATTTTGAGGGTAAGATTAAGATGTTTTTGAGGTGGCGAGGAAGACAGAATGGTAGAGGGAGGGTGATGAGAGGAAGGTTCGGGAAAGGGGTAACAAAAATTTAAAAATGACAGGTCTTTCTATCACTAGCACTTGATTTCGAAAAGTGTGCCCGGCAATAAATATCATTTTGAAAAAAAAAGAAAGAAAAAAGAAAAAACTCCTGCTGTTTATGCTATCCATGGCTCATTAGCAGTCGAGAGGCTAAGCTAATTCCCTGGTTCCTCTCCGAGTCCTAAAGACTGTGGACTCATTGAATCCACACAGGGAACACAATCTACCCCTATCCGGATCAACCCATTTCCTGCTGTTACTGCTCAGTGTCTCAGCTCTCTCCCCTCTTTTTTCCCCCCTCTTTCTCGCTTTTTCTTCCCCCCCCCCCCTCCTTCCCCTCGTCTTCCCTCCTTCCTCCCTGAGAAATTGTCCAACAAACACCCCTGGCCTTGATTGACAAACACAGCTGCTGTGCATAAACTTGTCATACCACAGAGACGGGAGAGAAAGACAAGTCTGTCTCTCTTTCTCTCCCTTTCTCGCTGTTTTTTTTCTCCCCCCCCCCCACCGTCTTTGTGGATTTTTTTTCCCTCCCTCCTCTTCTCTCGAGTCGTGTTCTGTGCCATCTTTTTCAAACCGGCGGACCTCTTTTCTCAAACAGTCGCTGCCTTTTCTTTTCTTTTACTCCTCCGCTCTGCCACTGCGAGGGTAACGCTCACTTCGTGTTAGCTTTATACTTTTACGTGCTCGCTAGCCTGTTCGAGGCGTGGAAGGATCACCAACGACGACAACTCAATGATTCGAACCTTTCTATTCCCTTTATTTTTTATTTTGCTACAATGCTGTGACTTTTACACACCCCCCACGTGTCGCTCATTTGAGAACACAGATTTTTTTTAAATTTTATTTTATTTTATTTTCAACCCAAACAAGGGGAAAAGTCTAATACAGCTGGGTGATGCTACTCCATTCCTTTATGCCTTTGCAATGTCAATGTTGGGGATTAAGAACGAGATCTGTGCTTTTGTTTTTGTTTAGATATAACAAAAAGAAAAAAAATTCTCTCATATAAAAGGTTCCCTTTATAGATATATTTATTTTGAAGTTCTATTTTATATAGTATTTATTTAGATGCCAACTTTTTGTTTGTGAAGAAAGCTTATGTCGAAACGGAATGTACATTGACAATGGAAATATATATTGTTAAATATATTTGGCTGTTGTGTCATTACTTTTGTGACTCTCTTCCAACCAAATAACACACACACGTGCACACACATATCATGCACTCTTTCTTCAGAATGACCTACAGACATAATAAATAGGATTTGGGTCAAAAATGCACTTCTTATGTAAAGGTGCATATCTGAATTGATGGCTAACTACGTATTTAGTAACATTTTCTTTAACTTTGTATGACAAAAGAAGCTGAGGAAAACGTCCTGCAGTAATGGTGCACATTCGCAGCACATTTTAGGACAGAAAATCCATTTTAAAAACAACTTTTAACATCTTTGTAGCTATTTTAAAGCTTTTTATGAAGACACTTTTGTTTCGAGATGGTGATTACTTTACCTCTTAATCATTCTGTAAAAGAACATTTACGGGCTTTAGTTGTTTTACATCAACACTTCAACTTCCTGAGGTCCCCACTTCCTGTGTCTGAATAGATCGCCCTCTATAAAACACTCGCAGGGCAGCGAAGGCCAAATAAAGCAGCTTGACCTTAAACTGAAAGAAAACATTACATAAGCAACAGGAAGTAATTCACTGACTTCCTCTGGACGATGTAACATGAGACACGGACAACTCAGATAGTCACTTCATATCAGATGGCTGTGTGATGGATGTGTGTGTGTGTGTGTGTGTGTGTATGTGTGTTTGACTCGCAGGTTAAACTGGCTTCCTTCTAGTTTATAGGGGTGGTCTGTTATAATCTGGATGTGTAACATTCCTTTCTTTGCAAAGCACCTCCTTATGAAGCTGGAGCACACACAAACTCTTCCTGTCTCACACACACACACACACACACACACACACACACACTGTCATCACCCCACCCCCACTCCCCCAGCCCACCTGTGCTGCTGTTACCCCGAGGCGTTCTTCCTCCCCTTATGCCCTTCCCCTCCTTTCCCCTCTTTACGCTTGTTTCCTGGGTGTTTACCGCGACCGCACCTGGGAGAGGAGAGTGGAACAAATGAACGACACCGAGCGTGCGAGAGAGGAAAAAAAGGAGACAGAATCAGAAGGGGTGAGGAGAAAACGAGAAGTGAGATAAAGAAGTCAACAGCTGGCCTTCCAGCATCACATAAAGAGCACGCTTCCGCTGCAGAAGCCCTGCAGGCGCTGCGGTGTCTGCTCCAACAGGTGAGATCAGAGACCAACCTGCCTGTTTACCTGCCGGTCTGTCAGCAGCCACCTGGGACAGCGCGCAAACACACACGCACACACACACAAACACCTGCATTCGACTTCCTCCACACCTACATTGTCATCTCCACCCCACCGGGCCACATACATATCATCAACACAGGAAGCCTCGGCACAGGCAGGTGAAGCAGAAACCATTTATTATCGGCTAGTGTTACGGCAGGCTGGATTCACTGAGGAACCCGGGTCAGAAACTGTGTATGCAAATAATTATTTGTGCAGTGGTTTTGGCCTGTTTCGCTACCAAAAAGGGTTGGGTTTACCGCAGGAGACAATGCAACAAACACCAGCCAGGAACTAATATTTGAACGATTAAAAAAAATGTGTTCTGCACATGTTTTTTTATTTGCAGTATATCTGAGGCGACCAGCATGTCAGACTGCTCCTGCTGCTGCTGCTGCATGTTTGTGCTCTGCTTCATTTGCAGCGGTATTGTACAATGTCAAGAATAAGGTCGTCACACCCAGCATACACACACAGGCACATGCTCATCAGCTGTTGTTATGGCAAAGTATTTCTGGTAATTTCTTACACACACAAACCAAATCCAAGTATAACCGGAGTTACAAGATTGTCCAAGAAGACAACTGATTGCCAAAATTTGATTGACAATGCAGAATAGGACTCTTATTTTTCAAATAGAAAAGAAGAGGCATAGAAAGAAGAGGAAGAGGAGAGTAACTTTTATTCAGTAAAAGTGTGTCAGTGGCCCTCAGGCTGGATGGGACTTTGTTTCAGTTAGGATGCGTGCATGTGTTTTGTGTGTGTGTGTGTGTGTGTGGAGGGGGGCATTGAACCATCACTACTTCCGAGGCCCACGATAACGCAGGACACAGGGATCATCAGGTGCAACCTCCAAGCAACATAATCTGACTCATCTCATGTTTTTTTCTTCTTATCTGCCATCTTTCTCAACTGGCAGAACTCGCACTGAGGTCACAACCATACAATCGCCGTGACCCGAGACACCCGCTCAGAGGGGCAAACCGCCACTTTTCTGCGTGAATCTGCATTTGAGTAACATATGTTAGACTAATGCTCTGAGGCCGTGATGGGGGGAAAACCACATGCCAGTTTCCTGCAATGAATGATGTTTCCCCTCAGCTGGTCTCAGAATCCGTTTGAGAGTTTCAAGAAGCTAACTGTAATTTTGACTTTCCAGCACTTATGTGCTTCAAGTTAGCTCAAGTAAATCCCCTGCAGTTTGCTGTTTAGATGACATATTGCAAAAGTCATTTTCACATCTGGTGCAGCGCTCAACCCAAACCCCCTTGCACCACCGACAACCCCCAGATACATACACACACACACACGCACGCACACACGCACACACACACACACACACACACTTTCCTCTCTTTCTTTTCCTTTCTCCCCCCTTCCTCTCTCTCTCTCTCTCTCTCTCTCTTTGTGTGTGTGTGTGTGTGTGTTTTATAGAGCGCAATCTATAAATGCAGATTTATTTCATGAAGTAAAAAAGTGACAATTTGGTAAATCTGTGGCTTTTAACACTTTAGAGATGTAAAGACAAAGTTCGTATGCAAGAAAACAGCATGAGACATTTTCATCGGCCGATAAAATTTTTTGCTAAAGTTAGGATCGGGCTACTATAATACTGCCTGAAAAAGCAACAAGCCAACAGATGTGGGGAATCTTAAATAGCATGCAACATGACAGTTTGTCATTTTGTCCTGTGTTGTGTGTCACAGTGGAAAACAACTTGCTGTGCAACCATAGGCCAACTCACAAAGCCCCAAAGAAACAATAAACATGTCATATATTTTGGCTTTCTTTTGCCGAGTTTGACAATCTCAACAACATTCCCCGTTACGCTTTGGACACCATGGTTGTTGGGATTCCTGATGACGGAAGTCTGTCTCTGCTCCCTGTGGATCGATCAGGTCTGCACGTCATACAGGTCGCACAAGACCGAGAGCTATGATTGGTCTTGGATTACAGCAGCAATGTGATCACCATCTGGAAATGCTAAGACTATAGGCGGTTTTCTGTCACTTTTCCAAAACTATGTATAAGGCTTGATTATCTATAATATCTCAGTCATGAAATATAAATCTAATATTCAGTTCTGTTTTTAAACCTGTTGACAGAAGGTCAGTTTTCATCTAAATGAAATGCAACTTTTAACCAAATATCCAATAAAATGGGAAAAATGGTGGCATGGCAGTAAATTGCATTTTCTTTGATGAATATACCAACCAACTTTTTCACTTAAGCCACATGTAAAAACTTTTTTGAAATATTTCTATTGTTTTTCAAATTTCCAGAGTCTCCACTCTTCACAGGTTTTTGCATGCACAAATTGAAAAAGTGCATTAAAAACAGGTGGATGGAAACGCTGTTAGAGACTTGGCCATCTGCCTGCAGGTGACTCTGGAGCCTGACGATGATTGCGATCGGGAAGGAGTTTGTGTGTGCGCGTGTGTGTGCTTATGAGTGTGAGCTGGGGAGGGGTTCATGCCCATATACACATGAGATCCAGTGCAGGTCTGCAGGAATGCACGCTCATATATGGGGCAGACATGGCAAGTGCAGGCTGTTTGGAAATGGAACCCCTGACATTTAGACCTACAGATTGCAAAATCACATCGCCCTCAACCACACATCCACACACACACAGATGTACAAACACACACAGTAACCCCCTCCCCCTCCTTTCCCCTCCTCTCTTTCCTCTGTGGAATTCAAAAGTAAAATGAACCTAAGTGTGACAGGATGGCCTCAGCTGCAGGAAAAACACACATTTCAACACTTGGGAAGTGGAAGGGAAAGTGGAGAGGAGAAGAGCGGGAGCTGCCGGGACAGTCGGAGGAGAACAGGGAGCAAAGGAGGAGCGGTTGTTCAGGATTTAGAGAAGCCTGTCTGATTTAATGTGTGTCCGTCCTAAAATGGCCAACAAGAGCCTCAGTGTGCTTGAGCAACAACTGTTGATATTAGATTAAAAACATCTTTTCATGAATATAATTTCAGCCTTGACAGCTATTGTCAAACATCCAAATAGTTTTCACTTCCAGTATGTCAAAAACCAAAGCGGTGGAGCCGGCACTTTTTTTTTTTTGGAGAGAAATATTTCCCAGTTCACGGCTTAAGTGTTCCTTTGAGTCCAAGGAGGCGAAAGAGGAAAAAAGACGGAAAAGAAGAAGAGAAAAGAGAGATTAGCCACGATTTTTAGTGCCGCAGTTGCCTGCCTACCAGCAAGTCAGCCAGGCAGTCAGCCTGTCCACCATGAAGCCAGTCACCCAGCCAGCAAACAAGCCAACCGGTCCATTTCATTCAGTGGGGCCACTGGCATGGGACCAAGTAATGCCACTAAACAAAGAGCTACTGTCTTGCATCACTTCCCCTCAGAGAGGCCATCCAGGCCGCAGCCTCTTATCACCAGGCACTGCCAGTCTGCAGCACACCAAGGCCTCCACCACACCGGCCTCTTTACTGCTTTCTGTTACAGCCCTCTCCCATTATACCACCATTATGCTAACCCAGCATCCAGGGGGAGGGTTTCATTTTAGCTTTTACAGGTGTCAACAAAAGGGGCAGCACATTAAAAAGACAAAAAACAAATTAAACCCATCAAACAGCATTTTTTGATTGAATTTTATCTGACCTCTTAACATAAAGGAGGAGCATTTTTTTGGTTTGTTACGTCATATCACATAATTTCCATACAGTGTGCATTAAAACTTTAGACAAACATCTTAGGAAGTCAGTATTTCTCTTCCTTTCAGTGGGCTTCAGCTTCAAGACCGCAGTCCTGGGAGAAACTTTTTAAACATTTGAGGCCTGAAAATGTGGTATTTTACATATTATCCTACTCTCTTGTATTCTATGGTGATCCTATTATTTTCTTATTGCAGAAGTTAAGCAGTGAAAGTCTGGAATCTTAATGGGCAGCTTTGCTCCTCAGTCTTAATAAGTATTCTGCCGGTGTAGTTTGATACTTCCTTTCATTCCACAACCTCTCTGTATGTGTGTCTGTATTTGTGTGTGTGTGTGTGTGTGTGTGTGTGTGTGTGTGTGTGTGTCATGGATGCGTGTCTGTTTTCAACAGGCCCTGTGGCAGCCTAAGGGGGGGTGGACATGTGTAAAGGAACAGTTGCATTCCTTTCAGATCCTCCTCTCAAAGGGAAAACACACACACAAACACACTCATTCAAATCTATACAAACTGAGCTTACAAGAACACACAAACCTACACCCTCTCTCCCCTCTCTCCCTCTCTTTCCCCTCTCGTTCTCTCGCTTTCTGAACAACAGCAGAGCAGAACGGTCCCCCGAGGCGTCGGAGGGGCCAAAACTGAACCGACCAAACTTGGCTTCCGACCCCGGAGCAGCGACACGCCCACTTGGCGGCGGCCTGCAGTGCATTCCTGGTGAGAGCATTGTCAAAGCCAAGCACTTCCTCTGGAGCAGGGCCAGCCCCACCACAATAACATTTCATACATTTATCTCTTGGCTTGAATCTCTTACACTCAGTACTGACACAAACAGAGAACAGACACACGTGTGCGCACATGAGAACGATGTTGCACGTTCATGCGTGCACACGCGTACATAGAGCTGTATTGCAAAACACTGTTTTGATTCCGATCCTTGCTCTCATATCTCTCCCCCTCCGACTCCCCGTCCAAGTGTTCCTATCTCAGTTCCTTCTCTAATCTTGTTTTCTCTTTTCCGAAGTGAAGCCGCCGCACCGACTTTTTCCCCTCTCACGATTGCACTACACAGCAAACATCACCTTCATCCTGACCTCCACTTGTTATGGGATACAGCTGATGCGCTCTCCTCCCCCACCACATGGGTTTCTCGACATGGGCTCTCAAAACTTTTCCACTCCAGTACGATTTGCCACATCGTAGAAAAAAAGTGTGCACCAATTATCGAGTTTTTCAATTAAGAAGAAATCTGATTCAATGACTTTTTGGGGCAAATGTCCAAGTTCTAATGGCTACACGTCTGGAGGAGCTTCACAAAAGAACCCCTGAAGCATGAGAGCACACACGGAGAGAGACACTGGAGCACAATGGACAACCTGGAGATCACTAGAGCACTAACCTAGCACATGAGAGGCGTCTTGACCGGGTATGTATAGTGAGCTGGTGATTGGTTATTGCTGCCAGGTGTGCGTCTTTGCCTGATTGAGAAAGAGAGATCAGCTCCGCCTCCTGCCACCCAACCTGCAGGAAGAGAGGGGATGCAAAA
Organism: Amniataba percoides; assembly: GCA_037176925.1. NCBI lineage: Eukaryota > Metazoa > Chordata > Actinopteri > Centrarchiformes > Terapontidae > Amniataba > Amniataba percoides. Next base: position 15,210,479 of record JBAJHX010000067.1, read on the forward strand.
ATCAAGGAGAGAGAGAGAACAGAAAAGCAAGGCAACAGAGACGTAAACTCCAGACCACAACACAGGTGTCAGATACTTGGCACACCTTGTTTACTGTAAATATGATGAAGCACGACCAAAGCAGTGAAAAGAGAGGTCAAGAGGCTGAATGGACAAAATATGGGAAATACTAATCTGACAAACAAAACCTTCCTGTTATAGTTAACATCCAAACTACACCCTGAAGTTGATCAGCCTGATTAATTGTTTTTGTTTCTATATCTATATCTATATATGTGCCCACTTTAACTTCACACAAACCAATTAGTTTGTTAGTCAAGTCCTTTGGAGGTGTATTTGGCGTGAAAGTCGCACATACTTGTACCTCTCACTGATGTTCTCGAAGTCTGCTCCATTCTTGTGTCTGCTTGTCTGTCCGTGTTCCAGTTTCTGTCCTGTCAGGACAAACACTAAAGTAGCCAAAAGCACACAGAGACAGACAGACAGACAGAGAGAGAGAGAGAGACTTATGTAACAGGTATGACTTCACAGGAAGTCAATGCTATTGTGTGTGTGTGTGTGTTTGTTTGTTACTTTGTGTGTGTACATCTTTTATACATATGCATGGGTGTGTGTGCATGAGATTGTTCTTAGTTTGTCCATGATTGTGCATGTGTGTGTGTTGGGAGATTGCTCAATGCTGAACGTGTATGTGTGTGTATGTGACTCTTGATTTTCAGTTCACTGTGTGAGGCGGTGTCCTGATTGGAAAAAAAGAGTCTCATTTCTGTTTAAAACTCTGAATGCATAATGTATAAAAGGCAGATGGTATTTGGGTTGTTATATTCAAAATATTAGTGTTGGTATTGGGATTTACTGAAAAATGGTAGGACGTCTCTCTGCTGGTCTGTAATTTAAGAGGTTTTTCCTAAAGTTTGTGGCTTCAAATGCTGTAAAACAAAATCACCAGTCCAGAAATAAGAACATGTGGTTATCTGATGGGCTATTAGCAGTTGGCAGAGGAGGGAGTGCTATAATCTTTTGCTTAAGAAAAAGTAGAAATACAGAGTGTAGAAACTCAAATATACAATTCAAGTTCTGTTTTCTAGGTTTTACTCAAGAAAAAGTATCAAAGCTAGCCTAAAATATATTTAAAGTACTTCACATAAAAGCATCTATGCATGATGGCTCATTTTGTGGTAATGAATGATATACTTCATTATATATTATATGATGCGTTGATGTGTTGGATAGCTTTTAACATTCCTGAATGATCACACAAAATAATGTATTTCTTAATTGGATCTTTAATTTGAACTGGAATCTGCAAAGTAACTTGTAACCAAAGTTAATACATAAGTGAAACTAGTTGAATAAAAAGTATGCCTGAAGTTAAGTATGAAGTATCAGAAAATGTAAATCCTCAAATATATGACAAGTTCCTTTGAAATTGTACACAGTACTTTCCACCACTGGAACTTTCATGTATATAAAAACCAATCTCTTTTCCTGTCATATTGACCATCCAATTTTTCTGTCTCTGTACGAAATGACTGAACTTGCAGAGCCTCGGTATGAACGCACACATGCACAAAACTAACATGTACTCACACTCACACACCCCGGGAGACTTTTAGGAGAATTTGGTTGTGATGGCTGGAAGTGTGTGTGATAAACTTACAGCAGCTTTGTATTACAAATCCAACAGTGGACGTGCCAGTGACTGAAATAATGATGTTACACACATCTGTTACTCCACTGAATCTGCCAACTCACTCTCTGGCCTGGGAGAAGAGAGGGAAAGAGAGGAGAGGACGGGAGGACAGGAGAGGAGAGAAACTTTCCTCTTGTATATTTTACACGGTCGCATCTTCTTCTACGGACGATCGCTAACATCGCTCTACCCTGAAATGCCCTCTCTGCTTCCCGTTAACACGCGTCTGTTTAGTCAATATCATGAGCGACGAGGAAAATCACCACGGCAACCCATCAGAAACAACTCCCTGACACGCCACCTCTCACAACAGAGCACCTATAGGCAAAGAGAAAAGAGGTCAAGTCATGTTTTCTCAGATACGTGAGAGTTGTGTGCATATGGGCGTGTGTGCGCGCGTGTGTGCATGTTTAGGACCTCGGGGTGGGGTATCTTGGCATGTCTCACCACGGTTCAATGTTTCCTTTTAGCTCTGCTGGCACTCTCGTGTTCCTGTTGGCTGACCTTTTCTCTTCCTGTGAAGTTCCTGTCATGCACTCTCTGTTCTCGAAGGTCACAGATCTCTCAGCCCAAAGCCAGTGGTCCTGTGTGATAGTTTAGTTTTATGTTATCCCAGAATATTGTAATTAACTTGAAATATTTAGGACATACAGTGGGGTTTTTTTATTACATGACAAAAGCTGGAGTACAAATAGAGTTTTGAAAAATATGGATATGATTAAAGGGAGATATCTTTATACATATGACTATTGTGACCAAAAGAGTGCGCCTTCAGTGTGTAGATTTGAGAAACATGAATACAGCAAAGCAATTGGTGCAAACCGTGCAAGCCTCCTAAACCCTAACCCTAATATCTGCAAAACTTTCCAGGAGCCTTGAAAAGCTTGTTCTTGTTGTCCAATACTCAGTTTTCTTGAACACTGCCTTGAACATTCTTTTTGATTTAAGAGCAAGTATCATAGGGGTAAAGAATAAGAAATGTCTGGTTTTAGTGCATCCAGCCTTTTTAGTGTGTTAAGTTTGTGCACTTAGACTCCCCTTGACTTTAGGAATGTGCCATATTAAATTAACTCTTTTAATCTTACTCAAGCTGTATCCAGCTGCCAATCAATAGGTCTCATAGGTCAGAAGCTTTGAAAAACATGGAGAGTGGGAATGAATTATAATCCCCCTTGGATTCACGTCCTGCCAGCCATTGTGAAAAGTGATTTAGGTAATGGTTTCCAAGAAAGGAAATCTCGAGGAACTACAGGAACTAGTTTAGCTGAACCACATGCCCACAAACACACACACGACACACACATTCGTGCACAGAGGTACAAATGCAGCCGAATGTATATTAGCTGCAAGTCTTGTAAATTTTGTGGCAGAAGTGTTGTCTGTGAGAAGTGGTCTGGCCTGTGAACCCCTCTGGCCCAGAATACTACTCCTGTTGTGTGTGTGTGTGTGCATGTGTGTGTGTGTGTGTGTGGCATAGCCAAGGATGTGGTTGGTCTCACTGAAATGCTTACGAGACGTATCCTTCAGACCCCCCTCTGCAGTATCTTGCATGTGTGTGTCTTCTTCGGTGTGTGTGTGTGTGTGAATGTGAAAGAGAGAGAGAGTGAGAGAGAGAGGCATCATTCAACAGCCGCTCCTCCGTCCAGGAGCATCGGATATTGGATTAGTGTGTTAATCTCCCTCTCGTTCTTTTCTCACGTTCCCTTTTCCTGGGCCTGTGTGTGTGTGTGTGTGTGTGTGTGTGTGTGTGTGTGTGTGTGTGTGCGAATAAACTTGCATTCTCCAATACTTCCTCACAGTCCCAATCCATCCTTTCTTTTCCTGTCGATGGCCTATGATGCTGTAAACGGGAGGTCCGTTCCTCCATGTAGGTCTTCGTTGCTGAGGTCAAACAGTAAAATCAGAATTAAAGCCAACAACCAGAGAGGGAGAGAGAACTATGTTCCCATCCAAGAAAATTGTAAAATGCAGTTTTTAAGTAATAGATTAGCTTTCATAGCTCATATTTAATGATTTCATCCAAAGACGACAACATAAAAATACACTTGGTGTTATTGTAATATTTCCTCTAACAGTCATGCAACCACTGCTGGCATCTTGTACATGGAAAAGACCGACTTTCCAGGCTTCCAAAATAATATTGAACTGCAATCTTGTCAAGCCAGAGTGAGTATTTATTTCTGTTTTTTATTCGTTAATTCACACGTATGTCTCCTTTTGTTTCTGCGATGTACGTTTTCTTTTTTTTTTTTTAACCCAAAATCTCTTAATTACAGTATTAAGCCGATTTCAAGGAAATTTGCTGTTTCAATTCAGGTCTTATAAGTTGATGTATACGAGCATGAGCTTCATTGTCATCACTGCTACATACACGCTCATACTGCCTGGAACTAAATATGAGGTAAAAGTTAGCAAAGGTTTTGTTTTGTTTTGTTTTTTTTCATGTGCAAAATACTCAAATTAAAACGCAACTGGAGATTTGGAGAGAGAGTGAGAGACAGACGGAGACAGAGGGGAGAGAAAAGAGAGAGCGAGTGAGAAACACTGGAGGGAACAGAGACAGAGCACCTGCTCAGCGACCTCGGGCGCAGACAAAGACACCTCTGTCCCACAGTACAATGACGTCCGGGACACTGTAACTTCCTGTGTCTGGTGGGACGACCAAACAGCACAGCAAGCTAGCTGTTTGTGCAGGCTGACTCTATTCACACACACACACACACACACACACAGTGGTGGGAAGTAATCAGTGGTCATTTTCTCCAGAGACAGAAACGTATCTGCACAAGTTTTAGTGCGCAGTTAAGGTTTAAATTCAATTCGTTGAACGTTCATTTTTTAGGGATATTTCTGAAGGCTAATTAATGGAAGAAGAAAGATGGACAACTTTTAGTCATTTCAAACAGTAGAAACAGTAAAAACTTGTTATTTCTTGATGGAATTTGCTGCGGCTTATTAAGATAATTGATTTGATCTGTAACGTTTTTACATATTTTAATGTATTTCAGTGTCTATAAATCTGAAGAAATCTCATTTTGTCTATAAGATATAAAAAATGGAAGAAAAACAGTAGTCTGGTGCAAGAAAAAACTAATTAGAATTACTATGAGCTACAAAAGTTGGCCGTTGTCCCCCTTCAAGGCTAAACTTCAGATGCTAAACTCGAGACTACCATCGCCATAGAAACAGCTCAACAGCCATAGAGGAAATGTAGGTAGCATTTCTCAAATGCTGTCAAATACTGTAGTCATTCATAGGACGTCAAAACAAGACAGAAATGGAAATAGGACTTTGCTAAAAATGGTTGCTGGGATGGTAAAAAGTTGCATTAAATCCAGTATCAAAGGATTTGTTCTCATCTTTTCTTTCTTTTCTTTGGCCTCAGAATCCAGCTCGGCAACAGGTCCGTGATATTCAGTGTTACATAATCGGCCACCACCTCAGTGTCTGTCTTTGATAACAGGAAGGAGACTCAACCTTCTAAAATCAACAAACCCGTCCTTGGATTTTTATAGCAGTACCGTTCAAGGAAATCAAGGCATAGAATTCCTGACCTCCTTTGCCTGCTGACAGACTTAGAAACTAAAGTATATTTTAACTGTCTCTGTAGTGCTTTAAATAACGTACTTTCAAAATATATAAACCTTTACATGCTGGCTCACTGTTTGCAATGGTAATCAATACAACAGAATTATTTCTTATTTATAAGATATATGTAATTTATGTTTAACCACAAGCAACTGCATGATGCATGGATCTGTTTTATTTATGGTCTCACACCAAAAAACAAACAAATATACTTACTTTCATACTAAAAAGTAAACCAAAAACTACTTGAGCAGTTCTGTTTTTAGTAAACATAGAGACAGGAAGATAAATTATGACAATAAGGAAATAAAAAAGACAAATAAATTCACTTCAATGTAACTTAAAACTTAAAATATACACTATATGCACACTGATAATTGTGTCAAAACAAATTGCATGCTAACCTAAAAGGTGGATAAGAAAAAGTTTCGGTGTGTTTTCATCTCCGCTACAGCATGTTACTGACTGCAACCTTGCAGTTGTTTTTTTGTTTTTTTTTTCACAAATGCAACTTCTGTAAACCGACTGCATACATTCCAACTCAACCAAACCCTGTAGTAGCAGAGCCGCGTCACAGTCATTACGGCACAAGATATATGGGAAAAGAACAGGGTACAGAGCCGCGCCGATAGGACGACGTGATTGAAGTTTGATCCAGGCCACCAATTATGTGGTTGCTATGTTTCCTCTGTTGCTACACTGGTATCTTCCTTTCACACGCCTGACAGGAGGAGGACGACGATATTATAAACACATGTAGCAGGTGAAGTCAAAAATGCATTATTGGTGGGGCTACGAATAGGTCATTGACATGGGTTTACAGAAGTAGGTTGTACAGAAGGTTGTGATCTTTTTTTTTTGCTGTTGAATTTAAAGTTTGTGCAGGTGTCAATCCACTCATTTTCACTGAAACAAACACACCAGAAATGTATAACCAATAAAGATATGTAAACCAATAAAGAAAAATTAAATACAATGTAGACATTTTTATAAATATTTTTGTAAAAAGCTTCTCATTAGAAAGTGGTACCTCTTTATTTATAAGAAATCAGCTTTAGTAGCTTTACACATTGTAACGCTGCTCATTATGTCAAAGCCTTTTTAGAAATCTGCTCAGTAAATCCTGAAACTTACATTATGCAAAGATGTTGACACCAAAATAGTTACTCATTACATGAATTGTAAAACGGATCAACTTCAACTAAAACTTGAACTAAAACAAAAACAGAGCTCATACACAACATGCACTAATACAAACTCCCTATTTGGCTGTTTGTTTTAATCTCCTGTGGGGTGTTGGCAAGAGCCCAGTGATACCACATGATCTCCTTCCCTGCCCGACTAATCAGAATTTGTTTGACACAAAGAGCCACAGATTTGCACAACAAATATTTCAACATTTTGGCGGCTTGCTTGTAGGCCTGCATGAGGTATGGTTACCCAGAAACCACTTTGCTCAGTCCCAAATCACAAATGTTTGAAAGTTTAGTGTCTATAATCTAAATCTATAAGCCCCCTAATATTTAGACAGTGACATTCAAGTCATTGTTTCCAAGTGTCTTTCAGTGAGTTATCCCCTTTAACACACTGTCCCTCAGTTTTATGGTGCCAAAAGTTAACCAGTTAACTGTCAAAACCCGCCGGCGGGTTTGTAGTAACATTCCATAACTTATTAAATCATATTTTATCAATTTTCATTAGCATAAATGTATCACATGATATCGCCCTGAGGGTTAAGTGGTTAAAGTAATAGTTTGACATTTTTTGAAAAATACTTATTCACTGTCTTGCCAAGAGTTAAATCAGAAGATCAATATCACCTTCATGTTTTTATATTAAAATGACACTATTACCCTTTATATCAGCTTAGTATGCAGACTGGAAATAGGGGAAAATAGTGCGCTATGCCTTGTTCAGAGATGAAAAAAAAAAAATCTGACACAAGTATGTTGTTGCTCATGCCAAAGCTGACATGTAAAAAATAACTATTTGTGGTTTTATGGGAGAGCTACGTGCTTATTCGCGAGAAATTATGATGAATTCATAGCGATAGAAAATGCTCCTATTCTGGAAAAGAAATTATGCAATGTTAACGCTTAACTCTCAGAAACACACAGTCTGAGAATGCCAAAAGAAAACTCCTCCACTCCTCTGTGACCTTAATCGTCCTGTGGACACACAGTTTCCTTGATTTAACCTCTAATATGTGGGCATTAAATCTTTGCGGAATCGCTGGTTATCTCCTCTGATTCCTCTCTTCCCTCTTCCTGTAACAGAAGGAGACGCCCCCCTCCCCTTTAACAGTGGAAACCTCGGGACACCGAGTCCAAGCCCACAGGCCTCTCAGAGTGTCAGCTCGTAATATTGCTGCTTAATGAGGGAAGAAATAGCAGTGGTTACCCATTTGGTCTGAGTCCTCTTTCAGTTGCAGAGTTTGTGTGTCTGCACATGCCTGAATGCTTGTGTGTGCGTGTTTGTGTGGGTCTGTGGGTATGTTTGCAGCGCGGCTGTGCACGAATGAATGCTTTTGTGCGGTTGTGTGTGTGTGTGTGCGTGTGTGTATGTGTAGGGGTAAATGAATGTGATTGTGTTTATTTGTTTGCTGGCTGTGTGTAGGATACAGGAAGCCTTGGGGGCCCAGACTCTTGCTGTTTGTTATGGAGTGAGGAGGTGGTGTGTGTGTGTGTGTGTGAGAGAGAGAGAGAGAAAGAGAGAGAGAGAGAGATGGAGGCATTGAAAGTTAAAGCCGTGTCTGCTGTCTATAACTGCTGGGCATGGAGTCTCAGTGGAGCCAAAGCATGGTGCAAGCGCACACACACACACACACACACACACGCACACAGAGACACAAATGGTAACACTTTATTTGAAACATAATGCAGTGATTTATAGCAGCCTAATGATCCACTCAGGCCTTGAGCTGATTCATCCCTTATGTCAACTCCTACATCGTTTTCATGTTACATCTTCCTCTTTAATGACATGAAACTGGAATCCTGCAACAGGCAGCGCTGACAAAATAAAAGCCCTCTTTTTTTTAAAATGTACTGAGGGGAAAAAGATCCCAAACAAGCCTCACATTTAGCAGCGTAAGAGCGTGTTCTGAAGTTATGGCACATCCTGTAATGTCTTTACTTCACTAGCAGCAAACTCGGATGCTACTGAGAACTTCTTTTTCTCATTTCTGTCACTGAAGGCCGACGCACTTCCAGACGGTGCTGAGAGCTTTGCATGTTCTTACCACTCAGTGCAGAGTAGAGCATGCATGGACAGTAAATCTTTCTTCAATTTGTGGAGTTATGTGGAGCACTATTGTATTTATAAGAACTCACAGTTTCAGACAACCTTCAGTCTGATAACTCGACCTCTCCAAATTTTCATTCATACATTGTGAATTTTCAACAGCAAATACATTCTGAAAGAAAATTTTGTTTGTTTTCCACCATCCTCTTTTTCTCTACAGTCGTAACAACAAAAGCATGTTAAAAATATTTTATGGTTATTTTCAGGCCATGGCAGCACTTAGTTAAGTTAAGACTGTGGTCTCGGGTTAAATACTGAAAAAGTCAAAAGCACAAGTCGTGACGTGTTTGCTTTAATGACAAGTAAAAGAAACTCCGATCTTTACTTAACCTTAACCAAAGTGCGTCTGGTGCCTAAAAGGTCTTTGCGCTTTGCACACCCTCTATTAACACTGGGCAACTCCCCAAGACTTGTATGTGGTACTGAAAGTTAGCGTTTGCTACAGCACACTTAAAGAAATGTTGCCACTGAACATCCCGCAGGTATTAATTATGTTTCCTCCCAAATGTAACCAGCAAAAGAAAATTGGTTTTATATAAACATATTTTCTAAGGATGAAGTTGCAAATAGATTGGGTCTTGTTTGTTTCTTTCACTAATCTCTCACTCTTCTCATTAAAAAGGTTTGCAACACATACAGCTATATATATAGTTCTCAAAAACTTTTGGCCATCATTTAAAAAAGTTTTAGTTGTGCTAAATGATGGCCAAGCATTTTGAATGTGAATGTGGCCTTACTGTTTGAATTCATTCAAAATAAAACCCTCCATAATTTTGGGTTATTAAGGGTCAAATCTTATTCAACCAAGGTGCCCAGCTGCATTTGAATCGAATGGTGCAGTTCAACCCTTTTTAACTAAACTACAATTAAAGAAAAAAAAAGCAAATGGTGAGAAAGACTATTCTTATACTGGACCAAATCTTATCTATCAAAGGTTCTATTGGAAAAAGAACACTATTAGATATTGACAAAAAATGCTCTCTATCAGTCAGGCCTCTGCACTGACAGCTTTTTAAAATCACAAATTCTTTTACAAATACCATTTTTGCTTTGCTTGTTTTGCAACACAATGAAAAAAAACTCTTCTCTCCCTCTCTGTTTTTCGCCTCCTGAGGTTTTG
>JBAJHX010000067.1:15233464-15248152 GCA_037176925.1 Amniataba percoides
CAGTGTGTTTTTTGGTTTTAGCAATACTACAGATGTGAGCTGAGTGCTGGTCAGCCTGTCAGGTGGCCAGCCAGCCACCCACACACCCAGCCAGCCAGCCAGCCAGCCAGCCAGCCAGCCAGCCAGGACAGGACAAGAGCAGAGGAAGCAGTTATTATGGAGGAAGCCAGGGCGTCTTAAAGCCATTATATGCCCCTCAGAGAGAGGCAGTCGGAGGCAGCACAGCTGACTGGAGCGCTTCAAAGCAGGAAGGAGCCCAGCCACCACCTCCACCTCCACCAGCCTGCGTGTTCAAAGGGGAAGTGAGGAGTTTACAGGGTGAGATGGGGGTTATGGCGCAGGGTGGATGAGAGGAGACGCAAGGGGATTTGGATGGAGGGAGATGATTTTGTAGGACCAGAGATGTGGTTTTGTGCAGGTTTAGTGGAGTCTAGCTATGCAGGTAGTTTTTGTTTTATCCACTGAAGTTTTAAGAGATGTGTCTCTAAGATATGTGTAACACCATTCAGGTGAATGAGTAGAGCTTTTTTTGGCATAGTGTTTAGTGTGCATAAGAAATCCACACTAAACAAAAGGAGGTTAAAGCTGCGCTCACAGTTCAGACCATCTTTGATGTAAATTGCCACTGCTGCTTGAACTAAAAATTCACAATTCCCCCCCATATATCCTGACAGTTCCTGACACTTGTGAAAAGTTGTCATAATTACACTACCAGTCAAAATGAGAAGGTGTGTCCAAACTTTTTTTTTTGATAGTGTATATAATCACACAACATTGCATTGATTACTGATGGCATAAGATGATTTTCTTACTAATCGGAAGAGGAAGCATCACATCAGATGAGAAGCTCCATGGAGGGAGGATGTTTGCGGTGGGATGGGATGGAGCAGGAAGGGAGGAAGTAATGGTGGTGAGTTATAGCAGATCTTTAGGATGGAGAGGGAGGGTTTGATGGAAGGGAAAATGGCTTTGCCTGCGGAATACTGAAGTCATAAACAAGAGAAAGAGCCGAACTGATGAAAGCTGCTGGGACGAAGTGCAGGAACAGACCACTTCCTGCCTTATTTTCAAAATAAAAAAAACTGAACCAGCATTGGACATCAGATATTTTTCTTGATCCTGTTCTTCAGTGCTTTCACCCTTTTACCTCGTGGACATCTCTTTCAAGATTTCAAAACTTTAGCTTCACTGAACACATGAAAATTTAATGATGCCTTTGGGAAATTTGGAATTAAGGAATAGAGACCAACTTGAAGCACCAAAAGACAGCCTCTCCTCTCCAAAATATCTTCTTATTCCTCAATAATCCCAGCATCCTATTAATTATTACCTCTATTTTGCCCATGCCTCCTCTCCTTCCCCTTGTTATTTGCACGCCCGTGCTTCTGCCTCTTTATCCATCTCTTTCTCTTGCCTTCCTCATCTGTCTTCCCCTCTCTGACTGTTTTTTCCCCCTTGTGTTTCCTACCTCACCCCTCCCTTGCCTCTCTTGCCAGTCGCCCTTACCTCCTCCTCCTCCTCCTCCTCCTCCTCTCTCCAGCACCTGTGCCCCTGCGGAGGGGGAGTTCCGGAGAAGAGGAAACCCCCGGGGCAACCAGGCACCTCACAGATGGTTAGCAAATTACACCTTCATTACCTCGCCTCTCCTCTCCTCTTCCTCTCTTCCTCCGGCCAGTGCTCCACAATGACTCGCTGTTCCTGTGACACTTCACATCTGTCAGCAGCTGACCTGCACGCTCATAAAAGTAGCACCTATTTAAGAAAAGGTCTAAAAAAACACTTTTATTATGAGTGTGTGCACGTTACTATTCTTTTATAAGAACTAAACCTGAATGTAGGCTAATATATTTGATCAATAGTTGCTATATAATCATAGTTAAGCACATCTTTGTTATACTCACAGGACAATTTGCTTTATGGCAGTTAGTCACTATTTTGTTGTACAAATGACACATAACACAGGTGGAAAGACATAAACACAGCCCAGGAGGCATTATGTAAGGTGCAGTTTGTAATCAATCATTGTAAGGGCTTGTTTATACACGGCAAAACATGACAAGCCTGAAATGTAATTTTATCATCTAATCTTGCCAGCTGTTTCAGGATTTTCTTTTTTTTTCTCAGTATATTATGTTACTGCGCAGGGACATCGTTCTGCTAATTTTTGTCATTTGAACTTATCCAACACAATAATGTGTGTCATTAAAACCATATCAAATATAACATGTAATTCAATTTTTAAGATTGCCTCAAGAGATTTTTTCTGTTTGATCGAATTTTCCTGAGAAAAGTAACATTATCCTGAAAAAATTGCATTTATTGAGAACAGAAAAATCTTGCAATCCATCCAGCACAAGTGATTAAACTATTTAATACGCACACACACACACACACACACACACACGTATGTATATATATATATATATATATCATCAGCATCAGTAAGCCATATTGGGTAATAATTTAAACAATATCACTTTACAAATAGTAGGATGATCTACGAGAACAGTAATCAGCTCTGAGCTTTCTTTTGGCTCTCTCTGAGGGTTCAGGCTCCATTTCCAGCGAGATCTTTACACATCGTCTCTGTTGGACTGGAAAGTGAACGTGTCAAAATGAGTGGGGAGGTAAAATAATAAAACAGTCTGATAGAAAGCTGCTCATGGGGACTATAAAATGGAGCACTAATCATGATTCATTGGGGTCTGATATATGACACATCAGCCCGAGCAGTCTGTTTTTTGTTATTTCATAGAGCTCGACGATGTATCTCAAATTAAAGTTCCAAAGCGCTGCACAATCTTGGAAGAATTTCCAGACAAAGTGTATGTAACGTAACCCTGTATATCTCTGTGTGGGAGCAGTGCACTCTGAACACAGAGTCCATGAGGAGAAAGTTAACCACTGATAGACCAGTATCTTATGCAGTTTGAATAATGACTGCAGATCAGTCCTCATTATTCAGATAAACTTTCAGTGCCTTTACACTGAACGTTTAAAAAGTGTTCTCTACATAATACACAGATGCTGGGTCATATTAAAGTATAATACCTTCATAGTTAATAACAATCATGCTCATTTATTTTTTTCCAACTGAGAACACAACAAGTAATGATCATCATCAGACAGAACATGGGACCGCAGAACCTTTCCAAGTTCTCCTAATTAAAGATCTGCGGTTTTGGCTGCGCAGGTCTTTAGGTTACCAGCTGTTTGTTAATTTGTAATGACCACTGACTCACTCACACACCCTGTATCTTATTTCCATGCCTCCTCCAGCCCAGCGTGAAAGCACAGGGCCCAGCGCACCCATTAGTCAAACAGAGGAAGGCATGGAATAATAATGAACGCACCTCACACGCATGAGCAAGTAAAGTAACCCCACCACCGCCGCCGCCGCCACCACCGGTGAGTTTCCAGGAGGTATTTCCATCATGTAAAATGTATGTCCCCTTCACTTCCACAAATTTCTCTCTACCTCTTCCCAGCACAGAGACTCAGTTGAATTCACTTCCTTCTATTCTTCTGTTTCTCAAATATGTGTTACATTTTTTCATCTTGTAGCCATCATCTTCATTCAAAGTTGTCCTCATCATTAATCACCATGTAATAATCGGCGCCTGCCATTATGTCACAGAGAGCTTTTAATTCAGCTTCTCACTTTCTTTTTATGATTGTTTTCCATTACTGTATGATTGTGTAACTGTATTATATGCTTTACTGTTGTGCAAACAAACTAATCAGACCAATATTGTAGCTACGGGGGGAAACCGGCCCTGCCTCCAGTCATAAAGTCTTTCCCCATGTCACGCTGTGATCCATGCTGAAACTGGCATCTCCCAGTATTTAGTCAGCCTTCTTGGATAAAATTTAAAGAACAGTCCAGACTCCACACTATTATTATTGTTATTATTATTATTATTTAAAGCCAAAAGCTGCTAGATCGAGCAGCACATTTAAGAGAGCGGAAAATCAGAGGGAAACGATTTCCTCACTCAGGTTCACTCACACATTGGCAGCTCCAAACGGCGGCGAGTTTCTGTTACGTTTTTTTTCTCTTAATCTAACGGCATTTACTCCATGTGGCGTCAAGTGTGAAAGACAGAAGCTGTGATGTGATGCAGTGCATGTGGCAATGCACGTATAATGAGTGACGCTGGAATTTGTTTTGCGCTCTCTCAAATATTTTGTTGTCAATATACTTTCATAGAGCTGAATCCAAACACTCAGACACACTCCAACAGAGACAGTCTGCATGTCCATTCCTAGCTATTTTACAGATAGCATGTTGGCTTTTTCGGGCAAATAAACACCAGCATCTTAGATGCTTCTTTGTCGATGTGTACATTGTCAAAAAAAACTGTAAGCCGAAACTCTTGTGTGTTTATGGCTGCACCATTCCACTGAGCAGAAATGTTCTAGAGGTCTTAATCATCATTTTATTCTAATTTCACCAAAATTAAGTCTGACATTTGGAAACTTTGGGATCTAGGCTGGAATACAAAATAAAGTTCTGTTGGTTGCGTTTGACTGCACGGCCTGAGTTGCCACCTACTGACCCAGTGCCGAGGTCAGCGGGTTTAAGAGGCTAAAAAAACTCCCACATCACCTGCATCATGGCGCAAAGCAGGAGATGAAGATCTCCAAAGGAGAGACAAAGGGCAGGAGCCAGGGAACGAATGGAGAGGCAGACAGGGAGATGGAGATAAAGGAGGGAGAGCCCACAGCAGGCCAGAAGTCCTCCAGTGCTACTGCAGTGGAGTGACAATGAGAGAGGAGAGAGTATGAGTCATACAAAAAACCCCTCCCTCTCTCTTTCTCTCTCTCTCTCTTTCTCTCCCCCTTACTTCCCTCACCCCATACCAGACCCCCCCCTCCAACCCCATCCCTCACTCAGCCCCCACCCCTGCTGCTTACAGTGCCGATGTAGCCGGGTTACGTCGATCCCGACTCATTCATTCACAGCCGAGTCTCAAGCCTACTTTTGTTATACAGATGAAATCGTGCTACTTAAGAGACCATTGCGGCTCTCATTACAGTGCTCTGACATACTTTACCGCTCTGGCAGCCGGAGCCCCATTCATAAAAATGCTCCAGTCTGCTTCAGAGTATGTGCAGTGGAAGGCACACACACACACACACATCTCCACTCCCTTATTTGGACTTCTTGTATGGGGAATGGGTTGAGGATAAGAGCGTGTCACTGCTTGGGTTTGGTGTTTAATCCCTGCTGGGGCCACCCACACTGACAATGTGTGCACCCATAGTACTGTGACACACTTTGGATACTTTCCTGTGAATGAGCTCCATCTCTTCTCTTACATATGTGCCCCCCCCACATACACACACACACACCTCCACCTCCTCCCCCTTATGGTGTTTCACCTGTATTTGGTTATTTCCCCCCCCCCTTACATTCCCTCCCTCCCAACATTTCTCCCCCTCTGTGCTCCTCTCCTCTTCGTCAATGGAGCAGCATCTACCTCCATGTGGTTAGCTCATCTCCTTTTCTTCCTCTCCTTCTCTCTCTGGTTAGCTCATCTCATCTCTAGGCAGTCAGCTTTGCAGGCAGCTAATTATAGGCCACGCTGTGGAGCGCAGGGCCGGATGTGACAGCATGCTATGTTTGTGTGTGTGACTGAGGACTGTATGTATGTGTGCTTATGTGCGTTAAGTGCAAACATATATGTCGCCGGAGAGGTTTGTCTCATTGCGGTTTGTCTTTCTGCAGAGTACGTGAGTGTGTGTATGTGTGTGTGTGCCTGCTAAAAAGTTCACGCGTGTTCTTTTACATCCAATCGAGGACCACTTTAAGTTTTAGACCCTCACAGCGGAGATCTTGCTGGTCTTCATTTCTAAAGGTGTGGGAATGTATCTCACAAGTGTGTGTGCATGCGTGTGTGTGTTTGTGCGCACACATTTGTGGGTGTGTGTGTGTGTGTGTGTGTGTGTGTGTGTGTGTGCGTGCGTGTGGACGAGCCACCAGCAGGATATCCAATCCCAGCCCCTCCCACACTGTACTGCAGCTCTGACTCATACAAGGTGGAGGCAGAGACAACCAGGGTCTGATGACTGGCATTGAGCGTGCACACGCATACACACACATTCATATATATGGTCTATATATATATATGTATATATCTATGATCACATACATATGACATACAGAATTGTACATACGTCAGAAAGACATTCACAGAGACAAAGCTATATAGACAGTTCCTAGCCTGCTGCTGCTTCTTTGGTTTCAACTAAAAAAAAAATTAGACTGGCAAGAAAAGTGTATCCTATCCTATTGTTTATGTCAAAAGTTCAGTGTTTCCAATCTGTAAAATATGAGATGTTTCTTTGAAAACAGCATCAGTTGTAATTACAGTTACAGCTGTCAGATATAAAACTATATCACTCTAGTTTTGGTTATTTTCACGCTTTAAAATCTGAGAGAAAATACTTTTCCAGGTCTTGTGAAACCCCATCAAAAGCTCACTGGGAAAACTTTGAATTATTTATTCTATAGCCATAGAAAATATTTATGTCCCATTGCCTGGTGAGTGCCTTTTAAGATAATATCACATCTAGCATAGTACCGGTTAACGGTATGTGAGCAAAGTATATTAAATTACATCACAATGCTATCATCACCATCAACAGACCTAACTAAGCCTCAAACTGACCACAGCAATTTCTGCTGCTGAGAGCTCACATACAGAAAGGTATTGATCATTTTGACCAATGCATTACAAACTAAACTTTATGAAATATTGCAATGCTAGTATTGACACTTCAAACATGACATTATATCAACTTATAAAGGTGATATAGTTGATATCTGACACATCCAGCAGGCACAGAGCAATATTTGCATTCATTTGGCATTACCTGTCCATCCACCTCAAATAGTTACTCTGATTTAGCTCTGCTTTGGTCTCCACCAGACTCACTATTCACCAGCTTGTTTTCAAATTTGGTAAAATGGATTAATCAGGATAATTAAAACTGCCCAGTTGTGGACATTAAAATCAAAACACTGAACTAAACTATGGTAAACAACACCATATACCTTAGGAGAACTGCAGAGTTGAGTGATGATTCACAAAATACATCATTTCTTCAATTGTTAATATAGGAATATCTATTTTAATTGTTTTGCGTTTTTTTGGCCACTGTTCTCATTTAATATCTGACTGTTAGACGATGCACTGTGGCAGACGGTTTGTCAGCACAAGAGCAGTGAGGGTGAACCAAAACAGCAAGGTGGTGCGCTGTACCACCAATACAATGAGCTGAAAAGATGCTCAAACACTCCATACAGCTGGGTTAGGTTTGCCATGACAAATGACTCATTTCACATCACACACACTTGCAATAAACAGACTCCTGTGTTAGTCTACGTAAATGACAACTTCTTTTTTTGTCTGTGTAAGAAGCCTTGGAATATGTGTGATACTGCACACCAAGATGTGCTGCTATAGAAGATAACAGACTGCAAACACCTGCTTCTTTTCCATTATTTGGGCACTGGAGCACCTTGGAGTATTATCTCTTACTTGGCTCTTGGGTTTATAAATTTTTACTCACCAAGGCCATGTGAATAAAGAAAGTCACTAAATAAAGGAAAAAAAATGTAGATATTGGTACAAACTGCCATCCACCATAAATGCAGAATCTCTGGAAAAGAATCTGTCATGCCGAAAATATGATCCTGCTCCACATAATCCATCAGATACACGTTGAGAATGACCTCATTTTCACCTAAAATCTTTCCACTGCGTGTCACTGTATTTATATCTGTAACCTACATTCTTTCTTCTCTTCATAGTTTCTGCAAAGCAGGTTAAGGTGACACGGGCAGGTAGAATGTGCACACGGATTTCTCAGTGAATGAGACAAGGCTGCATCCATTCATTCACACATTACGCACATAGGCGCTTATGCCGCCACACATACAGACAGACAGACAGACAGACAATGGCGGCAGCTTCACACGTAAAGGATGAGATCAGTAGTCGGTATGTATCTGCTCGGATGCCATGGGAACTCTCTCCTCCTCCCTCTCCTTCTCCTTCTTCTTGTTCTTCGCTCATTCTTTCCTCCTCTCCTGCTTTGCGTCTGCCTCATGGCTTCCTGTGTCATCCCCTCCCCCCGCCGCAATAAAAGGAGAGAGGCCTGTTCATTCATGCATTCAGCCAGTCAGCTGAGCGAGGAGAGAGAGGAAGGAGGGAGGGGGGGAGAGACGGAGATAAAAATGAGAGGAGAGGAGAGGAAGAGGAAGAGGAGGAAGGCTGCCTCCCTGTGATGAATAGGTCACCTGTATTACATCACTGATGGAGGATGGAGCGATGGAAAAGAAAAAAAAAGAAAAAAACGAAAGGTAGGACAAAAAAAGAACAGA
This sequence comes from Amniataba percoides, assembly GCA_037176925.1. Lineage (NCBI taxonomy): Eukaryota > Metazoa > Chordata > Actinopteri > Centrarchiformes > Terapontidae > Amniataba > Amniataba percoides. The sequence continues at coordinate 15,241,857 of JBAJHX010000067.1, forward strand.
CCCCCTCCTTCCCTTCTCCCTCTTCCTCATCCTCTTCCTCCCTGTCTCCTCCTCCTCCTCCCTCTGCCCTTCTCTCTCTCCCCTCTCCATCACCCTCCTCCCCTCCACATCCTGACAGTATGAGTCACAGACAGACCAGTTCCCTTGATGCACTGCGGAAACGTAATGTGACGTAGCCTCCATCCCTCCCTCCCTCCACTCCCTCCCTCCCTCGCCACACGCGTCTCTCCATCCCTCCCATTCATGCGCCCGCCGCTCCCTCCCATTCATCCATCCTCCCGTCATAGCACAGCAAGTCTCCATTCACAAAAAGCAGAGAAAGGGGGGAAGAGAGAGAGACGGCAGGTGGATTCACACCACAAAAACTGTGTCACACCAGCAGAATATGGCACATTTCAGCAGATAATACGATAATACAGCTCAAACACAATAGGTTATAACAGAATACGTGGTGGGTGAGGTAGTAAGTAGACGTAAATCATCAGCACAGTGCACCACGACGGCTCACCAAGGAACGCAGATGAGAGAGACTGAAAATCTTGGCAAGTGCGGCGAGCATCTTTGGCTCAACCCGCGAGTTAGTTTCACGACTACTTTCGAGTTCCACCGCTGATGTTGTGCAAGGTTTATTGTTGCCATGGCTACAGCATGTGCAGTCAAATATCAGCCAGATTGCCGAGAGCACTGATTTGTAACAGTAATTAAAGTGTTGACAGGAAGTGTGTTTGAGGCGTCCGAGACAACTCTGACAACTCCGCGTGATACGGTGTGATAGATGGCAGCGAGCATAATGGAAAAAAATAGAGTACATGATATCATAATGCAATCACATGTTGTGAAATGCATCACAGTCAAATACAAGACTGCATTAGGAGCAAACTTCTATCCAATAACCCACAGTCTGTTAGGCCGAGTTGATAAAGAGTGAGAAGACAGAGAAGCCAGGTGACTGCACTCCCTCATCTCTGACATCACCACAGGATGAAGTCATGGATAAACTCGCCTCTCTGCGTCTGATGCAGGCAGCATCTTATTAACCGCTGGCATTCACAGACATTTCTGCCACTTAATAACACAGACACAAACACGACGGGCCGGCGTTTTATGACATTCAGAGATGCCCGCGGGAACTTAACTCGTCAGCACATCTGTGGAGGCAGAGCAGTAAAGTGAGAAACAAGGGTCATTTTTCATGTTACAGACTAAATAATGCCAACCAGCATGAAAGCTAAAGGGAGAGATGTGATGACGTTACATTATTGCCAACATATGATTACCAGAAACACAGTGAATGGACGGTAAATCGTTTGTTTGAAAATTGCAAATTCTGGATATAATACAGTGGCGGTAAATGCTGACAAGGACGGCCACAGAAAGCACATTCTGTTGTGAAGGCCTTTTATATACATTTTATACTTGCATGCAGACAACCTTGCGTCTGGTGCAACAGAAGAATAATGTTACATTTCCTGTGTGCAGCACTGTAAGTGACTGTCAAGTGTCACAGCAACAACAGTCATGAAAAATGTAGCAGTCATAGCTGTATACAAGTAGTTTGTCCAGGATATTTTATAGATGATTAGTAATAAATGATTGTTCAGGTTTTGGGGAAATTTACTATGAGTTGAAAATTAACAGATGCCTTTTCTGTCGTTGTGCAGTTTGAAAGTATTGAAAGCTGAATTTAGCCCCATCTTCATCTTTGCCCTTGTTGCTATGTACATTGCTATGCTTGTTTACACATTTACACCACTATCTGTTGAACAGCTAAATAGCACGAAACCAGTAGCATGCGTATCACATCTCTTGGATTACTAGTGATAAAAAAACTTAACATCAGGTACATGTAAACCTCGCCTCCATCTTTGGAGATATCTAATCTTTCAGCAGCCTCCACCTTGAATGCTTCAGATTTTATTCTCCCGACAATCATCTTCCTTCATCACAGAGACATACAAATCACATTTAAAGCATAAACTTTAAATGTTTTGTGTTGAAGAAGAACAAAAGGCTGTTCAAATCAGAGCAGTGCTACGGACGACTACTGCATATTGCATATATCATCTTTCTGTGAACCAGAATATATGTCTGAGTGTGTCTAATCCCTTCAATTACATAAATGAACGCATGTCATAACGGATGACGTCACTAAAGTTGGCGGTCACAGCAGTCGTAGATAAATGCTTCTGCAACTTGAGTCTGGCTTTATGAATGAATGGGCGACATTCAGGTTTGCCCTGCTGGTTGGCTGAAGACAGGAGCCGAGAAAATCTCAACGTACAGTATGATTCACCACAACAAAGTGTTAGGGAGGGGGTGGTGATGTCATTGGTGGTGGTGGGGGAGTCATCTGTGAGTCAGAGAGGAAAAAGAAGAGGAGGAGATGGAGGAGGAGGAAGAGGATAAGGAAGAGAGGTGGGTAAAAAAAAAAAAAAAAGGAGCACATGGGGAGGTGGGGTACCTGCTGTGTGTGACCCATGGTAACAGGCAATGCTGGCCTGCGGATGACTCACCACTGCTTTACCAACCTCACACGCACAACGCACACCATTCGCCACAGCACACATACATGTAAGAAAGAAAAAAAAAACATCACACAGGCACATGCACGCGGACACACACGCTTCATTCACACCCACACTCACACACGCCACATGAAGTGCAAGGAGAGGAGGGGAGGGTCAGGATGACTCACACATCAATGATAACACCCCTCCCCCTGGCCCAATCACACGCACACACACATATAGAAGAAGGACATATCATTTGGATTCAACCCACATCCTCCCCACATCCTGGGGAACCTCCCATCTGAAACTCAGACTGACAGCAGGAGGCTCCAAGTGACTGCAGTTTGTCTAAGGTGATGGGAAATCTCTGGCAAGATGTTCGGACTTGAAAAATATACGAATCAAGTCAAAACGTGAAAGTGGAACAGCTGCACCATTGTCTCAAGGTTTGCAATCTTACAGGTGTTCATCTGATAAAGTCACTTATTTTTGATTGATATCAATCTCAAAATCTATAATGTGAGCCAGGTGGGGATCATCACTTCGAAATCACACTCGTTTGTGTGTTTTTTTTTCTTCCAGCAACTTGCAACCACTTTTCCTAGAAATCCCTTCTTGTTAACAGAATGGGTCTTTTTAAAGCCAACGGTTTTATCTTTCCGCGTCTTACCACGGAGGATAAACATGTTACAAGTGATTTTTCCACCGGCCTTTCACCCGCTCCACCATCTGCCTTTCTGAGAAAAGCATTTGAGCTGAACAGTGCCCTCTGCAACTCTTATGAGCACTGCATGCTGGTGCTGTGTGGTACCTGTGTGCTGTAAAGTTTCTCCTGCACTTTAACTAGCATTGGCTATGTTCTTTTGTGTCCTTTGTTTTTGTGCCCACGCTGCAAATCAGTTTTCCTCTGTGATGATAAAAATCGATCAATCAATCAGTCTGCCTGATTTGTGTGGGCACACCTGATCCAGGGTCACATGATAGCCGGCCTGCTTATCCGCCACACTTTTGACAGTTACGCAATTGTTCTTATTCTCTGATGTTCTCCCATGTGTCCCGTGCGTGGGAGGGATATTTCTTTTTCACACCTGCCAGCTGCACAATATGGCCAAAATTGTGTTGAGCAACTTCAGCAGGGCCATTTAGATTTGATGAGGGAGGGGAAAGTGTGTAACACAGTGGTGGTCATGCAACACGGCTCTGTAGTGACTCACTCAAAATGCAGATTTTTTTCCAAAAAACAAGGGTCATTACAAATCAAACTTTGAGTAATGTGTACAGAAAATGGGAGTTTCTATTGTTTCAGGGAACAGGCGTTTTGTCGGAAACGTTTCGTTTTTACACAAAAGGCCCGTCTAACAGAAGCCAGAAAAGTAAAGCACGCCTCTTTGGAAAGATGGCTCACTCCCAGGCTCTCTGTAAATCAAAAAAGTTCTCCCTCTTATCTTTTGATAGCTAAAACATGCAAGCAGCGCAGGCGCTTGGCTAGCACACATAATTCCCATCAATTACTCCAAGAAATACTTCCGTCTCTGTAAATCGAGGGCAGCTGACAAGACACAGACAGCTCTTGGCACAATGGAGTTATTTTATGAATGACATCTGGATAACAAGAACACCTGCACCGGGTGACCCTGCTGGAGCAGAGGAAGGGCGACGTCACAGAGGGATTCGAGTGGGCCGAGGCTGAATTTGTGTAAGATGTGGATGATAAGGAATTTTGTTGTTTGTGTGTTTTGCCAGGATTTACAGCTGAAACACTGTCAGCGGTTAAACCAGTCTGCACCTGGCAAAATGAAGCTTGTTTATCCAAGGCCATCTGGTGACGTGGTGGTTCAGCGGGCCGCTGTTGCTGTTCTGGCAAATGAACTTTGCTCTATTGGTCTTTTTCAACTCTCCTAACCTTTGCATGCTATTTGTGCTGTGCAAAATCTGAGAAATGAACAAAATTATCTTTCTTGTTTTTTTCCCTTTCTAAAGCACAGGCAGTTTGCATTTTTAAGCCCAGAGCTACTGAACATCTGTAATTTCTGACCGACAGCTGTTTCTATTTTTACAAAAGCACACAGAGCAAAAGAACAAATGACTTCAGGAAATCTGATTTTCAAAAAGAACCAGTGCTGCAGCAACTCAGAGGTGAACAATGGATAAAATGTACAGTTCACGGAGAAAAGAAATGCACTAAAAATTCAACAGCTGCCTTCGAGTATGCGGTAAAATACATGTCATCAAATCTCACTTAAAACTGTCACACTCCTCTAAAACATACTGAGCAAATGGCAGAGAGTTTACACAAAATATTGTCATGCAACACACCCTTAGACTAGATTTCTGCAAGCATGAAAACCTGCTTTGCCTGACTTCTATGTTCTGCTATTGAGAAATGCTTAATATGTTGGAAAATAATCATTGTTGTGAAGCAAAAGTGACATTTTCTCCTCCATGCACTGTGAAAGATGACCCGAATAGACGACTGGAGGACCACCAGAGGCCGATACCCAGCCACAGAGGGGTGGGGAGCCACGGCGAGATGATGTGACACTGTGCGACTGTAAAAGTTTCCAGTGAAACCAAAGCCTGTTTCAGTCTTTGGTGTGACATGTCTTCCAGGTGGGGTGACCTTCGCTTCCTGTTCCAACAGCAAGGAAAAACACTGCTGACATGTATAATTAGCCACCAGCAGTAAATCACACACACACACACACGTCTCATGTGTGTTAAATTTAGCATGGCTGAAAGCAGGTCTCATGTCACTAACCGAACATTGTGGTCAGCCAGGCTTCCTCTCTCTGTGGCTGAAGGCTGGTTGGATCTCCACCTTTGTGAAGCCTCTACACGCCAGTCACACTCTAAAATACTCCACGTGGTAGATTGTGTTTTCATTTAGGATCAGTAAGGTCGTGAGGGTGAGGTCAGGCTCCATTTTACCTTGATTTAAGCTTTTTTTTAAAAATGACTAATGGAAAAATATCTTAATGTCTCTCCATTTTAGGTATTTTGGGGAAGAAAAATATTTGAAAAGTCTCAATGATCCTGAAAGGGGGACACTTATGAGTCTTTTGAAATTCTGTACTCTTTAAGATTTTCCAAAAGTTGAGATATAAAATCCAGCAATGAAAGAAATGGATCCTCCATTTAGTTTACATCTTATCTTTAAACGCGTCTCAGATGTCAGTTTTTACGATGTAGCGCTGCAGTTTCAAGCTGTTGTGGTGAGCCAGCTGAGAGGAAGCGGTAACCTGCAACTCATATAAACCTGCAAAACTATAAAACGACTGTTATGTCATGTGATGTTTTTACTGGTAGCTTATCATCTTTTTTGAGATACATTTCAAAACAACACCAAAATGTACTCTTTCTTTTGTCCACTTTAATTGCAAACATTTTCCAAGCCAGATACTTAAAATTCTTGCAATAAAAAATATTCATCCCAATTCCACTAGAATGAGGGTAAAACATAAAAGAATGAGTTTTTAAATATTTCACTGTAACGTCAAAAGGAAAAATAAAAGACTCTCAGCTCAGTATTAATACAGTCCTTGCTCGTCACAGGGCAGAGTTTCCAAATCACATCTGGCGATATAATAATTTTTTTCCCTTATTGGAGACCAGTGGGGTGCCAGTGACTAAGATAGGGCGTCGGAATCATTTATTCAACCAGAAACGTCCTATTGTTTCTTGTTCCATCTCTGTCGCAGTCTCCACGAGCACGGCAGCTATTTTCAAACAGCCGTGCTTCCGGCTACATGTTACGTATATGAGAAAACAACAATCTTGATTACGGTG
>JBAJHX010000067.1:15248252-15291944 GCA_037176925.1 Amniataba percoides
ACGGCAGCTATTTTCAAACAGCCGTGCTTCCGGCTACATGTTACGTATATGAGAAAACAACAATCTTGATTACGGTGAGGGGAGACCCAGCCCCTGATCTTCTGTACATGCGGTCCTCAACCTTTTTCAGCCCCCGAACTGAAATGATGTTCCCTTTTCAAAATTATCTGATTTATATACTATTTCACAAGGGACAAACACATTTTGGTCAAAAGGGTCAAAAACATAAAATTGGTGCTTGAAATATATTATTTTATACTGCTTAAATCAACCCATAACTCCTGAATTACCCACTGACCCCTGGGCTGAGAACCACCTCTCTATACAAATGACTTCATAGGATAGAAGACTGGTGGAAAGTAACACAAACAAGACTGCCCTCTGGTGGTTAAACAGGAGAACAGCGCATGCTGCCGCTACCATGATAGAACAACAGTTAATAAGGCATTCATTTATACATAACACACTTCTTCATTGCAAATAGCACTTAACAGTTCACCACTAACAACTGAAGGTTTTTTTGCTGCTTTTTTACAGATTTCTCAGCATTCACTATTTTACACCAAAAGGGGAGAATAGATGTTGTATTATCCAAATCATGTCAAGCAGAGGAAAAAAAGAAAAAAAAGAAATTTCTTTTCTTCCTTTTGCATTGGATAAAGCCAGAAAGTATTTCTCACTGAAGAAATGATGATGAAAACTTGATGGATTGTGAGCTCAGTAGATGAAGAGGACTCGGGTGCGGGGCATGGTGGACAATGTGTCGGCCATCTTGCGGATTCTGGCGTAGTTGATGAACCCTCGAAGGAAGAGCAAAAAGCCTGAAGAGGAGAAAAGATTAAAAAAAAGGGAGAGTGAGACACAACTAAATGTGCCACTGGAAACAACACTGTGTCAAAAACAGACAATAACCTCATTATCCTTTAATAACACATAAATAAAAGTGTCCTGTTGTTACATGTTTGCAGCACATGACACCCTGACACTGTTGCAGTGAAGTTTCAGAGAGCAGAAATGTGCCACAAGCCAGACAAAACCATCGGTTTCCTGTTTGATTGATTTAAACTCAGAGGTCGGCTACTTACCCAACACCAGGAACACCCACCACAGCCAGTACTGTCCATCAAAGTAACCGGGGAAGTATGTGGAGAACTAGAAACCCAACAGAACGACAGAAATGACTGGTTAGAATAAATATGGCCTTCACTGGTTTCACTCAAAGGAGCCCTGCATTTTAAAAGTGAGCAAAGAACGCGGCGATCTTTGAGGAAGAAGTGCAGCGCCAACAAGCCAGCCACTACAGAAACAACATTAAAATACCAGAGTGGTGTTTTGGGGCTTTTTGATTTTATGTGTTTTTATGTGCGCTGTGTGATGCCTGTGTTTCTGTTTGTGTGTGTGGGCCGGCCGTCGTACCCTGACTATGAGGATCCATTTGATGAGGGAGAGGCCGAAGCCGGATATGGCCCCGTAGCGGCCGGCTGCTGAGGTGGTCAGACAGAAAGACAGGAAGAAACCGATCCAGTTGAAGAGGAATGCCACTGAACAAACGACAGAGAAACAAGAGCATGTCAGACATGTAATCAGAAAAATAAACTAAATCTAATTCTACTGTTTTGTATCTCAAATAAAAGAACTAGTCCCTTTTTTTCCTCAAAAAGCTGAGGACAAAGAAGATGAGAAAAGAAAAAAATTGAGATGAGCAGATTTGGGTAACTAACTGAAAAAAGTGAGCATGAAGATGCCGTCATTTCCTATCCTCAGCTGATCAGCATCTTCAAAGTCATCTCTGGTCACAAAGTCTTCATCCTGTGAAAGAATAAGCAACAGAAAAGAGGGAAAAACAAAAGTGAGCTCTTTAAGCACTCAAAGTATTTTTCCACAGCACAATGAGCAGCAGAGCTTTCCAGGGCTTTACTTCATATATTTCAAAGAATTTCCAGTCTCCAAATGAGTCAAATCAATGAACTTTGGTTAATGTTAACTAATTCACAATGGAGTATTTAAAAAAAAATTACAAATAAAAATCAAAATGTTGGAATCAAAGTGAACTGTGATTAAGCACGGGCAAGCGCCTGCTAGTGGAAACCAAACTTTGCTGACAACAGAGACTAAATACAAACACAAACAACCAACAGACCAATGGGACTATCACAACACAGCAAGCCTATTTAATCACTACCACTGTCACCTCACTTAAAAGTCTAAACTCAGTCAAACTTAAGGTATCAGGAAAACCAGTAGATCTTGTATAACTACAAGCTACGCTCTAGCTAGCTCTCTATATACACACACACATACAAGAAGGGTGGAGCACTGAATACACAAACACGGCAGGTACATCTGTGTTGACACACACCAAACCGAGAACAAATGCACTTCATCTCATCACACACCCTCCTCCCGCTCCTCCCAGTTACCTCCAAAGAACTGCGAATTACATCGTCAAAAGTCTCCAGGCGCTCCCTGTGCTGAGGCTGCTGCTGAGCGCCAAGGCGGTGCGTGGCAGAGAAACACAACACCAACAATCAAACACTGCGACCCCACATGCAGTAAGGCATCAAAGTGACCACTAGGGGTCAGAGACGAGCTGTCGTTTTTCACATGATGGATACTTTTGGCGTTTTTCTTTTCTTTTTCATTGTGTGTTTGGATTTCTGCTGCTGACAGAGGGATTCGGAGGTGGCTTTTGTCTGTGAGCTGCTCGTGACATGCCTGCACACAGGAAGTTAGATTACCGGCGTATTTTCAATCAGCCTTGCAGGCATTAATTACAAGTTTATGGCATGCTGAAGAAGATGAGGAAGTGTTCCGCCTTTTGTAAATAAGAAGAAAACGCAACCTTTGTGTTTATGAATGAATGCAGATTTTTCCCTACAGCAACCTAAAAAAAAACTGTATTTTTAAAAAGCGTCATTTAAAAACATATCAGTAAGGAGGGGGTTTGGTAAAATGCAGTTGCAGCCATGGAGAATTATAACATCAGCAAACTGCAAATGGAGACTTCTGCTGCAGGATGAGATCAACCTTGATACTACATGTCACGACACATCTTAGTATGTCAGTTTCACACAAACAATCTTTACCTCCATCACCGTAAACACTTTTTACTGATGTGAGGGTGGCAGAATTGTTTGAGAAAACCACAGGAAATATTAGTTTCTGTGGCTAACATCAGCTACATTGCGGGTTAAATGCCTGCATCAGTGCTGCATCGATATCTATTCATATTTTGGCAGACATAACCTTGATGCAAAGTGCAAAGAGGTTAGTTCAGCGGAAACATTAACTGTGTTTGCACCTTTGAGACAGACTGTGATCATCATGAGCAAAAATATTACTGTACGGCTTTAACATCTGTGATAATAAATAGAAGAGCTCATGTGGGAAAGACAGTCAGATATGTGAAGTTCTCAAGATAAAAAAAATAATAAAAAAACTTTCCACAGTAGTGTGATTAGCATGCCTTGAAGACAGAACAGGAAGTGTTTGAGCACAAGCTAAAATGAGCGTGTGTATGTGTGAGAGAGTACAGAGTGAATGTGACCACGGGGCAAAAAGGAAAAAAAAAAGAAAGAGAGAAAGCAGAAGATAAAGTGAGACACTCACTCTTCCGGTTACCAGGGGAACAGCCGTCTCTGCCTTGCTTCTTTCTGCTTCATCATAGGAAGGTAACGTAGTTGCTACGTTGTATGATGGAGGCTTGGGGAAAACCCCGTCGTCTTTGTAGTCAAAGTAGGCTGAAAGAGAAACGGCACAGTTTTCAAAAACAAATAAAAAAGACTCACTGATACAAACTCTCATTTCATACTGACAACTGACTTGTAACAGCACTGTTTATTTACTGTGATTACCAAAACCAAGACCACTGTTTAACATGAGCTTTTGTTCTTAGTGAGGTAGAAACACTTAGAGGTGATCTCTGAACTAGAATTTCCACCTAATTAAACTATCAACAAACCCACTGATCTTATTACATTATAATATAAGTCATGTTTAATCAAACGGGACAAATCTCAAATGTTTGTCAGCCTTTACAGTGGTGACAAAATCTCAGATGGTTAAACAAGTATGGGTCCTGTTTTTTTTTTATCTCTTCTTTCTTTATTAGGAAATGTAAAAAACACCCAGCTTCTCATTTTTAGCCACTTTGGACAGTTAAAATGACAAACAAGGTTGGCAGCAGGTCTTATCAGCCGTCTGTAATTAATGTTAATTCTGTGAGTAACTTGGTGACAAATTTAACTTGGTCTGCGGGCGCCCTGCAAGCTGGCGTCTGCACTCAGCCAAAGACCGATTAGAAAGTAAAAGAAGAATCAGTCTGCAGGAGCAAACGTTTGCTGTGGTTCCAACAACTGTGACGCATCAGATCACACATCAGTCGCATTTGTCCCAGTCAAACTTTTATTCAAATCACATCAACCATTGAAGTTTATCAACGTTATAGTTTTGAATAAGGACTTTCGGGATGTGGATCAAGTAGCTTGTGAGAAATCAGATGTTTCAACTTTCGAAGGCTACATAATAATCGGACCCAGCAGACACCAGCATTAAAGGATTCGGATGAAGATTAAGGCCAAAGAAACGTCACTGTGACATCCCTAGAACAAGCATTTATTTTCAACCACCTTATTTCGCCTTTTGGGGGTTTGAAATTGTATACTCCAAATATAAAAATAGAACTATCAATTCATCAAACCAACACAAATGTCATTCCAAATATGCCAACATTGCCAGTAAACCTCACTGCAGGGAAACACCTGGATAAGTCATGGTCTTACCAGCATTGTCCACCGCGATGCTGCTGTATGGGGGTGGAGCGTCGGCTGCTACCTGTGGACTCTCCTCTGGGTCCTCCTCATTGGGCAGCTGAGGGGGGAAGAGAAAACTCTTTATTTAAGGCCTCAATACTCGTTACTGGCTGCTCTCCGTCTGAAACAGACACTCTCAGATAAAGGAGCTTCACCTCGCCTGCGTACTACTGAGTGATGATCGCAACACCCTGGCCTACCTGAAGTAACTCGCAAACGGAGTATCGATTTAAAGGAATAGGAGGGGGGGAACCGGGTCAACATTAAAAATGTCCATCAAGAATGTGAACATTATAGAGCAGGAAATGAGCATACACCACAAAATGGTTCTCATTTCTCTTTACAGCTCATTTCGTCCTTGAAAAGTAGGAAACACTTGGTGGATTTATGAAAAAAAAAAAAAGCCTCAGTCACAGTTTTGCCTCCAACCTCAGACGAAGAAGACAGACTCAGCCACTCCTTATTCCTGATTCTGCAAGACAAGCTTTTAAAACCGAGACCCTGTGATCAAGTTTCTGTTTCCAGTAAAGGCCACTGGGCTGATGCTGAATACTAAGAAAGAGTAAATGAGCAACACCAGGTGTCTACAGGTGTAAATTATGGGTTTGTTTTCCCTTTGGTGTGGGTGACACTTTATTTTTACAGGTGCCACAGTGTCCTATAAAAAATGGGAACAGTGGTAACTGATGCCACATTTCCAGTTCAAATATTCCAATTTAATTAACCCCAGTTACTTAACCTGGACATGCAAAAATGTGAAATTTGCCCAAAGGCACACTTTGACCTCTAAGATGCGAGATATCTGATGGTGTCATCTTTACCCTACGTATGGAGAAAGTGCAGATTTTAATAGATGAAATCATTCCTTTAATTTCTCCGGGCACAATTCAAACTATTGTATGCTAACTGCTCAGGCTGACCCAACACATGATTTGCTTCCCTTTTTTTATATAATGGTTTGAGATGGATAAACATAATCCAAGTTTCCTGCTGTCAGATGACAGACTCATATGTTTAATGTTTGGGGTTTTTTAGTATTCTGGGTCAGTATGCTTGTGTCTGTGTGGTCTATGTCTAACCTGTTTGAATATGATGAATTAAATGCATAAAATAATAAATGAGTGATGGCTTAATTTTCATTTCTGTTAAAAAAGGAAAACCTGTTTAAAGGAAATCAAGCATAAATGTCAACTTCTTATTAACACAACACACCAAGCTCATCTTTAATAAGTGTCACATTATAAGTAGCTTTTTCAAGACACATTTCTGGAATAAAATAACCAATAATAATAATAATAATAATAATAATAATAATAATAATGACTGTCATTGCCAGCTAAGCAGTTTTTAGGTCAAGTGATCACTGCTGTAGGTCATGTGTGTGAACACTGACATGATCACATCACACCACACACACACACACACACACACACACACACACACACACACACACACAGATGTACGGATAAATTAATTACACTTTGCCTTTTGTTGTTAGTATTCAGCACCGCCCAGTAGCTAACCACAACTAGCTAGCTTGCGAAGCTAGCAGATAAAAATAAAAAAATGACATTATTAACACCTGAAATGAGGCAAAGAATGAGAACAATAACAACAATAAATTTTTTCACGAAGGTGACAGCACCAACACGCCTGGTCGAGCCTCTTTCGATGCTAACAGCCCGTCGGTGTTGAACAGCTCCCGTGTTTGGAGCATTAAAATGTCTCCTACCTGCTGATATCTGGCGCTCGGCTCGGCCATTCCGCTTTGGACGGCTCGTACTCAACGACGGAGACGCCAAGCGAAAGTTATATAAGAGTACAAAGTGTGAAGTCGAGCCTCGCCACCGTGGAAAACCTGTTTCTGCTCCTCGGCAGCTCCTCACACTGTTGCCAGGCTGCGGCAGGAAACGGCGAGCTTCCTGTCGGCTTTTCACAATAAAGTCCCACTCAGCTTCGGCTCAAAAGACAACAGAGCAGCATCACACAAATGATATATAAGGAATAGTAACTGCACCATCAAAAGTTACTTCTGTATTATTTGAAATATAGAATAAATATGACTTTGAAGATCTATCATTTTATTGCAAAATTGTGCAAAAAAGTCTATCGTTTAACATAACACTGCTGTCATCTGCATTTTTAGTCACTACCAGTAATCACTTTTCTTATGTTATCCAGTGCAATACCAATCTTTTTAGTGTATTTATGCCATTTCTACATCATCCTAAACATTAAAATTGTTTTTGTTATTGTTCTCTTCTAGGTTTTAAAGTGCTTTGATAATATTTTTAAATAATTTCTTAATTTAAGTGGTTAACTCCTCAAGCAGACAGTTTTACAGTTTAGTCCTGTCTGTGGGCAGATAACCAATCATAATTAAGGATATTGGGGCTGACCAGTCCACTGACTGGAAATGCTCATGTGGAAATGACAGCTCCCCTGAGGTGAGACCAAAACATATCTGCTGCCCCCTCGTGGCTGGTTGCAATGCAGATCATAAGTCCTGCCTCCTTCATGTTAGCAGAAAAGACTTGGACAAACTAAAATACAAAAGAGACACCAAAGAAAAGTTCCCTAAAGATGTTTTCTGTTTTTTTTAGGTCATTCTCATAACACTGATGTGTGTTCATTGTTTTGTCAAGTTTGGTTTTAATTAGTAATTTAATGCTTTGAAAACAAAGTAATATGTGATGATTGACAGCTGTCGGTCAAAGTGAAGCAGTTATTGGGTGACCTGCAGATGTCTTTTCAGGAATTTAACCTGGAGTAGGACGATTGAGAGGAGGTGTAACTTTAACTTAAGCGGTTAATCATTCGCAAACAGTTGCTAATTATTATATAATTACTGTTTGAGTTGGGACAGGCCTGTTGGTATCACCACACAGCAGACTCTTGCCTCCAAATGCAAGATTATATTTTTGGTGCTTTTATTTTAAAACCAAAAGCGTTCATTTAACTCTTCATTGTTGCTAACTTGACTGACCATTTGATTGACGTCATTGGCCACAACAAAGCCTCTACCGCCCCCTTCAGACACAAAGTGAAACAACCATAAACATTAATGTAACGTTACTGACATACTTCTGTAGGATTAAATAAATAAGTAGATGAGCAGTTCACTGGATCAACAGATGATGGAACATTATTATAATTTATTACTACTCCACTACATTTCACTGGCAAATATCTCAGTTTTTACTCTACCACATTTATCTGATAACTCTAGTTACTTTGTAGATTGAGATGAATAATATTAATTACAATCAGCATATAAATGACAATGTATTATTAATGACTAGAATAAGATAATGTTTACTAATAGCTGAGGTAACATGGGCCTTCTTGTATAATGAGTGCTTTTACACTTGGTAGTTTAAGTATATTTTTAGTACTTTTGCACTTTTACTTATAGGACTTTTACTCAAGTATATTTGCAATGTGACTCTCCTTCCACAACTGCCTGCCACCCGTAAAGTGTTTGCTTTGAACATAATAACATGAAAATTTCTATTATAAAAGAGAAAAATGTTAGAAACGCATTGAGATCAATACCTATCTTCAGATTTATGTGGTCACAATCGTCGTACACATTTAAGAGTAACTAATGAATGTCAGCAAATAACTCAAGTGTGTCGCTTAATAACAGGCATCACTGTGCAATAAAACAAAGGCAACTGGGTCTTGTAAGGTTTTATTGTATCTTTATGTAAAGTAAAAAGACAACAACAATACCTGTGACACTTTGTATGCAAGCTTAAGTTATATCCCAAATTGCCCTCCGAGTCAAGTCAGGTTACGCAGGTTGCCGGTACTTAAGGAGCACAGGGTAAGTGGTGCCTATGTGCTTTTGGTTGTAGTGGTGGCAAACTATCTCCACGTCGTAGAAACTGAACTGGACTTTGACGCGCTCGTTGGGCGAGCTGAGGAAACAGAGGGTGTAGAGGGCAAACTCGAACTCGGGACTGACGCCGATGAAGATGCTGCCCTTGGGCTTTATGCCGTTCTTCCAGCTGAACTGTAGCGCCAGGATGTGTTTGTTCTCATCGGGCTGCAGCAGGAGAGGAAAATACAAGAAATGGCAAGCGATGAGAGAGAGGAGAAGAGGAAGGGTGGGCAGGAGTGAGGAAGATGTGAGACTGAAACAGACCGTATGATGCTATCAGCCTTATCCCTTATCAGGGAAGGAGAACTGAAGTCAGGATAAACAGGAAGTGTGAGTGAGACAACAAATGAAACTTTAATTGGACATAAACATCCTGCCAGAGTTTTGTAACTTGTTAGACACACTACCTGAGAGCAGATATATGGAAACCTTTTGTTGCCAAGAAAAGTAAAAAATATTAGACAGTGTGTCAAAACTATACTAAGTCAAAATTATGATTTTGCTAATTCGGTCAAACTTTCCTATAATTTTGACTTATAATCATTCATTAGTAAGTCAAACATTTACATCCACACCATTTTCACAGCTTAACTCATCCTTTTCACTTCACGTGTAAAAATCTTTGACTTATCTCATAATTTGTACTCAATTTTTTATCATTGTTAACCTCTCATCTATATTCTTTTCCTGGTGGGAATGTGCTTTTATACATAGGTATATTGCAACCTGAACACACACACACACACAGACACACACACACACATTTTTGGACAGACTGTCATGTTGGTCAGCTCATCACAACATCAAACTCATTCGTGCACCGTGGGTCCAGTGTTCCATGCAATTACTTCGGTATGCAGGATGTTGCATGATACTGCATGTGGGAGGGGTTTGGTGGAAACTATGCACGATAAGATAATAATGCACTGTTTCAAAAAATGTGTTTAAATAGAAAAAGAAAACGTGTCTTAACTCTGCTCAAATATTTGGCTGGCTGTAAACGCGGCAGTGCACAAGTCACTGAACTTGCTTTTCATTACTTTATGCCTCAACATAAGCGTTAAGATGGAGCAAGGAGGTTTGAAAGCTGCAGGTTTGGAAGACAAAATACAGAGAGCCGAGCAAAAGCGCCAGAGAGCAAACTTGGTCATGGGAAGATGTGAGGTTTCTCATCGATGTGCAAGAACGACGATGAGAGCAAGACTGAAGAGAGTGTGTGTCAGCTTGAGGGGAAATAGGGGAGATGAGAGATCTGTGTGATGGGGACATTTTACAAGTGAAAGGGACAAGCAAGGATTTATATTAAAACAGATGAAGTAAAGGAAGCTGAGTCATACCTGGGGTGAATTTGCGGTGACGCTGTAGCCTTTGTAGTCGATGTGTCCCAGCTTTTCTTGCAGGTAGAGCTGGATCCAGTTGTGAAAGCCGATGACAGTCCGCCTGCCTCTGGTCTCTCCAACAAACACATGCTCGAACCCCGAGGAGTCCGGCCTGCATGGGAGATGGAGAGGCGATTGTTATTTCATCTGAAAGATCTCGCTCACAGAAAAAAACATTTTAACAAAGTGTCATTTCATCAGCCCAGCTTAGCTCATTTACAGCCTCACAACTCTAAACTTTGCAGATGTGCATGTATAAAAATGACCTGATTGTATAAATTGTTCACTATATTTGAACAAACCACTCCATTTACAATATGGACGCATTCTGCTCACAGTATCACTGACTGGATGTGCAACACAGGGCCGGTTTCTCAGAGTAAGACGGTTGCCATCACAGTGCCAGATTCCTCTGGAGAAGTTTACATTTAGGTGCCGTGCCAGATTCCACCCACCTGCTGGATCCTCTCCGCGCGTAGAGTTCAAACCAGATCCTGTACAGCTGCTCCTTGAATTGCGTGTCATCCGCTGGAGAGAGGTGCTTCTCTACCAAGTATTTATGAGCAATCTGCAAACACACAAGAATGCCTTATAAAATGCTGCTGTTGCATTTTTAGCCACGTCTGCGGCCCCGGCTCGAGGGACAGCAGTCGGGTCGTCCAGGCTGAAATATCTCAGCAACAGTTTGATGGATTGCTGAGATGTTTTGTACAGATATTCACAGTCCCAAAAATATGAATCCAAATGACTTGTGATCCACTGAATTTACCTCTACTGCCATCAGGTTGAAATTTTTGTTTGCCCGTGACAAAACATGTCATCAGTAATGATTTTCCCATCAGTCTCAGTTGTACTTTGTCTTTAGTGCTAATCAGTAAATGATCACATGCTATTGTGCAAAACTAGGGTGGTGAACACGGGAAAATGTCATAGCTGCTAAACATTGTGTTAGCACTTTCATTACAAACTGAGGTGCAAAACTGACTTTGGATCTGCTTTCCTGTTCTGCAAGTGTTGCAGTGCTTCCTTTGTTTGCCACGAACAGATAAGAGTTACACCTGTCAAAAAACGTGTGTAACATTCAGAACCACTCAGAAGTTAGACTCAACCTAACATGCCTGTGAGTAATAAGATTGATCTATGATAATAATTTAATCAGTTTAACTGTGAGTTTAATAGTTTTATATGAATATTTTAACAACTGTGCAATTCCTAATTAGTTCATTAAACTTCAGTTAGTTCATTCATTAATTCTTCATGATTCGCCATAAGAGGGGAGGTTTTAATTCCAAAAGCCCCCACAGGTACCTTCATCGTGGGAGTCTGGATGATGGAGTCCAGGAACTTGTGGTTCTCTGCCACTTCCTCCGGGGTTACAATCTCTGGCTCGCCGGTGTCACTCTCATAGTTATCCAACAGGGAGATAAAGGCTGCAGAAACAAACACGGGCACTCTGTTCGGTCTGGGATAATACGTGATGTAATTTTTTAAAAAAACATGTAATACCTTTAAGTGCTATCCAATCCTAAAAATGACAAAACAACCAAGCAACAATCTGAACACAGAAACCTCCAGCTCGGTGGATTCTAGACAGAAAAGGCCTCAAAAGCGGGATCAGTGTGCACTTTTTCAAGACAAATTCAACCAGGACAGTGACGGAAGCTGCAAGAGACTATAGACAAACTAAGTACAAAAAAAGCAAGGAGGAAGGAATCCTCCTTTTTTCAGCTGGATAGCAGCCTCAGGGTGAATACCAGTTATTACATAATGCCCTATACAGCTCCGTGCGAGGTCACTGCTTCCTCTCACATGCGACACAACATAAACAGACAAAACTGCCGTAAGGAAACACACTTCAGCACTTATCATGCAGAGGAAGATGTGAAGGAGAAGCCAGCGGTTGCAGAGGAGCATCTCTCTGCAGCCAGCGCAGTGAACCCTGCGCGCTCCACGCTTATGCAACACGCCACTGTTCGTCATAAGAAGATTATGAGTAGATGAAAGGGCTTTACTCCGAAAGGGAGGCGACGGGGAGGATTGTATCAAACTGGCAAACGGTGCAGTGTAATGTGTGATGAGATCACATCAATTCAGACTTTTTTTTTGACAGCTGCAGTTGTGTAAGAGGCGAACAACTACTGCCGCATCCAGAAACTCCAGCTGTAGGCCGCCTCCACCCACAGAGCCAAGCGAAGGACGCAGAGCATTAACGCACGAAGACAGATGACTCACTTTGTCACAAGTCTTAACGGTGGTGATTCTGCAGCTCGTGTTCAAAAACAATCCCGCGAAACGCTCCCGCCCTCCAAAAATCTGTCACTATAATCACGCACTTACCTAAAAAAGTCTCCTTTTTGAAAATTCTCTCGTCAACGTACGTGAACAGAGGATACCCTGCTCCGTCATTGTTGTCGTTGGCCATGCTGTCTCCAGCTTTGCCCTGCAGAGGGGACAGAAACCATTCAAGATTTCAAGATTTGAAATCAAATCAATTTAAAACAAAAAAAGAGCAGAGCTACCTTTGCAATACTGATGCCCTGTGACTGTGTGGGACAATGAAACAAAGCACTTATACGTACAAATAGACAATGTGGAAATACTATTTATGTTAATGAGGTGATTAGGTGACAAAGAAGTGCTGCATACAACAACTCAGACCACATTTCTTGTCTCTCTTGAGGGTAACAAGTAAACTGCACATAAGAAAATACTGTAAGTTGTGATTAACAAAAAAGAGCCGTGTGTGTGTGTGGTGCACCTGCAGAGAGATCCTGTAGTCTTTTCCGGGTGTGAGCCTGTTGACGTCGTTGTCCCATAGCTCCTGCACCATGGCCGACAGCTCTCTGTCACTCTCAATCATGATGCGGCTGCTGTCTCGTGTGCTTGGTCCCTCAGCGGATGAGCTTCTGAAGGTCTGCTCTCACTTTACGTCTCTAACGGGAAAAGGCACATTTAGTCAATATTTTAAGGCAGTTAGTTCACTCATACGTCCAGCTATTGAGCTCCAAAGATGCATTTAAGTCTCTTGATGAAACTTTGTGTCAGAAGGCCTCTGCCTCCCAGAAATGAGAACACCTTGTACAAGGTGTACAGCTGATTAAACATGTCACATATCACTAATATAGAAGCCAAACATCTTAGATTAGCACTTTTTTGGGGAGGAGGTGGAAGGTTGGCAGAATGAAAACGTTTTCAGAGGGAAACCACCTGTGAGCTGTCTGATTTGGGAAAAATAAGTCACATTTTCTTTCATACTACACATAATATAATCATTGAGTGTAAGAGTCAATGTTCTGTGAAAAAGCTCAACAAAATGTTTAAGTACACCGGTGTACAGATGATCCAAACAACTGTTTAAATCTTATATGTTTCAGCTTGCCAGCACGAAGGTGGAGGCCAGAGAAATTATTATTAATTTATATTGATTCTTCTCTATTGTGCACTGCATGTTTTGTCAGTTATTTATGATTCTTTTTTTTGTCAGAAATCCGGTTGTGTACATTTTTCAGACCCCTTTCTTTATTTTCAGTTTTGTTTCATTTTTTGGCAGTATTGTCTCGTGGATCGGGCACAAACATGAGACAATATTACAACGTCTTGCCACAGTTTTATCTCAAAACTTAAATGTGACTAAGATGTGATCAATAGAAAGTCATCATATCAAAAATGACACTACTTTGACACTTACTTGGCACATCCTTCTTAGATATAAATACATAATTTATGTACAGAAGGAAATAATTATACTCATAATAACACAAAACAATTCACAAGGTTGCCATGTTGAGTCAATGTTGAGCCTGTGTTAGTCCACAGCACTGTAAAAACATGAAAGCCTCCCCGGCCGGGCCGAGCTCATCCACCAGCACACCACCACTGCATTCCACAAAAACATGGCTGACAGCAGAAAACACATCCATGACACTGAGCTCCGGGGTCTTCATCGTCGCCATCCGAGAGCCCCCAAGCCGCATCCCATCAGCCACCACATCAAAAATCCACTGACCTTTTCTTTTTTTTTTTTACCCGGTTGAGGTTGAAACAACGAGTGGTTTGAGGCTTAGTGAAGCTGCTCAGAGTTGGTCAGGTGCTGCTGGTGGCGGGTTCCTGTGTTCGTGAGAGCAGGTGTCTTTACGGGCATAGTAACAGTTCAGTCAGTCAGTCGGTCAGCGTGCGGAGAAAGACAGGCAGGGGCTGCTGGCAGGGGGGAGAACAGAGGGCAGGACAGGAGAGAGGGGCCATTTTAAAGGGTTATCCCCTGTCAGCAACTCTAGCCAAAGGGATTACACCATGTTGTCGTCTCTTTTCAATCTCAGGCTCAAACGTGGGCTCTTTGTTTCTTTAGTATTTCATTGTTTCTCTCCCTGTCACAGCATAACCTCTGGATTACAGGGTAAATATGAGTCAGTTTCAGGTGACAAGATGTTGTAAAGGCTATAGTTTACTTAAAGCAAGACATGAAGTGTTTTTTTAAGTCAAAAGGAAAATACTCATTCTTGTTTTTTATTTATAATATTTCTGATTTTGACATTTAATTCTAAACAATCTCAGTTCTCAGGACTACATGTGGGTCAATAATGGGAAAAAAGTTCAGATAATTCTTTAAGATCTGAGAAGGGCGGCGACATTACTGAATATAACCAAATTTAAGAAAAACCTCACGTTGTGTTTGCCACAGGCCACCTTCGATGGTATTTCATCAGCATTTGCTCCGTTAGATGTAAAACCTTTTAAACACTTAAAACACACACATTTTTTTTTACATTCAAACATTTATATGACCTTTTTAATCACTTCTGGTTGTCTTTTTTTCACTTTTTGTGCTGAATTCTGTCTTTATACAACCATATTAGAGGTGAGCAGAAAGAAGTCTTTCCTTCCTCCTGCACTTATAAATATTTATGATTTTACTTGTGTGAAAATGTGAAAATATACATTGACAAATCTTGATTTATTTTTTTTTTAACAGCAGCTTTAAAAAATTGAGACTTCAGGTTTGGTGCCCAACAACGTCAACCATCCCCACCTCTTCTCATACTCGGATGAGTCAGCCCTATTTGTTTGCGTCACACACAAAAAGAGAAGACAAAAGTGACCCTCTGAATGACTAGAACAAGATCACCCTTCATTTAACAGTCCCACAACTATATTAAAGGAAGCCAGGGATCACCTGTTGTTTCACTGTTAAAAAGTGGAACATTGAGTCATTTTACGTTTTGTGAAGCCAGAACATGCTCCTTACTGAAGGTGTATATTTATGAGGAACAGTTATAGAGTGTAACAAATTGAAATAGTTCTGAACAGCCACAACAACCTTAAACAGAAACATTGTCCTGCCAGCAGCTGGTTTTGGTCAGGTAAGTGACAACATTACATCTGTTTTATCAAGTATGTGTGTAAGCAAATACTCACAGACCAGTTTTATCCCCAGATGCCCTTTCTGCAGCGTTATTTGTTATTTATTATTTTCTGCGCTTTGTGAATTAGTTGAACTTAGTTTATGATGATCTTGCTGTCTGGAGCTCATGTTTCCTCTTGTAGACTTTGTTTCTTCTTTCCATGAAGTGCAATGTAACTGAAGTTAATACATAAAATCAAAGATCAATTGCTAAAGCAGCTTCAACATTATTGTAGTGTTTAAGTGTGTTTAGTTCCCTGGCTGGAAA
This sequence comes from Amniataba percoides, assembly GCA_037176925.1. Classification (NCBI taxonomy): domain Eukaryota; kingdom Metazoa; phylum Chordata; class Actinopteri; order Centrarchiformes; family Terapontidae; genus Amniataba; species Amniataba percoides. The sequence goes on from JBAJHX010000067.1 coordinate 15,263,995, forward strand.
ATTACACATCTGAACTATGATGGCACCAAATGTGTAATTTTCAGTCTCAGAAGCAAAGAAAAAAATAGACAAAATGTTAAGTGGTAACATTTATTTTGAGGAACAGTATGCTGAATGCATTTTAGCAGGATTCTGCAGGTCCTGCACTCGATGGTTTCTCACAGGAGAAGTGACAGTGGCTCTACACTGATGGGAAAGTGAATCCATGTGCATTTCAAGACTGAATAAAAGATTGTCTTTTCACCAGTTCAGAGACCAGCGTCAACTCTCAAAGTAGTCTGCACCTTCAAAGAAATGAGGAACAAATCATTCAATGTTCAAAAAAGAAACAGATGTGATGAATCAGTTTCAACCAGAATTACTTGCATGAATTAAACAGTCTCTATTCTGATCAAATGTAAAAAATGAAATAAGTTAACATTATCCAAAATAACTTCTGTATCTCTAGACATTACCAAGATTGTATGGCCTCTCTTTGACACTAATGTTTGGCAACATTAAAAAATAAATTGTACAAAGGGAGGATGTAAATATATCTATTCAACTATTCCTAAATTCCTTGGCAGTACCAAGTAAGGGCTTAACTTTCTCACACCAGTCCCTGAATGACTCGTCTTTTCAACAAGCAACCCCACACAACATACTCACAATCCCAGGAACATCATCAGAGGCTCTACCCTCACGAATCCATTAAAACGTCCTGTACGAACTCATGTGACCCAAACTAAGAATGAAACCCACAAAATACATGAAATTCTCCTTTTCACACAATTTCTTAACATGCAAAGGTGCGTTTCTGTAAATCATTCCAACTCAGTCCAAGATAAAGCTGACAAAAACATAATTTCCAGAAAAGAGAAAAAAAATTGCATCTTGACAAAATAATGACCCCAAACCTGAAAATATTCACACGCTGTGTCTGACTGAGAGAGATTTAAATGTTGCCCATTCTGACTGTCAACAACTCAGCCTAAAACAGAAACAAAAAAACTCTCAGCACATATTAAATTATATCACGATGACGGATCTCCAGATTTGCCTCCATTGCTTTGATCCTTTATCGCTGGCATTTGTATGTGACTTAAAAGTCATGGTTAGTTAATGAATTTCACTTAATCATCCACCTTTGGTTGAAGAGAAGTTAGCTGTGTTGTGATTTTGACATGTGACAGATGGCAAGTCAGAGGGTAGATACTTTGATAATCAGGACACTTAATATGACAGAGAAGGACACACACAGTCGTTTTTTCTCTCTAACAATAATTGCAAAAAAACAAAACACTTGAATTTTCCATATTGAGCTTAATCGGTTGGCTTCACTACCACCTTTTAGTCATTAGAAGCTTACGAGATGTCAAAACTCATCATGAAGTGTATATCCAATCAAGAAGACACAAAGTAGATCCTTGAGACAAATGTACTATGTAATAAAGAAAAATTACACCAAATTTTACATTTGTTTTTTGCTTTGAGTTTAAGTCATATGATCTTGTCATACTCAAGAAGGCCAATCACTAAGCTCGCTCCTGCCTGATTGTATGAAAAACATTAACAATGGCGCCATGGTTAGTGGCTGCGGTGGCACCGTTGTGCTGATGCAGGCGTAGTGAGTGCCCGAGAAGACGCAACGGTTATGTGAGATAAAGTGCATTCGAATGGAGCACACAAGCAGTGAGGAACTGCGCTAGTGTTAGTCCTCCTCATCACTCCAGAAGGCATCTTCTTCATCGAGATCCACACCGTGGAAGAGTCTGACAACAGGTAAGAAAAGACAGATTATATCAGTGTGTTTATAGATTAATAGTAAGATGCAAGAGAAAAAAGACAAAGGGTTTACTCACTGGTTATAACAGGGTGAATGTGGATTGTTAAAGTGACTGTACGGGTTGACTTTGCTGAGGACGCCCAGGCACAGCCAACAGAAGTATTGTCTACATGAGGTACAGGTCATCTTGTTACAGCCATCCACTTTCTAGAGTCACAGACACAATCAACGGGAGAGGACGTCACTTAACAAGAAAAGTTGACATAATCTGGAACTGGACATGTGAATCATCAGGGACTGTACAGAATAACGTTAAAGAGTTAGAGCCATTTAATCAAAGAACTACCAGTTTTTAAATACTTAAACACCATCTGTACCTTCTGTCATTCTCTTTGCAATGCAATAAAAAAAGTCTGATGTCTAAAACTCACACTGGTGAACAGTGACCCCTGGTGATAAAGTCAAAGTTTGTTCTGCTGTTCTGTTACCAGCAGGGGGAGCCCAACCTGTATATTGGTTCCACAGCGTGGGCAGCTTTTGCAGTTCTCATTGAGCCAGTCTCTGCTAAAGGACTCTTCCACTGCTTTCTGGATCACCCTCTTTCCAAAGCGTTGCTCCATGAATTTTTTCCCCTCAGTTGTGGCTGACAGGTACTCATCTCTTAGGTTACGCAATTCATCTGTGGCAAAAGACAGAGAAAGGGGACAACAGAGCTGATTTAACTGAACTGAAGGCTTTATTTAGAATACATAGCAACTAGTATTAAAATGTTGCAAATAAGTTAGTTTCATGATTGAACTGCTACAACGATCTCAAAAATGTAACTTTAGCTATCAGTGTAAGTTTAACCTATATGTCTAACAGACAATGGCTCATCCCTTCTTGCCATGAGAAATAATTACCGTATTTTGTATTACCTGCAGGTATTTTACAGTTGGAGACACCATGATATCCCAGCTTGCACAGCGTGCAAAAAGCATACTGGCAGGCCGAGCAAATGCCCATAGTTGTGTCTGGCTCCACCATAACAGCAGTGCCGCAGGACTGGCGGGGACAGTAGACCACATCGGCCATGAGGTCTAGACTGGACTGGAGCAGTAAACGGTCATAACGGGCAAACAGCTCCTCGTCCACCAGCTGCTTCACCTGAGAGTTAAAGACAGAGGGAGGGAAATGGTTCATTACGTATGTCAGCTGCACTGACAGCTATAAGGTGACTTCAATAAACCCAAGTTCATATACACACATCCGCTTTACCACTCTTTTACCTGCATTGGTGTGGCTAAGGAGGTACATTTGGGCTCAGGGCAATTAAGGCACTGAACGTTGCCGTCCCGTATTTGGATCTGGAAGTATTCAGTCATGCAGGCCTTGCAGTAGACATGCTGGCACTCCTTAAAGCAGAGGCAGTTGGAGCCCAGCTTCTCTACGAAGCAGATCCCACAACAGAACACTTTGCTGTCAAACACACGCTGCCGCTGCGCTTCATTGAAGTCCAGGAGCTGAGGTAGGAGGTCGGCACGCGGGTCCATCAACAGGACGGCCCGTGGGTCCAGTTGAGAAGAAGAAGACACCTCGGATTTTTCCTTCTTCACTTCTTTTTTCTTCTCCTCAGCATTTTCAGAATGACTCCCACTCTGTGTCACAGCTGAACAAAGTTGAAAAACATATGAATCACTTTCAGTAAGTTTACATGTTTATAAAAGTAGAGGGTGCTCTTTAGAAACACTTTATTACAAATAATAATCTTGTAATGGAAGAAATACTGTCATATGGAGATTTTACAGAGGACATTTACACAACAGAGACACCAGCAATTGTTTTATAGCAAACAAATCAGGCAGAGTGAATAAATGTTAATATTTAAAGAACTTATGCAGTCCTGTACCTGTGGCTGCAGGTTCAGTTTTCCTGCGCTCACCACCTGCCTTACTTCCTCCCCTGATGACTTCAAGAGGAGACTGGATGCCCAAAAAGTCCAGAGCCTCCTCTTTGAGGAGCTGGATCCATGTGAAAAGAATCACACAGCCTTGGTTCTCCTCCCACAGCTCATCCAGGCGTCTGCACAGAGAGCTCATCTGAGGAGGTGAAGTGGAAAAGGACACAGAGCAGGTATCACAAGTGATGGCAGTACTGTAGTAGTAGTAACAGTAATGACTGCACATAGAGGTAAAGCTAATCACATTTACATTATTAGCTCTCAATTTAAATAGCTTGTCAAACCTAACAGACTTCGCATTCATAAAGTGTTGTAGTGAAGATTTACAGACGCTAACATGAGTCTGACCTGTGCTTTCGTCATCCATTTGGAGCTGAGAGTGAAGAGTGGTGCGGATGTGGATGGGTAGTCTGGGGGAAGCTCAAAGTTGAGGATCAGAGGAGGTAAGAAACTGACGTTATACTCGGTTTGCTTGCTCTGCTCTCCTGCAACACACAAAGGGGAATAAGCGTAAGAGCGGAGAGAATACAATACAGACCTAAAGCATAATATCAAAAGAGCCTTTTATGCTTGACTTGTAAACATGTTATATATGCTTGCTCTCATTTCTTTTCAAAGCTTGCTGACAGCTGTACCTTTGACAACAATCTTGAAGTCAGGAGGGAGCTCCAGGCAGAGCTGGATCTCTCCCCCCTGCGCCGACTCCGCCCGGTGAAACTCCTCCTCATCATAGATACTTGCTAAAGCAAGCAGCTCATCTTCCTGGGCTTCCTTGTCCTCAGACATTTACATTCCTGTGGTGACAAAAACATGAAATAAAATCTACGAAAAAAAGAGAAAATATATAGCAAAATCAACTCATGGATGCAGTAAAATCCAAACAAACCACAGAGCACGCTTTCCACAGAGCTGTAGCTAATCACTTATAACTTGTTAGCTTCAGTGCAAAAACATGACACTTATATTTACACACAGCTACCTGCCAATGATTGTATTGATTATTATATCTAGATGGACTCTCGTAATCAGAGTAAGTGACCACAGTCTCTGTTTACACAACTCTTGTGTCATAACGTTAGCTTGACCCGGCTAATGTATAAGCTACACCGGCGCTAAAAAGTAAACTTTATCCACACTGGACGTCTGATAATTTGAGTTAAAATACTTTTTCTTCAATATTTGTGGGTGCTGCTGTGGCCACTGACAAGCTGGAAAACCTCCCGTAAGAGGCCACTTAACCTGGCTACCTGGGAAACTAGTTAATTATGGGTAAACATCCCGGCTAGCCGTGTAGCATCGTTAGCTTTCTGATGTAAACATTGGTTCAGGTTGCAGCTTGGCCCAGCTGTCACCTCCGCTCTGTTGGACCTTCAAAACACACTTTTCTCCTTCCGCTGCTTCGAGAAAGCTACTGCAGCTGTGTGTAAGTGTAGGTAATCAGTCACAACAGTGTTAAAAGAAACGTGGTTCTTACCGTATCCGACCCAAGTGCTAGTGACTCCTGCACTCTGACTGGCTCATGACTGGAGGTGTGAGTGTGTGACAGCGCCTCCTGCAGGCCGGTGAGAGTACTGCAGCTCAACTTCATTCATTCAAACTACTATAGGCTATATTTTATTTATTTGTTTACATTATAACAGGTTGATTTATTCTGACATTATTTGAAACTTATACGCAATATGACTGACTGGGCCTGACTGGGCCAACCATTTTAATAGTTATATGTTTTATTACACTTTTTATTATGTTCATATTACAAAATATTTATTTATAGGTCCAGAATTTATTATCTAAGCTGTGATATAATTTATAATGATTTATAATAAAATAATTTCGCAATCATCAATTTACTTGTTTACTTAGCCTCACTCATTTCACAAGAGCTGATGTCAGAAATTAGTCCCATGGGTAGTGTTTTGCAATTTTCTGATAAATCAACTTTGAAAGAACGAGGATCTGACACACAAAAGATGTACTTTTTTCTACTACTATATCTTTGCTGTCACTTTAGTAGTGAGGTCCTTTTGATGGGAACTAATGAGACACTTATAGCAAACGTTCACAGGACGTCTGTAGTGTTTTCACGACCGACAATAAACTTCTTCCATCTTGTCTGAAAACTGAAGCCACCGTGCTCATTAATAACAAATGTCATTTGCAACACGTTGAGTTTTTTTTTTCCCAAGATTTATTTTTGCTTTTTTCGGTGATGATGGCGACAACAGCAGCACCAAGAAAGGCGATTTGTTGGACCAGCATTCACACTGTTAAGTAGAAAAAAAACAATACAAGGCTACCAGAGAACAACCAACGGATCATTGCTTTTGAATGAGAAAAGCCAAACAATGAAATCCTGCATGACAGTAACTTGTAGTATCTAGGTTCAACATACAGTACAAGTAAACTCAACAAAAGAAAAAAACCTCTGTCCTTTTAAACTTTAAACATTATAATCCAGCAGTTACAATTATTTTGTTGTGGAAAGAAAAAAATGCACCGTCTGTCATGTACAACTCGGAACAATCCATTTGTTTACATGTGTCACTGTATTTATATCTTATGTAGACATACTGCAATAATTTACATTTGAATGAAACCCGGTTCTATTACTAGTTCGTCTTCTGCACAGCCACTTTGCTTACAATTCTTCAAATCTGACATTCTCAGCTTAAATGTGTCCAGGAGGTGCTGAACAAAAACAATCTTTAACATAATGACCATCAAAGCAACACAGAGAAAGCAGTTTCCATCCCACCCTCACAACGTTTACGTCATAAAGTAGTCCATTCAATATTATTTCTATGCAATATTTTTTTTTATATTCATCAAAGAAAGTGAGAAATGACATGCCGAGGAGGCTGGCTGATGAATAGTATTGATAAGGGATGCTGCTGTCTGCGTCTTTCAAGAGAGAGAAAGGGGGGGCTACTGTGCCACCAATGACAATCTCAGAAGAACAACAGAATTGGGGGCGAGTAGCAGGACAAACGGAGGTGAAACTCTGGGGGGGGAGCGGTGGGCAGCCGAAATATTTAGTCAATGTCCATTTCAGGGAGCTTGTTGTCCGCTGTCCCCTGTTCCGTGCCCGCGGATGTGGCTTTGTCTGGATTGCACGGCTGGTTCTCTGTTCCCTCCTGCCCGTTGACTGGCCCGTTCTCAGTCTTCTCCTCTTTAGGAGGCTCCACCTTGGGCTTGGGTTTGGACACCACATGGTTGCAGGCTGAATAAAGTTCCTGAACAAGGGGGAGAAAACGTTAGAGGCAGGAGAAAAAAAAACTTTTTTTTTTAATCCAAAGAGCATCTTTGGCCAATTTGAGTTTTTAAATTGAAGAATTTTTTAAATTAAGATGCTTTCTTTGATTATTTTGCAGTTATTTGCCACTGCTGGCAAGACTGCAGGCGGCCTTGGCTGTGGTTGATGTGGGGCTGAGTGTGGTGTCAACATTTTTTACTGTTTTGTACAAGTAAGAGAAAAAAAAGCCAAAATAAAACACTTGTACACAATGTAAATTACTTGAATGGCATTGAGTGCAGACACAAGTAGGTGCACTTTCTGCTGCTCCTTTTACATTTACTTGTGTCAATGGAAGATTTTAGCCTCTAGGAGAAAAGACTCATCACAAACCTAAAAGAAGTGGATTTGGATGGACTTTCAGTACCTTTGTCTTGGCCTGGATCTCGCTAACTTTGACCACTGGGTCCACGGTGAGGTCCTGACTGTTCTGCTGGTTCATCTTGCTGTTCATCCAGACCATGGCGTCGTTCACCTGCTTGTCCACCCGAGTCACCTCCAGCTCGTCCAGGTGATTGTACAGCTCATCCTGTTGGAAGAACCGAAGTTATGGCGTCTGTTTGGTGATTGTTCATCAGTAATCTCTATTTGTTCTACTGATTTAGAGCAACTGTAGTTTCACTGTATCTAGAAGATGTCCCAAGTCACCAAACTGGCTCTCTGTGCCAACTTACCTTTGCCTTGAAGGCTTCAATGATCTTCATGTACATCTGGATCTGTCTGCCGAGCTCCTCGAATGCTTTCGGCCTCTCCTCAGCCTCCAGGTATCTCTGGTGAATTGGCTGGCCAAATTTCTGCAGAAAATGTTGGGTTTAGTCAGACAAAATTTAATAACAAAATGAACTGATTAACTTTGGATGCTGTAAAGAATAAAGTCCTTCTCCTATTTTAAACACTGAACTAAGAATGTCACCTTTTATTAACACCACAAAACACAGTGGATAAACATATATTGTACATTACATTGATCCTAACAAGTAGGTTGTTAAAAAGTCCCAATCAAGATTCACTTCTTGTTTGAAACCTTTATAGAGCTGCGTTTATGATAAATTAATAAGTGTCTTCAACCTTATTGTTACATGTATCAGTATTACTCTGAAGTCTCAAAACTTTAAAGTGACCTTTGTATTTGTGTCTTTTTAAATATAAATGTACTCTCTTTTGACTGGGTTAAGAAACAAATGTCAACTGGTTACCTTCAATTCCGCAAGTTTATCAATGTAAACTTGCTTCTGTTGGTCCTCTCCGTCTTCATACAGCCAGTTCTCTGTGTCCTCCAGTTTTAATGAGAACGCATCACGGTCCTACACATACAGGAAGCAAGTTTAATTCACAGAATACACGCAGAATATATTTATATTTAAGGTTTAAACTCACTGACAATAACATCGTCATTAACACTCACAGCTTCATTTACGAACTTCTCCAGGGAGCCGTGCAGTTTATCCCTCATGTCGTACACGTACTCTTCCACGTTGTTCTTCGCGTCGTTCCTCTCCTTCTCCAGCTTGTCCTGCATGATCATCTTGCCCTACAAGAGTCACGATAAAAGGTGTCAGTTAAGTGATTAGCCAGGAAAAGTAAAGCACGGCACGCAAACAAACAAAAGATGAGACATCAATCCATTTCCAGAGTCAGATTTTGGTGGTTTCTCACATCCAGAAATGTAACTTTATCGTATTTGATTATGCATTGTCCACTTCCTGGAAAAACCTTTAGAAAAAGGTTTGTAATTTTAGAGTACTATGCTATTGTCATGTCATCAGATAAAGCTCAGCTATTATAGTACAATCATAAATTAGAAAGTGGCCCACAGTCAGTCCTGTTTGTTTTAAAAGTCAGTGAGGCCAGGACCAGTATGTCTCGAGCTCAAACACTGCTGGTACAAATACCGTGACTGCATGCTACACATTCCTGGTGATTTTTAGAGCATTACCTCATTCTCCACAAACACATTGAGTACGTCACTGGACAGCTGCCACTGCAAATTGGCCTCGATGGGCAGATCCACCGTCTTCGTTTTCACTTTGGGCTTCTTTGCCTGAGGGGGCTGGTCGTTCTTCTTCTCCTGCTTGGCTTCCTCCGTCGTCGTCTAGAAAGGGAAGGGCAGAAATCATTTAAGTCTGTGTAAATGCCTCTGCTGCTGTTAAATGCTTAAATATTACACATGTGCTCTGGAGAAGGAGAACAGTGGTGGATCCAAGGATACAAGTCCAAAAAAATTCAGTGGCCGTCAATCTTAACTTTTCTTTTAATTCTCAATAAACATGCCCTTATCACTCAGTTTCAGTAATATCCTGCTGGCCTGACGGCTCCACTTTTTAATTAAAGCAAATCATTTCTAATTCTTTTGGGGATTTTTTTTGTCCTCTTATGTCATTACTATGATGACACTGATTGATTTCATAATAATTTTTCTTTTTCTTGTAAGCAGTCAATTTCCGTGTACAGTATCAAAACTTCTGACGTTGTGGCGATGGCGTTATCGCCCAGCACAAGGTTACCTCCATCTCCTCGGCCTCTGATTTCTTGTCTGGGTTGTCTCCAGCCTGGTGTTTCTGATCCTCCTGGTCCACCTGCATTTTGTTCTGCCACACGGTAACAAAAGAAAACACAGAGTACACAAATGATGTTAAGATAACAGCACTATCCTGTGGCAGGTTCTTATGTAAACTGTGTTATCAGACAGTTTCAACATGAGCAAAATTCAGAGATGACACTGAAAAAACACAAATTTATGAAGATGTAACAACAATATAGACTCAACAAGATTTAATTAGTTTGTGCACATCAGTTGATTTCTGTTTGCAAGACCACAAACAAACTAAAATGCTGTGTTTGATAGCATTTCTTTCCTGGGTGTTACACTGAGGCATTGCTTTGAGAAAAAAGAACTACAACAAATAAGCACAGGTGTAGTTCAAAAGTTTGCTTTCGGGTGGAGATGGTGACCAATACAAACCCAAAACAAAATGCCAAACAAATCAAGAGCATTATGGAGGAATAAATGTCATCAACTGAAGCTCTCTTAAGCTTATCAAGGCAAGATGTCTGGATTCCACAGTGATGACGTGACCGACTATCAAAAAGTAAGAAAATACACACAGTATACACACCTCCTCCTCCTTCGCCGTCTGGTCTGTATCCATTGGCTCCTCCCCCTCGGCTGTTTTCACAACCTCTACTAGCGAAGCGCTCGAAACACTGAACACACCGTGAACATTAACCCGAACTTTCACCTTGACCTTTGCACTCTCCCCGGATGCCTGAGGAACCACATTCTGGACCAGGAACTGACCTGTGAGGCAGGGGAAAGGGTCAAAGGTTAGAATATCCTCTTATATCAATAAGGAAGGATGCATAAATCTAACAAATGAGAATTAAAATTCTAAATACTGTATATGCAGTTTTAGGGCCAAATTGAAACACAGGAAAGGAAATTTAATTTAATTATTCAGTAGTCACAGTTAACACATTTTAGCAACCTTCAGCATGACATTAAAGATCTTATGACTGCAGCTACTCAAAACTGGGAACTAAAACATCTAAAATGGAGCAGGAGCATATGTAAAAGTTAAAAATTAACTGTCTATAAGTTACTTAGAACTGGACACACTTCGGACTACAGACAAAATTCTGATTAGATTCAAAAATGCAGAATACTTGCAGATAATATTTTTCGCTTCTAACTCTACAGCATAGCTTTTCGCATCAAAAAAGGACCTTGTCTATAGTTGATGTTCATACTGTTTAATGGCCTTTTATCTCATAAGTAATTAAGCCTTACTAAGGTTGAACTTGCTCAGTACCTATAGTGCTGTTGGGGTAGGGCAGCTCCTTGGGGTTGTTGTAGTAAGCTTCAAGGGTGAAGGCCTCTTTCCGGAAGAAGGTCAAAACTTTGGAGAAGGGAGCTGCATGGTTCTTTGGGAAAACCTCACAATCACTGTAAAAACAGAGAGAGAGCATTGTCTTACAACTTCAGCTTATAACCTGGATCAGTGTTTGGTAGTGAAATATGGAAATGAGTCATTAGTTGTGTGCAGGCCTGTCATGTCTCTCAAGAGTTGCTTCCTTCAACACCAGTGCTGGATATTAGTAAGGATTTAGAAATTATTTAGTGGAATGCAAATGCACCTGGCAAAGACTGTGCCACAAATAGACTACGGGCGTGTGCAGGTGTGGCAGAAAATCCTGAAGATACAAGTAAAAGGTGTGGTCTTCAAAAAAAATAAAAACAGTCCCATACAAACTAAAAGACTCGTCTTAACTCAGAGGATGTTTAAATTTTAATTACACTCACTAAGAGATCAGAAGTTGCCTATTTCTGTCTGCGACGATCAGTGAGAAGTATTGTATAAGAAAAATAAAACATTAAACTGATGAGGCATTCTAGACCTTTTAATACAACAAGGTTTTACATGATAAACTCCTAAAAGCTGTGAGATTCAGACGTGAAGTAAAACATGGTAGCTCCTTATTTGATGTTGTCAAGTGATGCTAACAGCGGTCGTACCTCAGTCCCTCCTCTGCGGCTGAATTCCATTTAAGGGAGATGGAGTAGGGGACGACGTCTGTGATGGAGAACTCTCTGACTTTGAACGCTGGCGACAAGATGGCACACTGAGGAGGAGAGGAGGAGAATAAAAAAAAAAAAACTTAATAAAAGCTTAAAGTGTTGCCTTGAAGTTATTCTCTCTCTGAGCAAAAGCAACTCAAATATTTAATTTCAGTCAAAGAAAACCAAGATTTGATTTGCATTTGTGAGGCTATTACCAACAAATGTTTGAATATAATATAAATGAGCTACAATAATCACTTAAACATTACGTATTCGTGCAGGTACGGCTTTTTTCTCCCAATCTACAATCACAGCTTCCAGTGTGCAGTAAATATAAAAAGGTGAGTCACTGACGGGGCCAAAGCGCCAGTTGTGACAGGTGAGCTGTACCTGCAGAGCGCAGCCTCGGGCCACGGCCTCATCCGCATTCAGGGTGGTGCTCAGCTCTTTGCCAAAGAATTTGCTGATTCGCTCTTTGATGCTGGGGATCCTGGAGGCGCCGCCCACGATCTCAACCGCATAGATGTCCTCCTTTTTCAGCTCTGGACAGAGGAGGCGGAGACGATTAAAAAACATTTTTTTTTAAAAACAGGCTTGTTAAACACTGACAGGGTGACAGCTTCACTTTTCCAGACGCTCTGATCAAAAATACTGCAGATACTGAAACAGCACAGAGGTCCAAAGCTAAAAGTGCATGTTTGTTTACATAAAAATGACACGCCAAGATGCTTTTTTGATTCAAAACACAACAAATACAATAATACAAACACTACAACTACAACTATAGTATACCTACATACATTTTTGCTTATTATTATTTGAATATTCGTGCTCAGAATGAACAAGCACGAGGAAGCAGGGGTAGATAGGAATGACGAAAGGGAAGGCCAGTGTCAGCAAAGCACATGACCAAATCCTCCTCTACGTGAGCATGCACGTGCCAACGGGGATAGTCCAATTGCTATTAAAATAAGATGTACTCACTGGTTTGTTCCATGACGCTGCGCAGGGGACCCTCTACTTTGGCCAGCAGCCCCGCGCACATCTCTTCGAACTGACCTCTGGGAACGCATGGTCATAGATTATTAATAGAATCACACACAGACAGACTCAGGAAAAAGAAACATATGTGCAGAGAGACGGTGTGAGACTGGCAAACGGATGCTGGGTGTCTCTAAAAGTCATGTCTATTTATATCAACACCATTTTTAATTTGTGCTTAGGTATAACAGCCTCTCTCTTTAATTCTGGGGAAGTAAAAAAAAGACTGTAAAGTCACCACACAATGAAACAGGCAGCTTTATTTTCACTTGTTCCTTTATGGCAACAATTCATAGATTTCTTGTTTACGTGACTTTGCGTCTCACCTGTTGAGTTTACTTGAGACGTCGATGTCATTCATGAAGCACTCGATGTTGAGGGGAAGGTCGGAGGAGTTGGCGCTCATCAGCTTCTTGAGCTTCTCGCACTCCTGGTACAGTCGCACCAGCGCCCGGGGCTTGGCCTTCACGTCCAGCTTGTACTTCTTCCCGAACTCCTCACAGAAGTGGTTGACCAGGATGTCGTCAAAGTCCTTCCCGCCGAGCTCCGAATCGAACGCCGTCGCCAGGATCTGACGGCGGAGGGAGAGATGTGGTGAATATTTGTAGCGAGGGCAAAATAATCAAACTACAGGAGAAAGGTTTCACATTAAAGCATATCTGTGTTCATGTCAGGATATCAAATGCAAAAAAGCAGACTTGTTCTTAACATTTGTACTCATCTATCTATTTAATGTGTTTTTTATTAAATACTCACAATACTAAAACAACAAATGACCCATTTGGGGGCAAAATCAATACAATGTTAGGGGGTCTAAGGTAAATACATATAACTTGCCTTAACCCCCACCCACTCCTCTTCAGTATTGCTTTTCAAAACCAGCACAAATTATTCATTACTCACCTTCAGCTTTCCCTTGTTGAAGGCACAAACTGACACCTGGTAACCCGAGTGGCCCAGGTCTACAAACACCACTATCCTGGGCTTCTCCTCTGGGGTTGGCAGGTCCTGCTTGTAGATGCCATATGCCAGAGTCACTGCAACAAAAGGGCATTAATTTGGTGTTGGTTTGGACCCACCACTGTACCTGAGCACTAGGCAGCATCTTCACTCACAGAGAATCACTAACAATCAATCTATACTGGCCTTCAGAAAAGCATCACAACCAGACTGTGAATACACACGAATAAAATGTAGGCAGAAATAAATCAGCATGTTTATCAAGAAATACTGTATAATCACAGGGACATTTTTTTCATGGATTTACTGTTATTAGCTACTTCAGCAGTCGCTCTGAGGGTGCATTTTGCCATATACTTAACTAGAAGTCGACAACTGTGGACTATAGCTTTATTTTTTTCCAGTAAAGTCTCAAGGAGATAAACAAAAACAACAAATCTCACACAAAAACAGCACCTAGATGTCATTTTGTGGCTGCATGTTGTCTTAAATCCCAAAAAGGGACAGCAAGTTCCACTGATTCAGATGCTGCCTGTCCTGCATAGACTACAGTGTTTTAGTGTACCTGCAGTGGTCTCATTCATTAGTCGTAGACAGTTGAGGCCTGCGATCTGAGCTGCATCCATGACGGACCTCCTCTCTGCGTCAGTGAAATAGCTGGGGACCTTGGAGGGGAAAGGACACAAATTGTTAGCGATTCTCTGTGAGTGAACACACGCGGCATCCAAAGTCGCAAAATGGGGAATCACACAAATGATGGAAAGAATTATGCACATGGTGTTGCTGTGAGGCATTGATAAAGATGTCCAAAATGAAGCGCCTGCATCACAAGATGTCTGGATAACGTTACCCCGTTAGTTACTCCGGGTGCCAAAACAAAACATCTCCTTGTGGAAAAGCTCAGGGGCTAAAATTAGCTATTGGCCACAGTAATAATAACATGTTATTCATCTCCAGGGCTGATGCAAACTGCAGATTTAGGCCCAGTGAAAGTAACAGCCTCTCTGTGTGAGATTCTCTAACATTACATAACAGATGCTGTCTGTGAATTCATATACTTAGCACAGCAAGAAATACACACATACGTGCGCGCGCACAGACACACACACACACACACACACACACACACACACACACACACACGTCCCACTCTTCACCAATGAGGTGCGAGAGAGGAAATAAAGCTTTCAGACAAGACATCTGGTGAAGTGCTTGGGGCTCAAAATGTCACCCGAACAGGTGGTATTACATTTACACACCTTGGGGGCATTTTTCCCTGGACATTGTAACACAAATTATTTGAGAATGCAAGAGGATGACACTAATAGTTGCTGCTCAAAGCAGCAGTGTGTAGAAGCAATGCAATAATCCTAGGTACGTACAGAGAGTGGAGGACAATATCATAAGTGAAGTGTGTCACTTGAAGCCTTGTCAATGTGATGTCCCACTTTTAAATAAGCTCTATGCACGGATCCGAAGTAAATTATCACCTCCTTTAGACATTTCAAGCCAATTAAATACAGATATGCTGCCACAAAGAAAAGCCTAAAAAAATGTCCAGTCGGACTAGACAGATTCTTACAAGACATGCAAAGTAATGAACTGTACTGACAAATCTATTTAAGACATTTTATGGATTTTCAGACACCCCGCTGAAGCCGCGAAAAAGCGGCGTCTGCGAGGAGTGCTTACCGAGATGACACAGTCGGCGACAGGCTTCTTCAGCGCACTCTCAGCAGTCTCCTTCAGTTTGGTCAGCAGCATGCCAGTGACCTGCTCGATGCTGAACACTCTCTCTTCCTCCATGTACATCACCTAGAGTTGAGGGGAATCGGGAACATGGCAAATCGCTTGAATAACTCTAAAATGGACTTAAATAGCTATGAATAAGATTGTGGGCTTTTTCTAACAATAATGAAAAACACCCCCATAGTTTCACAAAAGGCATTTTAACAAACAGGCCCTCAAAAGTGCTGAAAAACTTGTAACTTCTAAAGTATATACCATAAAAAAGACATGTAAATATGCTTAATCTTAAATCCCTTAATGCAATGGAAGTATAAGCAGCCAACAGTCTTCTCAGTTTTGTCATTTCTCCTGCTCTCTTTTGTCCTGAGGACTCTCAATAATTATCTCTCTGGGGACACAAAAACACACCGGGCAGTGCTTGTTTGCAGTGTGCGAGCCAAGCATTGGTCATTTGTGAACTTGCAGGAATTCTGGTTACGTCTTGAGTGGTGCACTAACTATCTGATGGCAGCAGAGGTTTGTACATTTTTCATATTTAAGCATTCATGGATCATTTCTTACCACCAGAATAAAGTTAGAAATGCAGTGCCATGAAAATAAAAACATCAGCTTAGGAAAGAGACTGTTTTAGGATGAAAGCACAGAGGGCTTGGAGATAACATAGAAGAGTGATGATTCAGAGGAGAGAGCATTACATGATGCACTTCTTAGAGCAGAGCGGGTAAGAGAGGGGTGAGCAGTGTTTCTATGCTTTTTCTCTGTTAAATTTCTTATGGCTGTCCCTTTTTTTCCTTCTTGATTGCCCTACTTCAGCGTACAGTGCTGTTGAAAAACGCAGCCGCCAGTCGCTGAGAGCGTTAACTCAAGCTTCGCTTTGACATTTTCTTATAAACAACTGTTCCCTCTCCTTCACCAGCAGTTAAGTTTGCCTGTGTGACCTCAAATAGAACAGAGGCATCAAAACATCCCCAATCTTACTTTTATGCCGGTGGATCCGGAGGGCATCTGTGCCAAATCGTACACCAGCTTGGACTTGGCCGACTGGACATAGGGGTCTGAAAATGCCCGGCCATGGAATCGCTTGAAGCTCTGCACTGTGTTTTGACAGTTGGTCACCACCTGGACATGAAAAGGGAGGCAAAAGAAAAGGAAGCTTCAATAACGAGCCACTTTTGCATTCAGTGTAATGAAATTTAGAAATGTTGACTAGATATTGATTTTACCTGGCTCTTCGCAGCTGCTCCTATAGATCGATTTCGGGGACCAAATGATACAAATGATCTGAAACACACACAGACAAAAAAAGACAATGTTAAGACACAATCTGACATGTTATTACAAGCAAGCTATCTAATCTTCTTGTATCATCCACCTTTTTTGTAAATCCATCTCAACTTAAGACAGATTTACTTGTCCGTTAAGTTATAGCGCTGTCTCATGCCTACACAAGACATAACATTTGAGCCCAACCCACATAAAACTGGACAAACTGGGCAGTTTCTCATGTCTGCAGTCGTGACACTAGCCTTTGTTTTGGTTTGTATCAAAGTAAAATTCAACAATATCACCAGGGATTCAGCTTCCTTACAAACTGTAGCTAATGTAAAAGTGAAATATTGTGTAATGTAAACAGGAATAAACATTTTTTTTAAATACCTAAGATAGATAACAAAGAAAGCTTTGCTGAAAGCAGGACTGCGGCCCATTAAGACCCCCTCCCTCACAGTTCGTACAGTATAGTGTAAACACAGGTTGAAGTGGTTTGGTGAGTCCACTTGTATCCCAGCGGGTTGTGGTCTAAACATGCCTGTCATCATCATCCCTATCAAACACAGATGTCAGATCTTCAGTCGCCGTCAACACACAAGTGCGGTCGGGGTGTTGAAAATGGGTCAGCGCGACACATCTCTGAGGACACTGGCTCAACACAACACATCTTCAAACAAGACCAGAGTAATAACTTAAACGTTGTGGTGGTTTATGTTTCTTTTTAGTGACAATAAGAGGAAATTTAAATGGGCTAATGGAAGATAATTTAGCTGGAAAAGTTGGAGAGTTGTTTCAGCAATTTTAAGGATTAGTTAATAAATGTGAAGACTAGCTCAAATTCTTTGCTCAGTATTCTTTCATTAATTATTAATAAATTATGCTTTTAAATCTTAAAACTGAAAAAACATCCCTATCACAAGATACCGGACGCCAAACTCTTGAAATTTCATTTCTCTTTTGGTTGACAGCCAAAAACCAAATGTCTTCAGAGATTTTCTAAAGAGAGAAAAGCCTATCTTCTCCACTTTGATTCTGTAACCAGTGTTTGTCATTTTTGCACACAATATTATAATTTTATTTTAAATCTAAAGGGAAAAAATAATTGACTATCTTTAAAGTAATAAAGGGTGTCTAACAGGCTTGGATTGCAAACTAACTAGAACAAACCAGTGATGCTTCCTATTCATTTCACAATAAATGTCAACTAGATACATGAATCGCATTTACCAGAAAGGCTCTTTGAAATCCAGGACACTGACATGTTGATTTATGCAGCAATATGACCTAAAAATTCAATCTGTTTATCCTTAGTGTTGTTATACACACACACATATATATTTATATAAAATAAAGTTTCAGTGACAGGTGTTGCATTATTTTCAGTTTTAGCAATATATTTATTATTTTAGATGTCCACTGGGGAAAAAAACAAATGTGGCAATGCTTGTGTTTTTTTTATTATATAGTTATATGGTCATATTATAGAGCAAAGGACCTAAAATGTATTTAAAGTATTCATGTTTTGGAACAGTTTTTCCTGCAGCTATAAAACATTATTCTAAGTAGTACTGATTTCTTTCAAATCAGTTTGTGCATATTAGCACTTAATATATAAAGGCCTGAGTGAATTAAATTGATTTTCATATTCCTAAAACATTTTAGTCTCTTTCATTTTATTTTTCATAAGATACAGTGACAGGACACTTTAAGTACAGAGTGTGCGAATGAACAAAAATAAAAAGACGCATGTCGATGACAACATGATTTAGAAACATAAAACTCTAATAAACTTGATAAACTGAATAAACATATATTTTTATAAAAAGTCACACAACTCTTACAGGAGTCTGAAAATTGCTAGAATATTCCAACATGCGACTGGCTGCTGTCGTCATCGCGGGGAAGGCGCACGGTTTGCTGCACGGGGCACACCGGTTGGCCGGAGCCTTCGACTTCAAGTCTTGAACTGCAGCCATTAGAATTGAACGCGAGAGAACACCGCCCGCCCATGTTAACCCGCCGGGTAACTAAATCCAGTTATCGAGCCATACAGTACTGTTAATAAAACTGAGCTTAGCTAACTGGCTAGCTCGCTGTGATTTTCAAGTAGTCGGTGTGTGAAGGACCGGTCTAAGTTAAGGATGAATTCTAGATGATTCGCCATAAAAACGTGAACTACCTAATTTCTTCACACCGAGAAGCATTTAGACAAAAAAAAAACATAACTAGAGGTTCAAGTTTAGCTAACGGTCGCTAGTCAGTAATGCTGCGTTCACGTGTACTGCCCTAACACCGGCGAGACAACAACTGCTGGAAAACACACGACCTCTCTTCTCTCTCTTCCACCAAAAAAACATATATATTTTGGGTACTTACGGTGTGCATCTGTCGCTGTACTCGTTGGCGACTGTCTCGATCCCTCCGGCTCGGGCTACAGCTACATAGCAGCTTTGAAAGCCCAAGTCAAATCCCACCACTGACATCTTTCAGCGATACGCGACAATCCTCTCGCTAAACACAGTCGGGCTCAGATAAATTAAACACGCGTTAAAACAGCGTAAAAGCGGGATGGAGTAATCGTAATATTAGTGGAAATGGTGTCGGGCTGTGTTAAGTAGGGCTTCTTCTAGTCATAATCCACACCGCTGCCTCTCACCGGTGTTTCTGATCTCTGCTGGCAGGCTGCAGCAGCAAGGTGGTCTCACTGACTTCTCGCCGGCAGTTATCGCGAGATTTGCGCAGTTCTCGATATCTCTGGACCTTTCTATAACCATGTGAGCGATTGTTCGCCAATACTCGAGGTCTTTACTGCCTTTCTGGGTGGAGTGGTGGAGAAACATCCTGGGCTTTCTGTCAGTTGCGAGAACCTTTAAGAGTCTCGACGTATACTGCGAAGTGAAGGCAGATTGATGTGGTTTGATTTCACGCCGCCTGGGATCAACTCTGGGTGGCGAAGGCAAAAATAGACTGTGGTGTATGAGGGTGTTGAAAGTATGAGATCATGTTCTACAAGCCATCCACACAGGTTAAACTCGTGAGTGGACAGACCTCAGAACAGATTTAATTCTGACAGTACATTTTGGCTTTTGTCATGACATTTATTCTTTTTTTTTTTGTGATAATTATGTATACATTAATGACTTTTCATATGATTGTGTTCAAAGATACATGAAGACAAAATATAAAAATCTAATTATATATATTATATTGTCTACCTGTTTACCTTTTTAAATTGATCAAAAATATGATGACTATGTATATAATGTTTTAGGAATATTGTTTACAAAGCCATGAGAATTGATGGCATGTAAAATGCTTAGTTATGGCAAAGAGAAAGTAAACATAGTTGTATTGACTATTTCAATTCAAATATTTATTTATTTATTTATAGTATATACATATATGATTCTGTCTTAGAAAAATATACCAACAACACAAAACAATCAAATGAAATATTCTCTAATATACATGTATATACTGAAACCTCACAGGTAGTCATGAACATTAAAGATTAAATATTATATTAATTATAAAGTATTTTCCTACTTTAGGTCTGCACAAAAGGTTCAGCCAACTAACCAAATAACTAACTTCTGTGTTTTACCTTTTTGAATTAACCATAAGCTATTAACATCTTTTGGTGGTGAAATGAAAATACTGTTGAAGAAGCCATGAGATGGGAATGAACAATGGTGACATGTAGAGTATGTGCATCTCTGACAGAAAGTAGATATGGGTGGGTGTAATGACAGGTGAATGGTGGGAGGGCGCACTGCGTTGGTGACACAACCAAATGCTCAACCTCAGCAACTGCCAGTCTAGCATCTGAAGATATAGAATAAAAATAAAAAACAAAAATGATGTCAGTAGTCATCAGTATTTTTTATGACTGGGATTATTTATGAATACAAACTTGTTTTCTCTCTTAACATAGAGCCTTTTTGTAATTTAATGGAAATGAGTAACACAGAACATGTATGGTAATTTACATCTGTTGCAGCTATCAAATGTGCCTCAGTTAAAGCCCTTGTTTAATTTTACAGATTCATTTGAGTTATGAAATTCAGATTGACTGATATAGGCTACATATTTAAAGTAAGTCAAATTTAACCTCCCATAGCCTGGAATGCTATCCAACACAGTTCTGTTAAATGTACTATAATTTTAATAGGTAAAATACTGACAATTTTGTGGTGTTGTCCTATTAAATTCCATTATAAAGAAAGGTGTTTTCAATACATATGTGAATGAGTTTAGCAGAAATACCCCACATCATTCAGTGTAATGCAGCCTTATACCACACTGTGAATACATTATATCACATTACTTTTATCCAAGGAGACTTATAATAAGTGTATTCAACAATATGGACACAACCCGCCAAAAAAAAAAAAAATCACTAATCCTGCTTTAGGTGTTAATATTCAGAAGCAATAAGAGATAGAAAAAGAATCTATTTCATTTCCAGGCTGTAGGCAAAATAGAATAACATCCTGGAACAGAATAATATGAATTAGAATAATAAAGTCAGTAAAAAATAGTCCTCAGCCTACTGATGCATCAATTTAATCTAATATGCGGACCTGCCTCAAGTACAATATTCAGAAATTATTAGAGAGGATTTTTTGTTATTGTCATTTGATGTTTTCTACTTTATTTACAGGCTGCAGGCTAAAGTATACAGCCCGAAGAAATTATATACAAATTGTTGAACGCACAAACCTAAACATCTTTTTCTGTACATGGAAGAAATAAACTAATAAAACACTGATGAACAAAACTGATAAAATGCATGCATGCAGTAAACACTGGCTGTCGACAGGGGGCGCTGAGTTAGTTAATGTGATCGGAAATCCGTCCTGGTCCCGTAGGAAAGAAGAAGAAAAAGTAAACTGCAACATGGCGACTCCCATGCATAGAATAATAGCCAGGCGGCAAGCGTGAGTATAATTAAGATAACTACATAAAAATACACAAATATTACTGTTTTCTGAATATATTAGTATTTCTAAATCAAATGCTTGTTGCGCTTTGTGTCAGATAAAGGAGGAAATGAGGAAAGCTACAGGGCGAAATGGGAGCACAGATGCGCCGCGATTTTCTTCACAATGGAGAGACAACATTTTACTGCGAGACTATTTTCTGCCCTCAAACATCTATTTAATCTTTGAACACGTGACTTGTGTGTTGTAATGCACAAATAATTGGATATAGTTTAGTTTATTCGAAATTGTAGTGAAGATATGTCGACTATTGATAACTAACCCTGTTTTAGGTTAAGATTCACTGATGTGTTTTTTTTTATGTGTTCCGTTAAGATTGCGCCATATGGAGAGAAACATCACCATTACCTTGTTTCTATTTCACAATATAACCATTTGTGTGATGTTCATAAGCTGCCCTATCTTGGGAAAGAGCTGGGCAGGCTGATAATGTTGGGTTTGTTCAGGAACATGGTGGTTTTTTTTTTTACATTTATGGCTTCTGTTTTAACTATATATAATAATAACAGTTTGTCTACTTGGATCAGCCTATGAGATTAATTTGCATTTCCGGGGATGAATATTTGTCCCCATCTACAGTCCATGGCAGAAACATTATTAACACTACTGACAAACAAAAATTAGTAGAACTAGGGAGCTATCCATACATTTTTAATAACCATTAGTAGCATAACTTTTATGTCGTCAGGCAATTTCACTGATGTCAATATCTCATTCTCATAAGAGAATTAATGAGACACAGATAAAACACACCAGTACTTACAAACAGCATCAAGAAAATCACTAAATCAATAAAATATATAAAAACTCTTACTTTTACTTCGATCTTAATCCAGTAGATAGTATTTCTAAGATTTATAATGTTTCCCCTGACTTAAAAATAGTACCCCAGTCCTAACCAAAAAGAGGGGCAGCATTTGTGTTTATGAATTCATGATGAAGACCAAAAGTGTTCTTTATTGTTGTCATCTTAACACACATCTTCAAAAACTGTTTAACAGTTTTACCACCATCAGAGCTCTACTTTGAACCAAAGCAGACAACTACTACAGATGACAGCAAGAAAATGTATCTGCAACAGTGAAGATTTGTTTGTTTTGGAGTTTTTTTCTTTACAGCTGAAACAGTTGTCTCTGTTTTATTGTGCACAGGGAGGCAAACAAGCAACATGTGCGTTGCCAGAAGTGTTTGGAGATGGGACACTGGACCTATGAATGCACAGGGAAGCGGAAATATGTGCACCGGCCATCTAGAACAGTGGAGATGAAAAAGAAACTGAAGGAGAGTGAAAATAAACCCATCAGCATCACTGGGTAAGGCACATCCATCAGTTCACCATTAGTGACAGAAAAGGCAGAAATGTACTTCTATTTTTTTCTACTTCAATACATATTTTAGATTATAACACGCAGTCTCAGTGCCATAAAGGGTAAAGGGCACACTATATCAAAACACATGTTGCTGCATAGAATTATTTTTCAGCTCACAACCATTTGACAGCAAGTTCAGCTAAGTAACACATCAACATAGAGATTATCACTGGAGTTTACTTGAAGGGAGTTTCTGGCATTTGATGGTAGTTTTTGAGGAAGAGATAAGCCTCATTTGTTCCTTTTGGCTATCAGAACATTTCCCTATGTCAGCCACTTTGGCTCAGTGATCATGGAGTCACGAGTCAGAGGCCTCGAAAAACGGAGAGGAGCTGGTGTTCTCACCTTTTGGCTTCACAGCTGTCTGCTCTGCCCTGCCACATGGTCTGGAACGAGGTGGCCAGATTAAAATGATTTTCATGGTCATTTTTGTCAGTCAGGGAATCCTGGGGAACAGCTGGGGAGTCAAACTAATCTGAGGTATTCTGTTGTAAGACACTGTGTGCCAAGTCGCAGTCTGTAGATTAAATGGAGCCACTGTTGTTCTCAGAAAAAGACATT
Source organism: Amniataba percoides (assembly GCA_037176925.1). Taxonomy (NCBI): domain Eukaryota; kingdom Metazoa; phylum Chordata; class Actinopteri; order Centrarchiformes; family Terapontidae; genus Amniataba; species Amniataba percoides. Next base: position 15,287,502 of record JBAJHX010000067.1, read on the forward strand.
CACAGAGTAAAGGAGTCTGTGCTGTATAATTATCACTGTACAGACCTGGCCTACTAGCAAACGATGATGCTGCCATTTATATCGCCACCTAGAGGACACAATGATAAATACAGTATACTCTATTTACAACTGTTTAATGTTAATATTTCCCTTTAACAGACTGACTTTTTTTTGTTTGCTCAGCTTATTGTCAAATAATCATCACTAAATCAGTTGCTTTTATTTCTCCCTTACAGACCAGGAAGAGAAGGCTCCAGCGAGAAGAAAATTAAAAAGAAGTAAGATGTATATTAAATCATATGTTACACAATATGTAATGATGTGTTACTTCATGCATGTTTTATGTAGCAGTCATACACAGTGGTATAATATAAGACTTTACCGGATTCCTTTTATAAAACTACATTGACTACATTGAACAGTTTAGTGTTAAGGGTGTTGTATCACTCATCCAAGAGGCTTCTTCATTTCTGTTTGCTGTTGGGGAGTTATCCAGGCATATGACAGTCATGCGTAAGCTCCAGTCACGTGCTGTGTAAGTTTGAACTGGCATGAAAAATCTGTATAGGAAAGGGACTGTTGTTTGTGTGTGCTGGTTGACCTCCTTTGCGGCATTACTGTCCAGTTCTGGATTTGAAGCCCTAACTGTAGAAGTCTATCTGAGCAGTGCTGCCAGAAATGTGAAGCAACAGCTCCCTCTAGTGGAAGCTTTTGACAGCTAAGAGCCACTTGAGTTGGTCAAAACCTGTAATAGATACTTTTAGGTGTCTAAAAGTTTTAAAGCATAAAATTTGCGAGGTTATGCTTAATTCTTCCTAACATGTTTGTGTCTAGGTTGCTGTTGATAAAGTATGAAAATATGTTCTGATAAAAATGGCCTATATTTTTAAGCAGCACTCCCCATATGGACACATACACTTGGTGCTCTTGTTTCTTTGCTATTCCCAAATGAAACAAATCCATGCACATTTTTCACAGCGCACGTTTTTTGTCTAGTTGAAACAGGAAAAGCACAGAGAACTAATAACCTTGAATAACAATGGCTCAGTTATTTCAGTGTTCAGCAGCAATTAATGCTATTATTAGCTACACCTGTGCTTTCCAAGTCAAACTTTCTGCTATGACAAAATGTCTGTTCAACTTTCAACTTTCACTCCACACACACACACACACACCCAGGCCGGAAACCAGTGATGTGCCTTATCACAGGAGGATTATTGACTCGTTGCAGTTGAGTACAAAAACAAACAAGTGTCACAGTTGTTTTTTTTTTTTAAGCACCCATTTATTCAGTCAGGCTTTGTGTCACATTTAGTTGCTGTGTTTGTTTTTGTGTGGCGGGCCACGCTCATGTGTTAGTGGGAGGGGCAGGTGCCATCAGTCAACAGGCATCAGAGGCTGCGTGACTGTGGAACAGACTAAAGACGGCGCTCACCTCTCACAAAAGACACCGATGACGCCCTAATGGATGAATCGGATAGCTTTTCGTTTGGTGTGACTACAACATCTGAAGGAAGAAAAGAGCATGTGTTCCCAGTTTGTTCCTGTTTTCTCAGCTTAAGTTAAACAACCTGACAAAAAGGTAGCAGATGGGCACTTGTAAAATCATAGACATTGTGTCATTTTCTCTTTTGAAGTAGATAAACAGCAGTTTCTTCTCAGCTCTACGACAGGTACTGCGTGAGGCCATAATAACAACACCCAGCATCTTGTTTTCTGTATTCACGTCTTTCTTTTGTGCTCCACCACTTGCTCTCAGGGCTAAAGACTCCAGCGACAGCAGCAGCGACGCAGACGGCTCCTCCAGTGACTCATCGTCAGACAGCAGCGACTCCTCCAGCTCCTCCTCGGATGACAGCGACAGCAGCAGTGACAGCGACGATGACAGCTCTTCCTCATCTTCCTCTTCCTCCTCCTCCTCTTCGTCCTCAGATAGCTCAGACTCAGGAAGCAGCAGCGATTCAGATCAAGGGCCCCCGAAGAAGAAGAAAAAGAAGAAGTAAACAAACAAGTGGGAAAAAGTTGGTTTTCTTGTCGCTGTTCGTTTCCTTGAGTACATTTTAGCTGTCTACAATTTTTTTTGTACCTCTGATCCGTTATAGCTGGTCGGATCTGAATGGGTAGGACTCTCTTAGGGCTGTAAATCTTCCACTTGCATACCGCTCATCCAGTTTTAGTAAAAATGGAGATCAGGCCAATGTATCATGTTCCATTTCCCTCCCCAACGTCACTTCTGTTAATGTGGTATTTTCTCAAGTTTGTAGCTCTACTGAGGATATACATTTTAAATATCTGAGAAAACTAACGTGCACATTCATGTTGAATTTGTGGTTTTGTACTAAAGTATATTTTTAGCCAAACTTAATCTGTACAGCTCAGAAAAGCAACAACATATCTAGTACTGAAAAGACACGGATCAAGACCTTTCAGATGATGTTGAATAAAAGTTCTCTTTGTTAAATTTTCAATTAGTCTGACGTTTGAAGGACTTGTTGCTATAAAATTGCAGTTGCTTGTTTCACTGTAAAATAAATGTGGCTTGTTTTTGTTTTTACGGCTCTTGCATATTTGCTATTGTAAAAATGTCTATTTTGCGAAAGAGAGACGCATAACGACTTTACGTATACAACTTTGAGAATAAAATGGTGATGAATTTTCTTTCTGCTAACTAATTTACAAACAGGATATTACCTTTTGGTGGACATGTCTGCTAAGATCATCTAAATGTAATATATTTGGAAATGTTGTAGTGTTTGCAATCAAGTTTAATTTGTCACCTCTTGGACTGCCAGATCCTGGATGATGATGATGATGAATTTTACTATGTGGCAGACGATACAACTGCTCATAATGCCACATTTCATTCTTGCATGTGTGCAACTTTATGTGCAAAGATAATGTATTTGTGGCTAAAGTTGCTTGAATCTATATCTCTGAATGTGCCTGATGAGACAGTACTGATCATTTCAGGTCTGTAGCTGCTCATTAGCACCTCTGGGAGAACTAATAAAGAAATGTTATTCCAGATTAAGTTGATGGCAGAAACCAAACACCACCAAACTTCCTGTTAAAAATACATTAGCGGGGCCTGCAGACTAATTCTCAGTAAATTTGACTGACTCACTCACTTATCCGCCAAAATGCGTGCGATAAGTGGATTTTGTGGTCCACTTGTATATTTAAAATCTGATATCAGTCAGCAGGAGGGGAACAATGAAGCCCTCTTCATGACATCCGTCCTGAACGTCAAGTCTGAGCAACCTGTGCGTCACTGGCATGTGGCGTTCATGTCATGCGGGAATTATCACAATTCGTAATAAACGGTCGCGCTGTTTTCGAGATTTAAGATTTTATTTGCCTTGTGCACAAAACTTACATGGAGTAAGTCTTTGGCGGTGTAAGTCTTGAGTCACAAGCTTCACTGATGACAATGCACAAAATATACAGATATAAAATCTCACAAGTAAAAATGGCAAAACATATAAGCTACATATATGGAGAATAGTATATACACTATAATATAACTAAATAGAATATAGATTAAAATGTAGCTTTTTTAACAATACGGTGCAAATATTAGTAAGGTGCAATTAAAGTAAGTCTAAATGGATCTGGTTTTATTTAATTTCTATTTGTTTTCTAATTATATCCTTACTTTTTATTACATAGTAGATTACGTTAGTGTTTATTTGTACCTCGTGGAGCTGCTCTCCTTCATTTAGTTTCTTCTTGTCTTTCGTTTCTTTTTTTCACCTTTTAAAAAAAGTATTTCCTGGAAAGTATTTCGTCATCCGTGTCAAAGGTCTAAAAGGACTGAGAGTGTTGTATGTTAGGCAGATTGTAAAGCCTGTAGAGACTAAATGTGAAACTGGGCTATATAATTAAAAACTGACTTGCCTCGATTTGATGTCAGTGAGGATCTGTTATGGCAGAGAGAATGAGATTTACGCATCCCTCCAAGCAGCATGACCGAAGTTCATTTTCAGACATCTGCAGCATTTTCAAGGTGAGGCTCAACTAAGGCACACGTCTATATGTCACTCAAACAAATGCAAAGAGACTATTTTTAAACCTGACGGATGTTGGGCTATACAAATAAAAATGACTTTACTTGACATAACTTGAGTCTGAATCATGTTTGTTGCCAAGTTGTTTTTCAAGTAATTTGTCTTACTGTCAGAAGTACAACATAAATATAAAATAGAAAATATTATGAAGTAAATAGTTGTATAAAAAATATCACAGAGACTAAAATATGATAAAGACAATATGACGATGCACTATGAGTTATTAAGATAAAATAAATGTGCAGCAATTTGTAAGAACCCCCCCCCCCAAAAGTTCACAGTATTCGCAATGTGTGAATGTTGTCTATCTATCTATCTATCTATCTATCTATCTATCTATCTATCTATCTATCTATCTATCTATCTATCTATCTAT
>JBAJHX010000067.1:15308369-15328592 GCA_037176925.1 Amniataba percoides
AACACAATGCGCATGCATACGCTGTAAAAAATAAGTATGCAAAATTGCACTGAAAAAAATCCGCGAAATAGCGAGGCTGCGAAAGGTGAACCGCGATATAGCGAGGGAACACTGTAATATATTTTCTCTCAATTTTCAATGTGTTTAATGGAAAGCAATTAACCCAATTATTGAACTTGTGCTGATAATGACTATTTTCTCTGGCCCCTCTTCCCTCCTCTCTGTTCATTTCTCTCATTTATTTTCCTCTCAATGTTATATCTCCTCTTTCCCTGTAACTTGTCTTTTTTTCCCTTTGTCATCACACTGCCCTCTGCCTCACCTCTTCCTCCCCCGTCTTCTGCTTCTCTCTTCAGTCCAGCAAGGAAGATAAACTGTCCAGCCGTATTCAGAGCATGCTGGGCAATTACGACGAGATGAAAGAGCCGATTGGTGAAACACTTCCAAAGCTTGGTAAACCTTCAAACAGCTCGTCTTCCTCTGAGGAGAAATCGGGCCCACCTTTGTTTGGCGGGGACCAGCGTGGCGTCGGCAGCGGTGGCAGCAGCCAGAGCAGTAAGTGGACTCCTGTCGGCCCAGCAGCAGGTGGACCCTCGTCCCAGTCCCAGAAACGGCCGAGCCTCCAGGGCGGGCACGGCAGCCAGAGGGGCAGTGGAGGCAGTAGCGGCAGCAGCAGTAGCCAAAGACACGGAGGGAGAGAGGAAAAGAAGTCAAGTAAACACAGTGGAGGGTCAGAGCACTCAAAGTCACACACATCGAGTCCAGCCAAGGGCTCTCTGAGTTCCTCCAGCAGCAGCAGTCACTTGCGGAGCTCCCTGGCTGCCGAGCAGCATCACAGCAAGGAGCGCTATCGCTCCAAGTCCCCACGAGACAGAGAGGCTAACTGGGACTCGCCCTCACGGGTTCACACCTCCTTCACCAGTGGCCAGCACTCGAGTCAGGCGTTTCCCCCATCTCTCATGTCCAAACCCGGCTCCATGCTGCAGAAGCCCACAGCCTATGTGCGGCCTATGGACGGCCAGGAAACAGCAGAACCCAAGAGCTCACAGGCAGAAAGCTACAGCGGACAGTCGCACAGCAGCACCATGGGAGAAATGAAGTCCAACAGCAAGGCCTCGCTTTCCAAACTCAAGATCCCCTCGCAGCCTGTAGAGGTAAGGCCTTTCCTATTTTTAATGTATTTGGAATTGTGGTACGCTAATCACCTAAAGGACATGTCGTGTATTCATGTGTCATTTAAGATCTGTAGTTGTGGTCATTGTATGTGGAATATGTAGGTATTAGAGAGGAGCATATGTTTTTTTTTTTTTTTAGCATCTTCGCAGCATATGTTCATAATGATGTAAAAACTGGAATAAATGACCCCACGGCATGTTACACTTGGTCTAACTGAACTCTTGGTCTCATAAAATGCCTACAGAGTGACTCATGCTACTGAAAATGGGGGCCTCACCTGCTGCACTGACATCATGTCGATTATGAACACATGCTAAACTTAATGTTTCTGTCTTCAGGGAACTGGTGACGCCAACTGTGTCGATGAGATTCTGAAGGTATGTACATAATTATATTTTGCTAAAAACTACCTCTCTCAGGCCAACATTTCATCCCGAGTATTTAGAGAAAAGCTTACTGCCTCAAGTCAGGGAACGAGCATTTCGCATTACTCACACCTTACAACTAATTTGCACATTCTTTCCTTTTCTATGTGTGTGTTTTCTTTCTCTCAGGAAATGACTCAGTCATGGCCCCCTCCACTGACAGCCATCCACACCCCCTGCAAAACGGAGCCCTCCAAGTTTCCATTCCCTACCAAGGTCAGCACTGCACCAAGTCCTCCGTGTTTACTGTTTGATTGAAATGATTATGTGTCGTTATGAATTAATTAAGCTTAATTATTTGTTTATTACTTGTACGTCTGGTGCAAACAGCCCTTACATAACGCACACAACCAATCCAGAGAAACCTCATTTGCTTTCCATCCAATTGGAACTATAAAGTGATGGCACTTTATATTGATAAATATTTAATCTAAAAGAAGTTTCAAGTCCTTTTCAGTCAGTTTTGGTGTTTATTTCGCTAAATGCTTGCATGTAAATATTCACTTATTTACATTCATTATTATGGATTATTAGATTATTATTTATTATCAGATTTGACAGACGAATGGCAAAAAGACAAATGGGTTCCTGAAAATAACTAAGAATTTGTTTTTCTTTCTTTCTTTCTTTCTTACTTACATACATCAGGACTCTCATCCTTTTCCAAGTGGACACAGTGAGTTTAAAACACTTTTCCCATCCAAACTAGAACACACAAAAATTATGTATGTCTCAATGTATTTATTTTTCATGAGTCTTGTTTGTGTTTTCAGAACGAGGCAGTTCTTCCAAGAGCTCCAGCAGCCACCAGTCCAAAACTTGTGATGACCAGCCCACGTAAGTGCTTCATCCTTTCCTCTCTCCATCTTTTCTCATCTGAAACCACTTGTATTGACTGTTGTCTGAATCAGTACGATGAAAACTACATAGAGCAGGATAGGAACAAAAATATTTATGATGAGTTAATAAAAACTTGGAGTAACCACATTTGTAGTTGGGCCTAGTAAGTTAGGAAGACATAATCAGCAATCCCAAACTGCAGCGATTACATTGGTGTAATAAACATTTAATTTTGTTTAATTCCTGTGCCTCAGCATGCTGGAAGATGACCTTAAGCTAAGCAGCAGCGAGGACAGCGATGGAGAACAAGACTCTGCCAAGAATGCCTCAAGGAACACATCAGCAAGGTAAAGCCCAAAACATTTCCAGCAACTGGAATTAACTTTTATGAAACCTGAACTTTTTGTTGATGTTGACTCCAGCTTAAGTTATGAGGTATTATATTCAAAGAGGTTTATGTCAGTCCTTATCTTGAAAGAGATGCTGCTCACATTAGGTAACTCTCCTTGTAGCAGAATCAACCTTTGCACACATTACATTCACACCTTTCCTAAGGTCAGCAGTGGCATTTATAGCGACAAGGAGACGTTTGGTTTTAAGTTTGGAACTGAAAATGTATACCTAAAATTAATTTATACTTAATTTTAAGAGGACACGATGCAGTAGTTTGTATGCAAGCCTTCAATGTGTAAAACATGACCGATGGTGTGATGTCCACCTTTTGCACACAATATAATGTTTGACTTTCTTCTACAATGACAGCAATAACAGTGAAGGAGCGGAGCAATCAAGGGATGACTCCAGCAGCCACAGCGGCTCAGAGAGCAGCTCTGGCTCTGACAGCGAGAGTGAAAGCAGCACGACAGACAGCGAAGGCCCCCACCCACGGCCTGCCTCTCCTGAAGTAATGACTTAACAGTAACTTTGTTCAAACCAGCACTTAGTGATCATTTGTTACTTAAAAGCCATTGTTTTCTATTGTGCTAACAGTCCTGAGCTCTGGCCACACTTATTTTAGGTTGGGATAGTTAGACGTTGTTTCTTTGGGCCAAAACAGCATCTTTTCATTTTTGTTTTGTTTTGAATAGCTTTTTTTAATTGTACTAAATGTACTCAGTTGTATGATTTTTTTTTATTCTCCTGTTCCCCCTCAGCCTGAACAACACATGGCCAACAAGTGGCAACTTGACAACTGGTTCAAGAAAGCCAAGCAGTTCTCACCAGCCTCTCCAGTTGACAACAATGTTACCACCAAGTGCAAGAAGGAGGGCAGAGATAACAGCTCAGGACGCGGCTATGGAAGCCAGGGAGGGGGGTCAAAAGACTCAACAGCGCCCACCCCAAGCAGGGACCTACGGGCTGCTCAAAAGGGTAATGAGAGTGGCCGTGGCCGGCAAAAATCCCCCGCCCAGAGTGAGGGTAGCACAAACCCGCGAAGGAGTGTGGGTAAAAAGCAGCCTAAAAAGTCTGAAAAGCCCCCAGTGGTGGAGGAACCGAAGGGGGGTCTGAGAGTGGAGAGCGAGCCGACTCCAGAGATACCTCCCCATCGGCCCAAAGCTGCGACCAAGGGTTCCCGCAAACCAAGCATCAAAAAAGAACCTAAATCCTCTCCAAGGCCCTCTACAGCCGCCGTTACCACCACGGCAGATAAACGCAAGGCCAAGGCACCCACCAAGACTTCCCAGAAGTCTCGTGAGTTTGTAGACACGGACTCTTCATCGTCAGACTCTGAGGGGAATGACAGCATCCCGTCCTCGTCACAGACACCCAAATACACAGAGAGTATCAGGACCCCTGTGTGTGTGTTTTCTCCAATGGAGGAGAAAGAGCTGTTGTCTCCACTCAGTGACCCAGAGGAGCGATATCCTGCAAGGCAACCACAGCAGCAGGTTTTACTAGTGAAAATAGGTTAGTCGAACCCAGTCATAATGTCCTCATTTTCATTGTATTCTGTGTACTTGTTTTCCACTTGTCTAGCTGGAGTGCACACTTCTGAAGCCTTTCTTTACTTTGGACCAAATTAAAGCCTTCCCTTCCCTTCCCTTTCCTTCCCATTTCCTATAGATCTCAGCTTGCTGTCGAGGATCCCAGGGCGGCCCTACAAGGAGCCTGTAGAGATAAAAGTGGAGAGGGATGACTCTTTGGACAGGGAAAGCAAAGACTTCAGCAAACAGAGCTCTGAGAAGAGCTCCAGTAAAGCCAAGAGGAAACACAAGGTATGGGACTTGACAGAGAAATTCCTGTCTGTGTTCTCTGCTGTTTGGATTCTGGTCTTGCTAATTTCCTTGTATCTTTCGCTTGAAGAAAGGTAAAAGGAAATTTAAATGATAGAATTTCTCAATGAGTGTTAATTTCATTTGAACTTGCTATGTTTAGGTTTTCAGTATGACCTTCCACACTGAATAATGATTTATTTGGAGCTTTTTATTTCTTCAGGGAAGTTATTATCATTACATTTTAGTTTAGCCTTCCAACAAGACATTGTATCTCTTAAAATAACCTCCAAACAGATTTCCATTAAAGCAAGAAAATGCCTTTGAGCCAAGGAACAATTGATTCAGTTTTGGTGGAGATCCAGATCTAGAATTTCTGCCATTAGGTGCAATTTTTTAAATCATAGCTGTGAAACTGCCAGAGACAGAGCCTTACAATCCTGATACCGTACGGTCTAACAGCAAGTTGGAAGCACACAAAAGATTGGCAGAAAGATGTTCTGTATGTACCTCATAAGACGTCACGTACACAAGCATGTGCACACACCAGTAAATCCTTTAATGTGTCTTTTCCCTTTATTTTCTGTGGTCTTTTTGTCTTTTAGAATGACGAAGAAGGCAGCAAGCCAGAAAGCAAGCGGTGCAAGCTAGAAGAGAAGTCCCTATCTCATCATAAAAACAGCAGTAAAGAGTGAGTATTCTTCCTTTTCCTCCTGATTACCATTCACGGTAAACCCTCTGCACACTGGGAACTCTTGGCACACTTGGTATGACACTTAATTTCTTTACAGGCAAAATGAAGCTTGCCAGATGTCTTTTTCTCTTTTCTTACTATTCATAAAATAAACTTTATAAACTCTAATGAGCATCATAAAGTTAAAGCGTAAAAGCTCAGTGACGTGGCTTGTTTATTACATTGCTGCCTCTTCAAGCTGCACCTGTTGACCTTTATTCTCACAACACCTCTGCTGTTCTTAATGTTGAATTACCTGGTATGTTAATGCATAATCTCTGAGTGTTAATATTTTGTATTTTGTTACAATGACATTTCTTATCCCACCAGATCTAAGAGGTCTTTAGAGAAGAAAGAGGAGCCAGTCCCCTCTCCCTCCATGTCAGGTCTTCAGCGGACGCCCAAGGCAGAGCATCCGAGTCGGAAGAGGACGGTCAGCCAGTCCTCCACCTCTTTGTCCAGCGGGACAGGAAGTGGAAAGGAGGGAGGCCACAGCACCAAGGGCAACTCCACCTCCAAACACAGAAAAGGGGAGGACAAGGGACGTAGCACACGCGACGGCAAGGTGAGCGCGCGTGACTTTACCACTGGGCACTTGCTGTCCGTGTGAATACCTGGCAAGCACTGTAAATACTGAGAAGGGGGAGTGCGCTTTCATCATGTTTGCCAGCTGTGCAGCAGTTCCCCCAGGGACTTTAGATAACAAAGTATGAAAAAAAAAAAGTTGTTGCTGTGGGAAGAAGAGGAGTGCTGGAGAACTGCTGATGTTTAATGTCCGTGTGTGTGTTTGTGCAGAACGTGATTCACGTCACTAATGTGTTTCACTGCTCATTATACACATAGTATGATCAATTATATCAGGTTATATACAGTATATACACAATATCCATACAGTGCAAAAACCTTCTACCCCCAGACTCGTTCGGTCTCACCTTTTTTCTTCGATTTATTCTCCACTTCAAACACTGGCCCCCTTTTTTCCTGAAACTTTATTCCCTCTCGCTTGCTGTCTCTGCAGGAGAAATCCTCAAAGGGCTGCGATAACCAGCTGGCTGTGCCTCCACTCTCCACAGACGGCTCCAAGTCTCAGAGATCCAAGCTGGTGTTTGAGGACAGGTAAGAGGAGCTCTTTCCACTGTGGATAACCCCTCAGCAGGATATGCAGAAAGAACTGCTGTGGGGATCTAGGGTTCCCTTTGATGCATAAAGCTGTAGGAGGTTGGGGAGGTCATGAAAAGATGTGCCTGCATGCAGGAGAGTTGATGTAAATTTCCATTTTAAAAGGCTCTCTGTTGGGAGTATCTGTCCTTTTCATGCAGAGGTAAAGAAACAACATGGTCTTTCCTCTTATTTCTGTCTTTTTGTTTCAGGGTTTGATTTAATGGAAGATTAAAGATTTTAAAGGACAATTTTAATGTGTATTTTCCAGGTTCTCTGTTAAGAGAAACGTTACGCAGAAATTGAAAGTTTTCTTTTGTTAAATGATTTGGATTTATTTTAATGGTTCATAGAAGTAAGGAAATTAGTTTGACCTGTTAAATGATTTTGTTTCAGGGTCCATTCAGCAGATCATTACTTACAAGAGGCGAAGAAACTGAAACACAATGCAGATGCACTGGTAAGCAACGTGAGCGAGAGGCTTATTTACATGTGTAATTGAGATGTAGCTATGGCAGTTGATGCATGCAAAGCAGTGAGAGGAGAGGACAACCATGACAATAACAACAGTGTCTCAAACAATATCCTGGAGAGATTTTGTGTAGAGCTTAATGCTTGATATGGGAACGTAGCTAAAGTATTTTTTTTCTGTAGTTGTATAATATATATTGTTGTGACTGCTAAATGTACCTCAGACTCAAAGTTTCCATACTCCGTTTGTTCTCTGATTTCACGGTTTTTGAGCAGCAAAACCCCCAAAACATAAAACAAAACACAAAAGCTTTTGTTACTGTGTCGCTGAAAGATGAGCATGTGTCTATATTTAACTGCAGCTCTGGTTTCAGTTACTTACCTGGGGGCTTATGAGATGCTTGACTCTGTTCCCTCTTATTTCCTCTTTAAAATACTTTAAGAATTATTTTGTTCCAAGCAAATGATACAAACAAACACACTCGCTTAGATTGCTTAAAATTACTTTTTACTTTTGTCCTCACTATAACATAATGGGCACACTTTTCAATTTCTCTTAAACGTACAAGGATTGTAGCTCCTTAACCTTTATCTATCATGTTATACATTCAATCTCAAGGCCAACACATGTCTTACAAAAAGGGAGTTTATGTAATCCACACTAAGTCATGTAAAAGCCATGTCGGTTATATAAAGCGGCAAAACCATGTCAAATTAAAAAATGAGACTGGTACATGCTCACTAACAGATTTTATTTGTCCTGTTCCCTGTTTTATAGCTGGATCGCTTCGAGAAGGCAGTTTACTATCTGGACGCTGTGGTGTCGTTCATTGAATGTGGTAATGCCCTGGAGAAGAGCGCCCAAGAGGCAAAGTCTCCCTTCCCCATGTATGCTGAGACGGTGGAGCTTATCAAGTAAGGGCAAGCATAAATACCCTCATGACAGTGACAATTTAAAGGGGAACTCCGCTGATTTTTAATGCAAAGTCTGTGTTTGAACATTTGAAAATGGAAACAGTCTGGGGGTGTGGAGTTAGACAGAAGTGAGCTCACCAGACCTCTGTAGCTCGCTCCCCTGCTTGAGGCTGCATTATCTACTACAAGCATAAAGAATCTCAGACTGGAGTGTTTCTATAATGACTTTAACAGCTGGTTCTCCTCGAAGCTAAACATCGGTTCTGTCTCTACGTTCAGATACACTATGAAGTTAAAAAGCTACATGGCCCCAGATGCTACTTCAGCAGACAAGAGGCTAGCTGTGCTTTGGTAAGTATGCTGACTGAGATCTGGTGATTTCCATTTCATGTTCAAGAGATGTCATCCTGTCCTTATCCTTTGACTCACAGTACTCAAGTTCTCCGCTCTTTGATTAAGAGAGTTGTGTATTTACGCATATCTCTGGTCACTGCTGTCTTCTTTGCAGGTTTTTATCAGTAATTACGTATTTCTCTTTCCAGCCTACGATGCCAGTCTCTCCTTTACCTGCGGTTATTCAAGCTGAGGAAAGACAGTGCACTAAAATACTCCAAAACACTCACCGAACACTTAAAGGTACTTTTGTTTTCTAGATCGTAATAATCAAGTTTTGCTTGGCAAACCTTCAAAACCAATGGAATGATATAAATTCAGTGTATGCAGTTTTTTTCCCCCTCCTGTCAATGTGTAACCTGCTTCCTGTATGTGTACATAATGTTCTTCTCCTCATTTGTTCGACAGAACTCTCTGAGTAACACCCAGGCTCCCTCTCCTGGAATGGGAAAGTAAGTCATGTCATACTTTTGTGTTTGGTGTTTTTACATTTAAAGTAGTTGTAAAGGAAGATGTGTGTTGAATGTTGAGGAAAAGCTTTGACAAATTAGGTGATAAAACTATTGATAATACTTTTTTTCATTTTATTAAATGGAAATTTGAAGCTACTAAGTCATACTCTGCAGCTGTTACATTGCACAATACTGCTGTCGATGATGAATTTCACTTTCAATACTCAGGATATTCAACTAGCATGTGGTCACAGGTGTTTTTGATTTCTAAAAAACATAACTTACCAATCACCAAACTGTTGGTAAATCAGCACCAGGAATCTCATGAACACGTCTGTCTTGTTTTATTTCCTTACACAGTAAAGCGGCGGGTATGCCCTCTCCAGTGTCTCCAAAGCTGTCACCAGGCACGGCCGGTGGTTACTCGTCAGTCAGCAGCAGCAGCAGCAGCGCCAGCTCGTCCGTGACCATCCCTCAGCGTATCCACCAGATGGCTGCAAGCTACGTCCAGGTGACCTCCAACTTCCTGTATGCTACCGAGGTCTGGGACCAGGCAGAGCAACTGTCCAAGGAGCAGAAGGGTAAACTACTTCAAAAACTAGGTGTTACTTCATTTTCTGTTATTACTTAGTTTAATAGTCTCTCCAACCTCTTGTTATTTTAGCCATTGAAAAGATAGCTGAAGTAAGGTGCACTTCAGGGTCGGGCATTAAGTTTTATTTTGATTCTTAAAAGGGAAGGGAAGTTCGGAAAATCAATGAATGTTGAAATCCAAATGCAGATTGCTTTCCAAATGTACTACCAAGGGCCCATCAATATTTAATTATATAATAAGCCACAATCGAGTAAGGCCAGGAAAAGACCAAGTGAAAAGAGAAATTTAAAGAAAGAAAGTTATACTTGTTATGAAGTGTACAAATTACACCAACCTGTGTCATGATTCAAACTAATGTGATGCTGTAGCATTTTGCTTTCCATTACTTTATTATGAGGATTTTTAGCCTTTGTTGCAGCTTCAGGCAGTGTAATGTGAATAGACTGGAAGTTTTTCAAATTCAAGCACTTTTAGCTTCAAACCCGAGCACAGTTTGAGTATTTAATCCAGATTTTAGTTCCCCACTCTAGACTATGTAATAAAGGCTAGTGCTGAAACAATTTATCATACATGCTGGTTTCAGCCTAATCTATCTAGTTATACTATCTTGGCAGCCATTGAATATCTTTGGGTTCTCGATTATTAGTTGATCATTTTGACATAAAATAGTGGACAGATTTGATTATGATGAACATAGTTGTAGTTCTGCAAACCTCCCATAGATAGAAAGCAGACACTTATCTTGTTTTTAGCTGCTGGCTTTTGAACTGACGTCTGTATCGTTCTTTTAATTTCTCAGACTTCTTCTTGGAGTTGGACAAGGTGATGGGTCCTCTGATCTTCAACACCAGCAGCATGACAGAACTGGTGCGTTACACACGGCAGGGCCTCCACTGGCTGCGCCTGGACGCAAAGCTCATTCCCTAGCGAGGACTTGCCTCCTGCGCGCTGCTTCCACACACACCTCAGCCTCTTGTGTTCAGCAACATGTGCTCAAAGACACACAAGCATGCCCTCAGACAGACAAACACACACATAAAAATATGTACTGTATGCACACACACACACAGTCCACCTCTGATCCTTCATGAACACACACACAAACACACGTGATGAACTTCTCAGACATATCTCCAACACTGTGTCCATTTCCTACACCAGCTTGCCAAAAACACTGAGCAATTTAAAGCATCTCACGCCGTCGACAGCACCACACAGGGAGAAGCATCGGAACTGCAGCACAGGAACAAAAAGAGCTTATCGCCAAGCTTCATATATCGGCATTCTTATAAAATCTTTGAAGGCCATGTTTTTAATCTATTTGGCATGGAAGCAATGGGCGAATTATTTGTTATGACTACGCTTAAAAATGGGGCTTTTTAGGCTACTTTGGCTTTTAACTTTTTATTTGACTTTTTTTCACCAAAGTACCTCCCATAAACACCAAAGGTGCTTTAAAATGAAGGTTTCTCTTTATCATTTGTGTGCCTTGTATGTGAGCTACAGGAAAACAAACAGCCACCCATCATATCTGAATCAGTTGTTTTTTTTTTTTATTTTCCCTCTTTTTTCCCCCCTCATTTGCGCATTTTTAAAACTTTAGCAATTAATGGAAGCTGGCAAGAATTATGTTTTTTATCGCAGTCTTTCATTTTTAAGTCCTGTCAGCACGTTTGACATTTTTAAGCAAAATGGTGTTTGCCACAATTGAAACTACTGCACACCATCTTGATTTATCTTTTGAGGAGCTAAAGGTTAATCTTGGATCATGCCCCACCAGATTTAAAGGACTGTAGGAAGGGCTACTGTGCACAGCAGATTAATAATTTTTTATTTTAATTTTGACACATATATTTATAAATATTCTCTTTATTGATCAGTGTATTAATTTTTAACAGTGTATTTTCCACAATCATGAACAGATTGTCGCCCTTCTTGAAAATGTAGTGTTGGTCAGTTCTGTGAAAGGAGCAGCGTGGTCTCAAGGGGCAGCTGGAGGGGCCTTTTTAGACTCTTGGCCTTAATAATAATGATAATATTGACCACTTGACCACAAGAGATTTGCTGTCTTTGAAGCTCCACAATACAAGTCTCCCATGAAATGTTTTTACACTTGTAGCTACATTGTTCATTGAGAAATGTCTTCGAGGATGAGTCACTTCCAGACAGTGTTTTTTTTTCTTCCCCCCCTTGTTTGCTCAGAGTGTATTTTTCTAAGGAACAGCAGGGAGTGTCTTTAAGTATTGAAATCATTTCCACATATACAATGCAGTTATTTATGTTGCAGTTTCTAGTAACTGGCCAGAGTGACTAATCTGGCACGACAAGCGCAAGCGACAGGCAAGATGTCCTTTAGAGAGGCAAACTCATCAGTGATGCAGATTAGCAGTGTTGCATTTATAGAACAAAGAGTTTTAAATCTATCATTATATATTTCAAATAAGAAGTATAACGGCCAATATAGATTTTATTTATATACCAAGCAGTTTTTTTTTTGTCTTCTGGCCAAGTGGAAGTATAACTTTTCAAATGCATACTTGTCAAACAGGGTTGAACAAGGGTTATGAGATGCAAAGTATTTGTATATGTAATTGTTCCTATTTAAAATCTTAATCATACTTGTATTACAAGATGGTAGACAGCTAGTTGTTGTTAATGTGGTACAGCGTGCAAAGTAACGGCCCGCGTCAGCTGTCCAGATCCGAACATTTCTGTTGGACATTTTAAAATTGCTGGTCATCATCAAGGGAAATGTGGATGGCGGTGGTTTTGAATTAAGACGTTAACAATTATGCCCGAGATTTCAGTCGACAGATGGGTGTTTGGTCGTAGTCAGTGACATGAAGGACTGTCCTTTTTATTTAACTTAATTTGTTTTGTCTTTGTGCTTCAGCTCACTTCCTACTAAAACATGCTGGAAATATTAAAGCCTGGGCCAAATAGTATTCATGGAAACTTTACTGGTTACAAAGTGGCAGAAAGTTTAAGACCTTTAATAGTCTCTAACTTTCTGTCACTTTTTGTCACTTTTAAAACTGAAATTTGGTGTCATTTTACACCCTTTTCTTCTCAAGACAATACAAATGCTAAGAATTGGTGTTTGGCCCAGGTTATACCTTTTTTTGTTGTGTTTTGTACTTTCTTTCCTTCACTGGCTCCCTGGCCTTTTTGTAGGAGGGGATACTGTTATTTCCTCTTGCACTTGAAAAAGAGAACGTCAGAGGAGGTATTATTTTAATCTATGCAGGATTTTTACAAAAACAAAAGGATCTGTTTCTGTGGAGAAAATTTTATTTTTTGGCTTGGGATATTTTTCCCCACTCCTTTTTTCCGCCTCAGTGAGAAACCTGTTTAACTCAAGTGTCCAATGCCTTTAGCTTTTGCAATTTTGTGTACTGGTTTAGTATATATGTGTATATAGATCTGTTTTTATAACCAAACACAGATGGCTTGAGCCATTTTGTACTTAAAGCTGGAGGCCACTTTTCTCATAGGAATTCCTCTGTGGGTTTTGCCAGCCCAGTTAATGTCTTCATACACTGGTACACTTTGTAAGTACAGGTCCGCGCCTTGTGTTCCCTACACTATCTTGTAGTCAAATGTACAAAATTTAGCATTAGAATAATTTTTAACAGTTTGCTACTCACACTTATTTATTTTCTGCCCCTTTGCTTTATGTTTTTTTTCTATTTTGCCATTTTAAGGAGCACCATTTTATGAAATAGGAAGATGTAAATGTATTGGGGTTGTTCATGATGAGATTTCATTGTAAGTAGTAATTAATATTAATTCTAACTTGAACGAATCCAGGGTAAGATGAGTTTCTTTCTTTTTTTTTTTTGACATTCAGTAGGAAGATGTTAACACTTGCATGTTTCTATTTAAATACAAAATGTATAAATTGTAAATATAACATTTCTTTAAGGGTGAATTTCTACTACAGGTTGACATTTTTATTGAAATTTAAAAATGCTGTAAATACATTTGTGAGATACTTTATGCACATTTTTTTTCCTCTTCTCTGTGGGCTTTTGTGTTCTTCTTCTTCCAAGTTGTTATGGACGACCTCCCGGTCTCTTTAACACTGTATATCAAATTGATTTCTCAGTCCTTTTCTTACCGTGCTCGTATTCTTTGTCTTCTGCTTCACTGTCTCTCAGTATCATGGTCGCTACATAATCATTAATGTCTAGATCCAAGTGCGAATATTTTGTCTTCTCTGTATTTGATATGGAGGCTTGTACTTTTCATGAAATGTATATTGTTGATCTCATGGGATGGATGAATGATTGGATGGATGGTGTGTACAGTCTGTTGTGTAAAACCACGTCTGTTTCGTCCTCATGGGAGAGATGTATTTACTATTTGTCCCTTTTGAAGAATTGGTCCAACATGTCTTTTGAAACAGAGGTATTTCTCTACAGGTCAAAACAGTTGTAGCAGTTTATACAGTATGTTGTATAACACCTTTTTTCTAAAAGTCGTCTCTAAAGTGAGACCAGCAGCATACACTATGTACAATAGACTAAATTGGATTAGTTTTAAGAGAACTGATGATAGAGATACTATATATGATGGATGCAATATGATTAAAGGTACTCATTGAGTTTGATCTTCAAACTTAGGTTATGTAATTTAAAAGCATTCTTGTGAAGTGAGTATTAATTGTGACTAATGAGAGTCTGTCCTGAATATTCTTTGTATTTTGCCGTATTGAGAATAAAATATATATGGATATGTTTAATGGAGTGTTGCTTATTTTCTTTTATTAGACCATTTGGTCAAAAACTTTTTTTTTTGTCCTCCCTGAGACTGATGTTGTTTTAGCAACACAACTATCACGAACTACAAAAATAACAGATGTAGACAACTTTGAAGAAACTAACATCTACGAAGAGTTTGCAACTATGACATACATAGAAAAAAAATGGAATAATTTAAGAGACGAGTGAACAGATGAGAAAAAACAATGCAAACTCCACCACCAAAGAGGAGCAGAGATCACAAATTAGATTAAATATTCATGAGGGACTGTATAAAGTGCACAGGGGACAGTTTTAAAATCTTTTCAGATATTTTATGTGAGGAAAAACTAGCAATACCACAAAGCTTTCATATACTCAGTTTCAAAAGTAAAAGTCTCTTGTCAGTGTTATATAATGGAATAATGACTGGATTATAATGAGTGATGTGTATACAGCATTTCATGTTGCAGTTGGTTTAGGTGGAGCAGATTTTAATTTACCTACTGTTGGGGAGAATAGCCTGTTGCAATGTATTGTATTATATTGTAATAACTCATCCGAGGTTTCGTTTAAATGAACTTCATCTGCAAAAGAACTGCAGCCGTTGACTAGAAGTAATGCAACAAAAGTAAAGTAACCCCTGTACTGAGTCAAATATACAGAGGTGCAGATGTAAATGTATAAAGTAGCATAAAGTGGTAAGTTGGCCTGGTACAACACGAACAGCTGCTGACAACAGGCCCCTCAGTTCTCTCAGTCAGTCGCCCCCAAGTGGTCATGATATGCTATTTCATCGCAGTTGTTTAATCTTTTTAGGCCTGTTCTCTTTTCACTGGATCATCGTCACAGTTTTTTGATGATTATATGCTTTTCAAAGGTTGAAATGACAACATAAAATCACTATTATACAATGATACAACAATAATATTCATGTTGATTTTTGATCAGATAGACTGTCTATGCCTGTTACTATAGTATACATTACTATACCTGTTAATCTGTCCTTTAGGTCATCACTTTGGTTCATGAGATGAAATTTGATGAGTACATTCATGTTTCTCAGAGGGACGAAACTTCATTTTGTGAACTCATGACTGTAAACAAACATTCACCAATACAGTTAAAGCTGAGGTTTTACCTTTTTTTTAATTTGCTACTATATTAATAAAATCTCTCTCCAAATGACTTTATTTTGTATATTTTATGCCACGTTTGTAATTGTAACATATTGTGGCCCTGCCAAAATGAAAGAGTTAATAAATAAATAGAGTAACATATTTTCTTGAAAGCACCTGTTGCAATCTGTCTGACATTAAATAATGGACAAATCATTCCAGCTGGTTAAAGAAATATCGGCGGAGGCCTTGACGATGTTCATATTTTGTGTTTCTGATCAGTGCGGCCTCACTTGTTTGTCTGTTCCAATAAGAAATACACGGTTAATCTCACTGTGCATGAAACAAAGGTATTCAAAGAAGTTTATATAGCGTTGCATTGCAGAGCCTCTTAGAAATGATTAGCTCCTTCCAATCCACATTGCACCGCCCTGAGAACATTAACTCTTCTCTAGACTCTGATGCTTTTACTACTTTCTGTCACTTTATTTGGAGTTTTTCTCTTTTTAACTTTACTTACTATCAAGATTGTTGAAAGAAATGGATTTTCTTTGACAGTGTGCATTTTGCTTAATCTCCCATTTACACTACATGTCTGTCAGCATAAAAGTTAAAATAAAAAAAGAGGGACAGAAGACAATGCTCAGTTTTTAACATATTTTCTGAGTGAATTAATCAAAAACAATAGAGAAATTCCCCTTTTTCACTGACTCCACTCACTGACCAATAGGGTGTCGTATATTCACAAAGCGCCCGCCTCTCGCCGCCTCTGATTGGCTGACTCGGCTCTCCATTACCTATCATCCGCTTCTCCCTCCCTCTCTCTCTCTCCCTCTCCAGGGAATAAGGTAAGCCAACTGCGAGCGACGGGAGGAAAAAGGAAAGCTCATTACCGGGAGATACGAGGCACGCCAGCCGAGCGCAGAAAAGTGAAATTAAACCATCTGTTCTTGTATATATTTTTTTAAATGTTGTTCCTTCAATAAGAGGAGAGAAAGGAGGACTTTAAGTGGAGAACAGCGGAGTGACCGACACTCAGCAGGTACGTGAAGGGGCCGCAGGCAGCAGCAGGTGCATCTCGTCAGTATCGAGACTCGGTTTCGGTTGTCAACTTGCAACCTGTTGGCCGCTGTTTTATTGAGGAAAACCATCACATGAAAGCCTCTTTAAGACAGATTCAACGTTGCAATATGACTTTGCCTCTAAAAGTGTAGTTTCTTCAAAAAGTTGTAGTGCGTGTAAGTTTCAGGAGCAAACAAATAGGGTGAGAAATATTCCGAGATGGTGGTGTGTTTCTGCATTGCTCATTTGTTTTCAGTAACATCGTGTTCACACTTAGTAGATATATTGTAAGTTTTCTATTTTTATATCCTAAAATCCGTTTGTTTTTGTGTGGTAAACCTCCTCGACCCTTAATTATCTTTTTTTGTTTTTAATTTATTTATTTTTTCTGATTATTTATTTTTAAACCATGCATATTCATCTCTTCCTAATAGTTTATAAGTGCTGTATTAGTGCTGAACATATCATTGATAATTTCAATCATTAATATTTTTTGGGTTTTTTTTAGGCTTTTGCAAGACATTTGACATCACTTAGGCCTGTGGGGGAACTATTCAGAGATGAAATTGCATGCCTGTAATACACAATATGGACTGGAGACAAGCCACAAACCAAACTACTGTTATCACCACATTTAATTGCCACTGGCATGTTTTCTGTGTGTGCACGACTTATGCAATGTGTGTTTGTGGGCAGTATTTGGAGGGCAACATAGTTTTTGTCCTACCTTAACCTCATCTCCTCGCCCTCAAATTGTGATACCTGGCCCTGAATTATGCACAGGAGGGCCTTTCTGCTTAATGACTGGACTATGTTTTATTTAAAGCGGGAACAAAAGGCGGCACGGCCGTGGTAGGGTTGCTTCGACGGGGGAAACCGGATACTGGTGTTTTGTGCTGTGGCTGAAACTGAAGCACTCATGCGTTGGTCAGATGGTGGGAGCGGGAGGAGCGCACACTGGCCTCTCTGTGCTGAGGCTGGATGCTGCTGACCCGGCTCGACTCCTCTGCGCCCACAGTCTGACCTAGAGGCCGCAAGGAGAGCAGGCGTCCGTGTAGGAGTAATGCACGCGGCACACGCACATGCAAAACACATGCACAGGAACTCTTGGATACTCAAGCACAAATGGATGTTTCAACTTGACGCAAGGCCCAAACCTGTGGTATTTCACTCCTATGCTGCGTACAGGTAGTTGTATGAATGGCGGCTTGAGTAGATGTGTGTGTGTGTGTGTGTGTGTGTTTGCAGGAAGATTAAAGCAGAAAGGCGGTCAAGCAACAAAAGATGGGAGCAAATAGAAGGGCAAGGTTATAAAATAAGAGTAGGGTCACAAAGGCGCGGACCGTACGTGTAAACTTGCCCCTGTTGTTGAAACACGATCTCTCCCTCTCTCTCTAAGGCAACAAAAAAAACGTACAGGCACAGTTTCGTCGACTATTTTAGACTCCAAATATCACCAGTTTGAGGTTTCTGGACTGCGCGTAGTGTGTTGTGGTTTGGCTTAGAGGGAGGCGATTGTGTCTGCGTGGAAATTACTCTTGGTGTGTTCGCCCTGTGCGTGGTTTTGATGGATGTTTACATTCTTTCAGTGACCTTTCACACGGCCCACCTCTGCCAGGATGAACTAACTGGTTTGGCTACGTGGGTCAGGTTCATTAGGTTGGAGTGAGTTCAGATGGGTTCAGGCGGCCTCTGCAGCAATGAGGAACCTCGTGGAGGAACTAGCAAAAAATAGACTTGGAAAAAAAAAAAGTGCAAAATGTTGCTTAATGTTTCACAAATAATGCATGAAAGGTTGAGACATCTTCGTCAAAGCATTCAGTGCTGCTGTAATTAAACCATAGCTAGCTGGCAAAGGAGTGAGACAACGGACGAGGATGTTGCAGGAAGGCGTCAGAGTTATAAATCAGTTAACGGGTCTTCAGTTTCTGTTTGTCTTACCTCTATTGTTTACATTTCCCTGTAATGGAAGTAAGATATCTTGACGTAATACCACCGCTTTCTTTCTACCTGCATGCTGCGAGGCTTTCACTGGCATTGTTGGTTTCAGGAAAATAGATGACTTAAGGAAGTCGCTGATGTAGTGACTCATTCTAAAGGACGTGGGAATTTACCAGTGTTTTTAAAAGTGAAATGATTGACTCAGGCTGGCTGCACAGACGACAATTTATGATGAAATTAAGTGATCTGAAATGCAAGTTAATTGTTAAACAAGTAGAGATGGAAGATATGATTAACAACAGGGGGAGAACAGGGACATATTTTAGGCCCAAATGAATGAGATTCTGCTTGTCAGGTTGAGCGACAAAGCTAGAACGACTTGGCTGGCTAAAGTCCAGCAGACGTGTTATTATCAGGGGTTTAAAACGTAATAAAGTCTGATGATTATGAATGACATGTTGGATGTATTAGAGATAAGTTCAGGAGATTATGTCACACAGAAATATCCGTATATTTTACCACTTTAGTACATTATGGTGATACTGTGACATAATCGTTAAAGTCTAGTCAGCGTGGATGTTAGTGTGAGGTGTGGTGTTTGTCAAAGTCATCGACGACTCGCTCCATTTGGAAAGTAATGACCTTGGAAAGGTCGATAAGATGATGGATGCGCGTTTCAGAGCGGACCGTCGTGACACACAGGTATTCAGGTGCGTTGAGGTTGTGTGACATCACCGCAGTAAAAACCAGGAAGGCCTGATAAGGGGATCAGGGTGAATGAGTTGACTCTCCACTAAAGCTTAAGATGCCACGTTCAAGTTAAAATTTCCCCCCTACAGGATTAATAAGTAACAGGAAAAACAGGAGAACAGGAAAATCTGAGGTTGTCATAACTTGCAGGCAGGTTGGGAATGGAAACATTAAAGGGGGAATAGCTTGATGTTGAATAACTTAACTGATAACCTGATACTGAGAGCAGCACTATGTAAATATCACTTTAACACTGCGTCATCAAGGAAGAACTTGAGCTAATCAATTTGAGTGTGTGTGTGTTGATTTTTCCATTTGCTCTCTCAGACATCAAACCTTTGCTTTTTTGCAGTCGTCATTCAGCCGAGTTAAACCTTTTTGGCATCACCATCATATCCATAATCACAGTAAAGAGTTTCCTATAATGGCTTTTGTATAGAGGTTGCTATGGCATTTGCATTATCTGAAAGCTCTCCCTGAAGTCTTTCAGCGATAATGCTGAGAAAGATGTCTGGTTACAACACAAGGAGCCTGAGCAGTCGTTTTTAACCTGCGTTGGCTTGGCAGCGTCATTTTGTTGCTTTTTCACTTTGTTTTGTTTTTCTGGTCTGACAGATGGACAGACAGACAGTCAGTCAGCAACTGTCCTGTGACTTTTTAGCAGCTGATGACTCACATATTTTCCTCGGTTCTGTGAAGAGCTAAACCGAAGTCTGCTGGATGTGTAAACATGTGGCTGTTTGCTAAAATGTTTGTCATGTCAACTCAAAAGGCAATGAAAAGTCAAAGTTTACAGCCTGTTTTTGCCAAAAACATCAGTTAATCCAGGTTTATGTTACTTTTTCATGTTACTTTTGCTGTCAGTTTTTTGTCCATAAGGGGGGAAATAACACCCTCCTGTACAAGTGAATTATTTCAAGGATATAAATATATATATTCTACTTTTACCTCGTGTGGTACCGGCACCTGTTTGAAACAGGTTGGATCTGGGCGCACACTTCCTCTCCTCCTCCTCATCTGCCTGACATTCCTGACACCGCGGGGGTCCTCCTCGGAGAAACAGCCCCCGAGACAGGAAGCACACGGGTTGGCCTCAAACCTCTCTGTGTTTGTGGAACATGGGCAACTCTATCTGCGGCACCATCCTCCACACTCAGACATTTCCAGCTCTCTTTTCCAGTCTCTTTTCTTGTCTTTTCTGCAGGCAGGGCCAGGGGGCTTTTTCTCTTTTTATTCTTT
>JBAJHX010000067.1:15328692-15371104 GCA_037176925.1 Amniataba percoides
GCCCCCGAGACAGGAAGCACACGGGTTGGCCTCAAACCTCTCTGTGTTTGTGGAACATGGGCAACTCTATCTGCGGCTCCAGCTCTCTTTTCCAGTCTCTTTTCTTGTCTTTTCTGCAGGCAGGGCCAGGGGGCTTTTTCTCTTTTTATTCTTTTTTTTTTTTTCTTCTTTTACCTGGTTTTGACGACTCACCAGTCTGCAGTTGTGAGTTATTGTCAGATCCTCCTTCTTTTGTCAGGGGAACACAGAGGCCTCTTCAGGTCCCATAGAGCGGATGGACGAGGAGACAAATGGCTGACAGAGGTTATCAGTGGCTAATACGAGACCCCCAGAGGGCCGGTTAGAAAGTGTGTATGGTTATGTGTGTCTGTCTGCCTCCCTATTCTGGTTATCTGACAGGACCACACCTACACTATTGTATGGCTCTATAGGACCCTCAATGGGATGTGGCAGTATCATATGTCATGTAGGTAAGTGTGTGTGTGTGTGTGTAGCCTATTTGTGTTGGCAGCTAAAAACCTTACTCTCTTTCCATGAAATGCAGAAACCTCAATAAATCATAATCTGTGGTCAGTGTAATGTTTTGAAATAGATGTTTGAATAATCAAGGTCACGAATGCATCAGAAATGGGCCTTTACAGAGAGGAAGATGTCTTGTAGTTTGAACTTCAGAGCATCCCTTCATCCTTTGTGTTTATCTGAGGGAAAATAAAGGAAGGCAGACAGACTATGGGATGTGTGTGTGTGTGTGCTATACCTCCATAATACACCGTGCTAACAGGTCTGCCGGAGGGCCTTCTCGGGTTTCATGGTCCCTGATGAAAAGGTGTGGGTGAGGGGTTGTCACAAAGACCTGAGCCGGCCACAGACGCAGTAATATGGCTGTGATATTGACTAATAAAAGAGGCTTTTACAGCTGTCTGACATGGCTGGAAGTGGAAGCTGGATGTCTTTTGTGTGTGTGTGTGTGAGTGTGTGTGTTCGCAGTCAGAGCTGGGCAGGCCTCCACATCTGAGCGGTGTTTTTGTGAAAGTTGCAGAAGTAAAAACAGCTAAATTAATTAATATTGGTGAAAAGCAGCTGTTTAGATTATTAGTTGATTGATTCATCTTTTTCAAAAGATAATAAAAAGATTATCTTTGAGTTTTGGACTTTTGTTTAGACTAAACAAGACCTGAGAATGTCACCTTCTCCGCTTATAAACTGCAATAGATATTTTCCCACTGTTTGTTGACGTCAAATTGACAGTTAATTATAAAAATTATAAGAAGATTAATTGATGGTACAGAAATAATTGTTTGTTCAGTCCTAATGTAGCTGCAGACACATTTGTTTTAAATTTTGCCTTCCAGTAATGGTGCCATTTAACATTCAGCCTTACTGATTCCCATTGGACCCTTGAGACTAGAACGAACCAAAAAGCCACAGGAAAAATGTAACACAAGTGTAAAACCATCCAATATTAACTCAGTGTACAAAAAGATAAATCACAGTGGAAGCAAAAGGACTGTGAATTTTTCATTTGAAATAACAAATAGTCACACCATCGCCTCCTCGAGCAGCACCTCGCCTGACTGCCACACCGTGTTTTTCTCACAGGATACAAAGTCCAGAGTGTGCTGTGCTTTTTTTTTCCTGGTGAAGTTTAATCTCTGTGTGATTTATTTTACAGCCTTAACCCCCTCCCCCCCTCCTCCCTTAGCGCCACCACCCCACCCCACCCCACCTCCTCTTCTCCTCCCCTGCTCTGAGGTAGGAAACCTGCGCCTGCGAGCAGTAAAAAGAGCCCATTGTGATCCGCTCCCCAAAATTAACCACGGTGGTGAGCTCGGTGCAGGGAAACACAATGGGGATTAGAAATCACTTGACTCTTGAGTGTGATGATCAGCACTATTGGGTTACTGTATATGTTTCAAAAGCAGGACGATTAAAAGTTAAAACCGAGCGTTTCGTCTCTGCAGAGGCGTCGATACAATGGGAGATCATCTGCAGCCTGCGGTCTGTAGCCCGAGGTGTAGGTGGGACTCTAATTATCAGCACATTAGGCACACATTTGTTCTTTCAGAAGAGCTCGGACATGTGACCTGCTGTCAAACACACTGACATGGAGGTGGGAAGACCGCAGAATCACAAACCACGTGGCCGCAGTGCTGCGAGCTAACAAAGACCTTCTGTATCCTGGATAAAATAATAATTTTCTTTGTCATTGTTACATTATTTCCATTATATAGCTTTCTGCAGCATAAAGCAAACTTCTCAGAGGGAAAAGCGCTTACCCAGGATTACTCAGTTTGAGAGACTTATCAGCCTGTTCAGGGAAAAATTGTTGGCACCGTTAATGCTGATCATCTGCTTCAGAATGGCCTGAAGAATGACAAAACAAGCTAAATGCAAACTCGGTGTCCAGCTGCAACTCATTAATTAAAAGTGAGAATCTGTGGGTGCTTTAGTGCCAGAAACCTTTTTTTCCCTCCCAGTCTATGACAAGGCTCTACTTACAGGTGTGGTTTTTAAAAACGCAACAATACTAGTTTGTACAGTATGTGCGCCTGGAAAATCAATTAAGGAACATGTTGAAAGCTGAGATCTTTGCACTTAAAAATTTAAAGCTGCAGTTTTGCTTTTCCAACCCAAAGCTGTCTACTAAATCAAATTTATTCCAGGTTCATTTTACCAAGAAATCCCCCTCGTAGACTTGATGGGGAGATTGAGAGAGTGAGAAGCAGGAGAGAGGAAATAAATTCCTTGTTAGTCAGATGTTTGGCTCGGAGGCAGCCAACTTTCTTGAACTTTCCCTTAGTTTTTATTGGGCTCAAATTAAGACTTTTTACAGTTATTATGGGCAATACAAAGGCTTTATTGCAACGTGTTCATTTTTTACTGACATGGTCAGGGACAATTGTAATTGAGATTCTGTCGTCAGCTCTTCTTGGATAATACTTTGTATTTGATTTTGTGATTGAGTGTCAGAAACCGCAACCAAGTGTGTGTAAAATCTGAAGTCATTGTTTTTAAGTAAATTCAGGCAAAAAGTCGAACTCGATCCACTTGACTGAGGATTTTTCAGAAGGCTCGGGCCATCAGAAATGGCAGGTTTGACGAAATGAGATACGTTGAGAGACGTGATCCAGCCATCTGTTATTCTGTGTGCTTTGGGCTTTTTCCATATCAAATTGTGCCTCACAAGGTAGGGAGGGAAATGTTTGCTGTGGTCAGCTCTGAACCAAGCTCTTAAATTGTAGGAGGTGTTGAAATCAGCAGTTGTCTACACAGTAAATTCCCCTAATGTCTCAATACCCAAAGTTTATATTAACAAAAGCAACTGTTCAGACAAATAGAGCGAGAAAGTCGAACATTAGGTGACCTCTGATCGGTGAATGTGATGCTGTGAAAGTCGATTTGCCCCAGTTTTTTTTGTGTGTTTGTACTGTGATGATTCACAAGAAACTAAACTGGGTAAATAAATAAAAAAGTAGGCGAAACGTTTCTCTCAGGTTTTTCATTCAGATTGCAAAAAAGAAGCAAATTAGACCAGGTGAAATGCAAATCACAAACACTGAAACTCCACTTTCTCACGTCACCCGCTTTAACCTTTTGTCTGCATGTGAGGAATGAGCGGGAGACAGAAGTGTAAATAGAGGAGAAAGAGACCGAGTGAGATTTGATCCTCGGCCGTCAAGTCTGAAAAATTACTGCATTTTGAAGAACGGTAACGTGAGAAAGAATGAGTCTGGATGTAGGGACTACTTTATCTTCCACATCAGTGATCTCATCACCTATCAGGATGAGAACAAAAATGTGGAGAATGTCTGACACTTTTTAGTTTGCTTAATTTCACTTCACAGGTCTCAGCGGCCAAGGGTGCGTTCCTCAAATAGATGGAAAAAAAATCACCTCTCTCAAGAATATGTCTTCTTGGCTCAGAGCCGTTGTTCACTTCAGCGGCAGCCATGTTGGGGTCAGTGGGGGAAGTGAATATTACCCGTTGGCCCTCACACAGTGCCTCTGTCTGCCTGGCGGGCTCTTTTGCAATTCAAATCTCTGGCGCAACACTGAGCAAATGTTTCCTTGTTGTCCTGCTGCTGCCGCTCTACAGGGCAGCGTATCGTGTATCCGGACTGTCCTTTTCACGCTCCTTAAAGCATCCTGGCAGGTATAAAAGGCGAGATTAGAGGCCCGTCCGTTCACTTTCATCACGCCATATTAGATGGTGCGCAGTGACCCGCTTTCTCACACCTTATCCCGTTTATCCTCATTCTTGTCTTTGTTTTCTGCTGCTCCTCTTTCTTCAACAGACATGATGTCACAGGCATGCCCATGTAACAGCAGGAGCTCCACGCATGAATGACTCCTGCTGTCCGTAAGCCTTTTTTTTCGTCTGACGTCAGTGGCTGTGGAGAATTTGTGCAGATGTTGCTGCTTGTGGAGCAAAGAAAGATGTTTCTGCAAGTCACCTGTTAAAGTGACCACAAGTTATTGCTTAAAAAAAGTATCTGCAACTGGAGGAGGGGTAGATGTAGTTTCTGTGTGTGTTTTTGATTTCGATTTAAATCAACTCATACAGGTGTTTTCGTTTATTCTGCTGCCGTTGAGCCGAGTGCTACGGGTTCAAGCTGGGCGAAGCCACTACCGGGAATCACACGAGGCCAGTGAACAAAAAAATCAGCACAATAAAGCTGCGACAGAACTGAAGTCAATCAGGAACTGATTGCGTAAACACTGAACACATAGTCTTGAGAAGAGATCTAATCAGGGAAAATAGGTGAAAACACATGGTGGGAGGTGAAGACTAAGCACAGAAGCTCTTTGATTAGTAAAATCCAGAGGTGTTGATAGGTGAAGCAGTCAAATGTAAAGTGAACAATAAAAAGCTTAAAAAGCCTGAATACACACATGGTATACCCTCACATATGATTTTAGACTGATCATACTACTTTTCAGACATGTGTCAGCATTTGATTGACATTTTGGCACCGTTTAGGGTGGAAAAAAAATCTCCTCTCAGCTCGTTTTCAGAGCAGACACTTACTGGGAAAAGTTGTCAGTAATAACATAAATGGTGGCTCTGTTCCATGACAGCGAGCCAGCGTGCACAACAGCAGGGCCTGATGCCGAGGCGGCTAAATGAAATTCAGCCATCATTCATTTTATTAGTCACACCTGTGCTTTCCCCATTGTGACACACCAAATTCTCATGGCTTATTGAAACACACGAGCGACAAAATCCAGCATGACGGAAACATTATTAGTGCAAGTCCGGTGAGCGTGCAGCGTAGATTTCTCTCCTTGTTGAGTGGTAGATTTGACAGATAGACTGCTTGATGTAAAAAATTAGTCCCTATACAGCTTCTTTTACATTATACAGCCTAAAAATGTCATTTCATTGGCTGTAATTGCCTCAGATGGGTTTCTGGGAGCAATAAGTTCAGATGAGGAATGCTGTTATTTTGGAGCACAGCAGGTCATTGAGCACCGTAACCTGACTTTGGCCACTCCAGGAGGCCGAACGATTACGGGCAGGGAAAACACCCAGTTCTAATTATGTAGTCTGGGTGTCTCACAGCGAATAGGATAGTGTGTTGATGTGGAGACTTAGGATTTGTGTGTCTGCAGAAGGTTGGGGATGAAGTTTAGCACTTTTTCCCATGAAAGTTGTCGGTGTGTAATATCAGACTAACCCAAAGTTGCAGCCCAACGTCCAGCTGTTGCAGCTAAATGGATTTAATGATTGTCTGAAGACGGCCTTGGTGAATTGAGCAACAAAATCTAAGGTGTACTCCGTCACTCAGTGCTATTGCCAAACACTTTATTGGCAATTCACGCGTTCATGATTGGAGCTTAGGCGTCTTTGGAAAAAAAAATCGCCCCCTGGCACGTTATAAACCTGGCACTTCTTCGCTTGCATATTCTCACCACAGGATTAAATATCTAATGTCATTATGTAACAGGTATTTTCAAGTAAAACTTTGTCCTTGTGATATAATAAAGCCTCATGATATTAAATAATCAGGATGTCTTACTGAATGTGACGTCCAGGCCTATTTTTCTCCCGTGTTTACGCGGCGAGTGAACAGAAGAACTAGAAGTCTAGTGAAGCTGCAATGATTAGGCGATCAACAAGAAGTATATTGGGAACTATTTTAATTAATTTAAGTAATTTTTCTAGCTAAAATGTTAAAAAAATCTAAGGTTCCACATTCTCAAATGGTCTCAAATGTAATCTTTTTCTTTGTCTTCTATGATAGTAAACTAATTATCTTTACAAACTTAACAAAAAAAAAGAAAGAAGACTCGTTTAACTAAGAAGATTATCTGTAGCTTCACTGATAAGTAGAAAATCATCACTCTCCTTTTAAATAACTCTGCAGCAAGTCCCCACATTGCCTTTTTGAATGTAATCCTACAAGTTTATGTTCCAGGAAGTGTCTGCAGACGTCCCTCTTATCAGGTAGATTCACCTGCCATCTGCACGGGGCAATACGTGACTGCTGAGATCATTGTACCCATGAGTATCTATTACATAAGTGGCACTTGAATCCAGCACTGTGTCCTTTTGAGCAAAAACGACAATCGTTTCAAGAAATAGCGTAGAGTTTGCGTGCAGACGGGCTTCGAGGAACCTTGTTATTAGAGGACTAGTGATGCCATTATGTAATAACTACTCATCTAACCGATGATTGAGTACTCTCTGTGGCCCGAGGCGCAGCTGTGTGAGTCAAACAGAGTATTTAGTAAGTAGCTGAAACTTAGAGTCTTTGAATACTATTTGCATATTTTGTTTGAAGGCGTCAAACTGAATATAACAAACTGTTTGCTCTACCTGCTGTACCAGCCCTCGCTGCTTATCGAGCACATTCCTCTCCATGTGCCTTTGCCAAACAACCAGCCACACGGTTGATAAGGCACAGAGGGTCAGAGTGCCATAAAGTGTCAGGTGTTTGGTCTGCTGATAGACACTGTCACCATGCATACCCTGCTCAGATGGTAGATGTTTAGTGATGTTTTATTGTATGGCTTTTATATTGTTTGAAATAGTCTGGCAGGCGGACTATAAAGTTTCTCTGTCGGTCACTTTCGTTTCTTTCTAAAGGATCAGATAATGTGCGATGAAAGTATAAACTAAGTGCGCCGGTATTTGGCTGTGAATCAAAGTAATAGACATATTAACTATCTGACATGATTAGAAAGGTATATGGCGCTTAAGATATCAAAGTTACCTCATGGTGATGTGAGAGAAAGATCCTGGGGATTGTCAAAGTCATTCAGATGCATCCTCTGGGAACCATGAATATCTGTCCTAAACTGTATTTCTTCACTGTTCTTTACAAAGATATCTAACATACCACATTAATGCTACTCTAGAACTGTAATAAATAAACCTTAAAGCAAAAATCTATTGTTTCCATTGGAAAACAATAAGAGGGAGCAAAACAGCTGCCACTTTATGCAAATAATAGAAAGAAGCAGGTCATATCGTATGGCCTTTATGCCACACCACTCCGTATAAGGTGTCATAAGACCATTAACAGCTTGTGCCACGGATTTTACCAGCATTAATACATTCCATCAGTAACAATAATTACTTGGATGGAGCAAATGTATACTGGCTACAAGGATCTCATTGTTCTCCGCTCTGACCGTTTGCATTAGAGCTTCTTTAGGGCAGCTTTATTTCTTTGAGCCATTTTACGAAACACAAACTGATGCTCATTATGTCCTTTCATGCTGTCGAATCGCTTTGTGTATTAATGGCATTAGCATTTGATCAGACATTGCACAGAACATTATTAACATAGAGTTAGTTTGCTGCGTTCATGTGGGCAAATCATTAAAAAATATAATGTGAATTAATCCAGATAATTGATTGGTTTCATTGCAAGAACAACGCCTGTGCTGTAAAGCCGGTGTCTCCCTGGGAAGTCTCTGTCATAAAGCTCACGTGCTTTCGGTGAAGTGACGCAGTGTCATGGCTGATGCGGTACCAGCTCGGGGGCCACCGTGGGTGAATTCCTTGCATCTGTTATGCGTCTGTGGTCAGCTGGTCGGACCTCAGCGGATGACGTAACTAGAGACGGTTGCTGCAGCCTGGCAGGGCCGAGACAGCTACAGGCGAGCGATGACACGGGCTGAGCCAACTTTTATTTAAAGGGTAAGCCAGACTTAAACATGCGCCATGCTTAGTTACAAGCGGAGACAAGTTGTTTAATATGTTCTTGAAAATCTTTTATTTGGTACAATGTTGACTTTTTACCATGGACTGTCCAGAGTATCAAATCTGAGACCTGTGATGATAAAAAGCAAAATGAAGGCTGTGATAATTATTATGTTGTTATAGTAACTTAATAACTTAAAAACTTAAGTGATAGAGATATTTACTAATAAGTGGAACGGAAGAACATTGAACATAGCAAAATATAGAGAGTAATTGTTTATGCAATTATTTTTAAGTATAAATGTCAAACCTTCAGTGTATTTTTTGAAAGTAAATTTAATTTTTCTACTTTTGGGTTATTGTTCAGACAAAAACAGCAAATGAAAAGAGGCTGACTGTGATGGTAATTTTTCTGACATTTTATTGACTTAACAATTAATCAGTTCATTTGAGGGAAAAAATCATACAGCTGCACAAAGGTAGCAGGGGAAAATGAACAGATGACATGTTGCCCAAAAGAAAAACAGGGCTGAATTTCAGGTGAGGACCAAACTGAGCTCCACGTTATCTTGCTGACAGAGTCTTTAGGGGCTGTTGAGAGATGAGGCCTGAGCTATAGGAGACACAGGGGACCAGAAACAATAGATGTTTTTCCTTTTTTTTTTTTTTTTTCCAGGATAACATTTTTCCGTTACGATTGAGTCGGTGAAACTTTTCCCACCTTCAAACAGGAAGTGGGTCATTTCTTATTGTGTGTGTGTGTGTTTTTTTTCCTGTGGTGTTTGTCTTCAGCTTCCTGCCGAGCCATCTCTTCTTTCTCACTTTCTGTTTTTTTTTTCTTTCCTTTTTTCTCTTTTCATACATTCCTCGCCCTCTTTTGTCGCTGTGGCTCCCTTGTTGTTGGCGGTATCGCACATTTGCTCTGAATACGCTAATCTCCTACTTTTGTAGAGAAATGGTAAGAGGCCGTTGAGCCAGTGAAACATATGATCCTCGAGCCCTGTGGTCAGGTGTTGCTCACTCCTGGGTCACCTATTCAGCTTTACCACCTCTCGTCATGAAAAAGTTTGTTGTCTCCTGCATTAATGACACTCTGCTGCATAACTTTTTATTTCATGTATAACAAAAGTGTGTGAAATGGTATTTTTACAGCCTCCAGTTTGGTATCCATTTCCCGGTCATCCAGTTGCCTCCGTAATTGTTCTTTTATAGTCATTTCAGATCTGACTTTGACCCAGATCAGTATGTTCTCAGATTTGAATACACATACCAAACTCTGAAAACGATACAGTGCAGTAATGACGAATTTGCACGGCTCATTTTTGGACCAAACACACACACCTACACGCTAACAAACATCCATCGCCTGCAGCCGTGTGCTATTCTTGTGTGGAGGAATTCCTACAGTATCCAGTTAAACTCACCATGACTAGATCATATTGCAGCCCCTCGAGGGAGGGGGTCCTTAATACAGAAGTAATTGTCTTCTCAGATGCCACATGAAAGCAATAAGAAGTTTATCATTCGCAGAGGCCTGTTTTCATTTTGCAGGCTCGCTGCTGTCGGGCACTTCCTGGTTAATGGTTGACCAAGGAGGATGCAGAACGCTTAACTGTGTTTCTTTTATGGAGTCGAATGTTATTAATATACTCTTATTGACCTTGGCAGAGCAGAAGAAGCAGTGAAGAATAGATGTCTCATGCACACAGCTTGTAGTGAAAACATTAAACCGAGGAGACTAAATGTTCATATTGTCAAGTATTTAGGCCAGATCAGTGCAGGAATGCGGAGCTTATTAAAGTGTGACAGCTTGTCTTGGTCAACTATAGATTTTAGACACCGGTGTGAGCACTGCCCAGCAACAAACCAGCCACGGTTTCTCTCCCCTGCGCACACAGACGCGCCGGATCTCATTGGTGATAACGCTGCAACTCGGCTTTCCCTCTGTTGCTCAACAGCAGACCACTTCCACCTTTTCAAAAGCAGCTTCCTCTCTGTTTCTGTTTGATCGGCGGACAATAGGAATGATGTCTTTCAGGACCTGTGGGAGACACGAGTCCTCGTCCAGTATATGTGCATTCCTGATGCCGCTTTCATCCATTTTATGATCACGGAAAGATTTCTAGACAGATCAAGATTTGGAAAAAGTGGCAAAGTGTCTTCAGGCAACTTGGGAGTTAACGTCTCTCAGTGTTTTTTAATGGCTGGTCACGCACTATGTGTACTGCGCATTATGACTAAGTAAAGAATATAATAGTTCACGTTCTAACAAAGGCCTCCGTGGGCCAAAAGGTCAGTTTAGCAATTTTAATCCTACAGAATAAGTAACTTAAATAATTACTATGTAAACCGGAGTGGTGCCTCTTGACTAAAACGTAAAGTATGTGCACACCCCATCTGTTTGCTGTGGTTGTGATTGTGCTTTTGGAAGGGTCCACTATGTGGTACAGTTTAAATATTTCCTAACACAGCAAAAGTTGACAGTCTGCACAGTTGCCTTCAAGCCTTAGCATTGTTTTTCTTTCCCCCCATGGTGCATTGAGCTGGTTGTTACTCAGGAGTAAATTTTTATTCAGTGACCAGGATGCTTTCAATCTGAATAATATATTTAGGACTTAATAATTTTTTATTCCTCTTTTCTTGATAGTTGTGAGTCTTTTAAAAGTATGCATATTGGTATTAGATTTTTGAAAATAGCAGAAAATAATATCACATTGTTGACCTTTTTTTCCCTGCAGACATTCTGACCCTGCATGAGAAGTCGTTAACGTTAAAACATTAACAATAGCTCAATTTCAGTGCCTCAGAGGTGTAACTTTAGATTAACACTTGAATTCACGACCGAAATCATGAACTCTTTCCAACACACACACTACAATATCAGCATCTACAATATCTTACAGTAAATAGAGTGCTTTGTGAGTTTTTCCTTATCGACAGACAGGTTGTTTCTGAGCCCTACCGAGCAGTCTTGTTTCTCACCAGTGAATGTTCTGCTCGAGGCCTAACGTTAGTTTTTTGAGGACACGGCCAATCCATTTAGCTCCTCAGCCAGAGGTCCGGAGGTCCTTCGACCCATCATCATCTTTATCACCAGACTTAGCAGGGCAGCAGGACTAACAAGCTTATTGGTTTTGGCTCGCCAGTTCGTTGGCTGGCTACCGTGGCATCCCCCAACTTCCTGTCCCGTCTCCTTCGTCTTCCTCTCTCATGTGAGTTTTCACCATTTCTTAAGTCTCCATTAGTTCTTGTGGCTCTGCTGAATCTTTTTATCATTATTATCTCATCTCTTATCCTTTATCTCTGTATCTGTTTCCTCCTTTTGCTTCTCAAATGCCTGGTGGTCCAATCTCGTGGCTGCACGGCAAAGGTCACGCTGGAACACATAATCACCAATGAGAGACAAAAAAAAAAAAAATCTGAAAGAATTTAACACACCCCTCCCGTCCTTCATTCCTCCCTCTCTCTCCATTAGTCTCACCCCTCTCGCTCATTCATTGCTTTTAATAATCCAATCTTCTTTTGGAAAATGTGTCCTTGTCTGACATCTCTACTGACCTCGGTGGATTTCTTTAAACGTATGGACTTTAAATTCTTTCGGTTCTTAAGGCGTGATATGTTCCTAGCTCAGTTGTCAGGCAGAAAGTGGTCATGAGTTTATCCTTGTTTACACATCTCTATTTAATGTTGCCATGGAGTTGTCATATAATCACATCAGACAACTCCACAGGAAAGTGACTTAAAAACCTCATGTCATAGAGCAATAAGGAAACCAGTAAATATTCACATTTGAGAAGATAAAGTCACAAATATTGGACACTTTTTCTGAGTCAGAATGCTTTCCCACAAAATAGTTGGCAATTGACTGAACAGTTAACAACTAAAAAGGATTAATCGACTAATCAGCCAAGTTCTGTTGCACATATCAATCATATATTCTGGTTAAAATGCATCTTTCAGTCCCACATATATTAAATATATAATATATTAAATATATTAAATTAGTAAAACCAACACGTTATGTTGATGCCCCTCTTTGCACCCGATGCTAACAGTAACAAAAACCCTGCATAGCCGAGCACTAGTGCTGCCAGCCACAATAGAAAACAATAGAGGGGGCAATTAAGGCCTTTGTCTCACAGTAGAGTTCTGTTCGCTGATGGTTTGAGAGCGAGCTAGACCCATGCATGCAAAAGGCATATCAGTGTAAAACAGTACACATAAATACACGACTTTGTATGACTTTAGTAGTAAATTTCCTACAGCGACAGCATACTTGTCATGTAATCAAATGATGCAATGAACCGGTCTAATAAGAGTTATATCCTAACAGATTACCTCAAACAGAGATTGTTTTATCACTGATGTCTGAGATAAATTACAGTGACGACGACCTTGATATTAGCTTTGCTGCAGTTATTGATTACAACATATTTCTGCTGCGAGTTAATGATGAACTGTTAAAGTTGTGTGTAACTGTCATTAACATGGGGTTTAAAGAACAGGAGAATACAGAGAAGACTAATAGGAGTTAGAAAATAAGAGAAACTGATGGTGACGGTGGGGGATAGTCAGTCTTTGTGACCTGTTT
The DNA here is from genome assembly GCA_037176925.1 of Amniataba percoides. NCBI lineage: Eukaryota > Metazoa > Chordata > Actinopteri > Centrarchiformes > Terapontidae > Amniataba > Amniataba percoides. The sequence goes on from JBAJHX010000067.1 coordinate 15,341,436, forward strand.
TTTTTTTTTTGGGCATGGGGGCTGGAGGCTGGGAGGTCACCCATACACCCACCAGCCCGACCACCACTAACTCCCCCCTCCCCTCCTCCGTCCTCCCTCCTGCCTTGGCTAGTCTCCATGTGCAGGGCTCAGGGCCTTGGGAATGAATGGCGCCTGGGCTGTGCTCCGTCTTTGAAGCCAGCCAGGAATGCGAGGCCTCTTTTTTTTTTTTTTTTCGCCCCTCTCTCTCTGTTGTTCGGCCGGCCGGCAGCACTAGCAGCTATCTGCGGCAGTGAAATATTCCCTCCGCTGCGCTCATTGTGCATCAGAGAGCCGGACGTCATCCGCTGGCCAATCAGCGGCTCCCGCCTCGGGTCGCGGTGGGGGGAGAAGGGACTCACCAGAAGTCTTCCCTCTAATATCAAACTCTCCTGGTTACTTTGTCCGGTCCCCCTTTAGAGGAAGAAAGATGTTCTGAGTGAGGAAAAGAAGGACGGAAATCATTCTGCAAATCCTTATTTTAGTTGAAACTTAGGGAACTTATTGCTTTTTCAGATGGAAATCAGGAAGATCAGCGACTTAGACTCAAAGTTTGGGTGAGTTTTTGTCTTATTTTGTCTCTCCTAACTTTATAAAGCTTTCATTCAAACCTGTCTGTAAAGCAGCAGATCTCTGAGAAGTTCCCAGTCTGCCATTGTGACTGTTGATCCAGCCGTCCAACTTGTGTTCGGCTTTCCTGCTGTCATTGTTCACTTCTCTTGTCCCTTGTTGTTGTGGTTTGCGTGTGAGGGTATTTGTCTGGGCCGGTCACCCTCTGCCTCACCCTCCCTCCCTCCCTCCCTCTCTCTCTCTCCCTCCCTCTCTCCTCTCTGTACATTTTGTCACCGCCTGTCCCCTCCATCACTTCCACTTGAGCGCTCCCCTGTTTGGGAGCCTCTCTCTGTTTCGCAGAGGGATGAGGAGGGCTGGAAACCACACACACACACACACACACGGAGACACACCACAGATCAGAAGGCCCTTCATAAACACATGGAATCCCCTTTAATACTGTAGTTTGAAAGGCTCTTGGGAGGTGGGTTTTGTGAGTATGCAAAACGACCACCTAGGTTCATCTTTGATTCAGGTTTTTTCAGCTCGGCCAACAAACTTTGCGATACTGGGAAAATTTTTCCCACTGGAATTGATTAGAAAGGCATTTCAGTTGTCAGTCTGAATTACTGAGCCACTATTTGATGCAAGGGTTTTATGTTTTGCAGTTTAAAATAACTTTTTAATCGAAAACAAAAATAAACAAAGGAATAAAATTAGCTGATTCATATCTTTCTTGCCCTTCCGTCGCTGTCTTCAGAGTTGATTAACAGGTTGGCTCATCTTTGTTTTCTTTGGCAACATTAACTTTTGTGTATGCATGACAGGTATGTAGCTTCAACTTGATGACAGAGTCACGCAAATGCAGGTCATGGGAGAGCGAGGGAGCGAGTCATTAGAGGCCACTGAGAAGCCCAAACCTATCATTAACTTGAAGGAGCTGTTTTCTGTACTGAAGATGATTTGTGGATAGCTGATCCAGGTCATAAGGAGACTTTTAAAAAAAATGTACTGGAGTATAAGCGCAGCAGCAGATTCAGTCTGAAAGACTCAGAGATTAATGATCAAATGACATTTGCCTTTTCATGGCTAGATTTTGCCTTACAGGAAATGAACTGGATTTACAGCAAAGGGCAGTTTAATCAGCGCAATCTGCAAAAACACTACAGCTTCTATCACAGCATTAATAGCCTCTAAAGGTTTCCAGATAAACTATTAATGGTCTCAGTCATGGTGCGTGTATAGTTAAGTGAAAGTTTAATCTTAGGCTCTTATTTGATAAGAGACAGATAAGGCAAATGCTTCAACGTCCTAAGAGTACTAAGAGGAAAAGGTAAACGTCTTTATAGGTCGTGGTGCTGTATAAGAAGGAACTAAACATCCATCACATGACTACCGGGTAATCCTTTTAGATTTAGATTTCTGTAGTTCCATATGGAATTCCTGACATTTTTCCATGTGTGTGCTGCAACGTGCAGTGCCAACCTCAAGGCCCGTAATTAGAGGCCTTGTTGATGCAAAATGGCAGACAGACTCCTTCAACAGGTGCTTAACTGGACTGACCTACAAAACCAAACTGTGAAACTTACAAATGACTCAAAACCTCAAAAGTTGCAAGATTTGATAATTGATTTAATTATTGAAGCCATTTTAAAAAAAGTAAAAGACATTCTCTCATTTAAGCTTCCTAACTGTGAGAGTATGATGATTTTCTCTATTATAGATCACCATGAATTATGTGTTTTTAGATTCTAAGCTGTTTTGGGACAAAACAATAAATTTGCTAACAGCACCAAGGATTTGGAGAAAATGTGGCCAAATAGTTCATCAGTTAATAAAGAAATGAATCAGCAGATTAATAAGTCAGAAAAATGATCCTTACTAATTTCAGTCCTAATTGTGTCTCAGCCTTATTAATCATTAAGTTGTTCTAGTTACAGTGTTATTGTACAATGAAGTTAATAAATAAATAATGTTATAATAAACTTTGTAGAGCACCTTTCACAAACACACAGGGTTTTACATTCAAACATAGAGGTTAGATATAAAATCGAGTCATGATTAAGACAGTTAAATCATTGCTCCGTCCGTGCTGCCATGCACCAGCATCTCCACTGTGCTGGGCAGGAATAAACCACTCTCCAGCTGGGAAAAAGAAAAATGAACATTTTTTCTGTCAAGAGGTATACTGTAAGGTTTGTCTGTACAACTTATAACAGATGGAGCAAAATTTCTCACAAGAGGAATGTGACCTAGAAATGCCAGGTAGAGTTTTATCAGTGGTGACTTACTGTTTTCTGGCATCTTAAGTCTTTGAGTAGAAAACACCCTTTTACAAAAAAAGATTTTCACAGCACAGAGCTGGTGGAAATTTTTTATATGTATACAGTATACAAAATGACATTGTAAAAAGACATTGTGACATTGTTTTTCTTGGCTGTGGGTGTATGAGTTGCATTTGCCATTGACTGATTGGACATGCCAAGTTGAGAATCTGACACAAACATGTGCGTTTGTGTTAATTTGTCATGCTGTTGCAAAGCGGTCAAAACAACAATGCAGTCTAATGTTTATAAAGACGACATAAAGCCACGTGTTATATTGAGTACAGATCAGTCGCTGTGTTGTTTTTCACTCAGGAGCAGTCTTTTGCCACAGATGTGTGACTTGAGTCTTAAGTCGAGATTTCAGTCTGATAACCAGTCTGTGCTGTGTTTGTGCTTTCTCTCCCAGGAGCTGCTGAGCAGACCGCTTCAAGAGGCTTTGAATAAACAAGAAGGAGGCAGGAAAATGACCTAATTATCCACAAGCGTGACGGACAACCTGGTGCAAATGTGTTGCTGGTAATTTCCCCAGTTTCACCCGCAAGCAAGACACATGCATCAGCGCGCATACACGTACGGCACATTAACAGACCCTGCCCTTCCCTTCCTGCCATCCGCCCCAGTCCTCCATGGATTCTTACAACTTCCACTTTGAGAGAATGAGCAACGTAGACCTGCATCCTCTGAGCCTGCCTGTCAGCCGGCTCTCCCCAGCCAAATCCAACAGCAGCATCCCCGACCAACTTGCCCATCACCAACACGGCAAAGGAGACTCTGCCTACAGCTCCTTCTCTGGTGGGTCCACCGCCCCGGACTACCCTTCTCCCTTTCTCCCAGACGACCTGCAGTCCGGTTCCTTCAGTCACTATGCTGATCTTAAGTATATGAAGTCCATTTACCACCCAACCCAGTTTCTGCAGTCCGACTCAAAGACCATGGACCAGCTCTATCGCTCTGTGGAAGCAATCTCACAGCAGTACCGCAACAACAACAGCCCCAATGTAAACCACCACAACCACAATGTAACTAACAGTTTTCATACCAACAACAAAGCACTTTCTAAACAAGAGGGGCCTTTGGGGACTCCACACCAAGGTGTTCACCCATCTGTCCGTCCTCCTCCAATCCCGGCACGCCTGGATAGTTTCATAGCCACAAAAAACTTGGAGAACAGCAGGGTCCACCAACATGGTGCTGAGTTTCAACCCCAGCAGCCACAGCCTCAACAACAGCCCAAACCCCACAGTCGACTCCATCCACAGCCCCACGGTCTGAATGCCCCAAGACCTGAGACGGCTACCCCAGATACAGGCAACTCGAGCTTCAACTCTGACCCAGTGTACTCAGTTTGGAGGGGCTCCCAGCAGCAACAGCCGCAGACTCAGCAGCCACCAAGCTACCGCCCCCATCTCCAGCCTCATGACCAGACCAGGACTCCGTTGAACCCAGAATACCTTTTCATCACGGATAAAAAAGCTGCCTCTGAGCAGCAGAAGTCAACAAACATGCTAAGCCGATCACCTCCCCGAGGCACAAGCCAGACTGAGCACCTGAAACCCAGACAGCCCTCGGGCAGCGGTGCGTGTAATGGAGACCATCACAGCAAGCCCGGTGGTAACCACTTTGAGAGTCAGCGCAAAAGAGCGCACTCAGCTAATGATTGGCTCAGTTCAGAGCCACCCCGAGCCGCTAGCCCTTGGAATGCTGGTCAGAGTTTTATCAACAGCAGCATCCAGCATAAGGGTCAATTCTACTTTGTCACGGGAGTGTGTAAGCCGTCTGAATCTGGTATGAGGACTCACTCTGCATCAGTATGTGGGTCTGAGGCCGGGAGTGAGAGCTCTACTATTGTGGAGACACACCGGCTAAGGGAAAAAGAAAGATGCCACAGCACAATGGAAAATTTGTTTAGACCTCTCCAAGAGAGCTCTCGCTCCTCCAGTGGTTTGATCACAGATGAGAGGGAGGTTTTCCACTCTGCGTCTCAGGGCAGGGACCTCTCCCCCAGGATCCAGGATCAGGAGAATCGCAGGCTGTCCGTCATCTCGACACAGTCCTCCCGAAGCTTTGATGCCTTAGAAGAAATCGACATGATGCAGAGTCGAGAGATTGGCCGCCACACTGCTAACAACCCAATATTTTATTGCGGACCTGACAGAAACTGCCCACCGCATTCAACCACACAAACGAAAGAGGTCACCTCACTGATAAGCAATGAGCAGCCCAACCACCACAAGAGAGAGGAGCAGGCAAAGAGAGGGAAACGGCAGCCTTTGGGGGATGTAGCGAGTGAGAGGATAAACAAAGAAACGACCCCGCTTCTGTATCACCTCACCGGAGCCAGCAGGGCAGCATTGCAGCCTAAAAAGGATGCTGATTTCAACATAAGAGGCAAGGAAGCAATTCTCAGCAAAACAGGTCACGGAGATGTGGCTGTCAACAATAATGGGAGGACTCCGCAAGGCGACACGAGCAAGAATGATAGCGGGGAGATTATCTCTGCCTGTAACACACTGGATGACTCATTTAAAAAGTACTACAAAGAGAAGCTGAAGGATGCCCAGTCTAAAGTCTTAAGGGAGACGTCATTTAAAAGGAGGGACCTGCAGCTGTCGTGGCCGCACCGCATCAGGCAAAAACCTGAGCTGAGGCCCGCAGTGATTCACACTTTCTCCTCATCACAGGACTCTGAGACCTCCACAGACACTCTCACTCCCTCCGTGACCTCTGAGGAGACGGAGAGGGGAAGCATAAAAGAAGAAGTCAGGGAGAGTCAGGAGGAGATGGACAAAGACACCGAGAAGGAAAACGGGAGACCAGCAAATGTTGCCCAGCCTCAGGTAGCACGCATTGGAGGAAGGAAGCGATTGACTCAAGGGCAGAAGAAGATGTGCTACTCTGAACCAGAGAAGCTCAACCAGCTCGGTGGCACCCCCGTACACTCTGCTTGCCGCTCCTTTGGCAACGAAAGCGAAAACGTGTTTGCGGTCGAGTGCGAGGGAGTGGACCGCGCGCAGCAAGGAGAGCAGGGGCTGGTCGCAGCACGGAGGAAGATGTTTGAGACGAGAGGTCGAGCCCTTTCAGCCTCTAGTGCTTCAAAGACTAACTTAAAACATCTGCAGCACAAGGCGTTGGTGGAGTACATGGAGCGGAAGACGGGCCAGAAAGTGGCTGAGCCGCAGCAACCAGCGCCACAGTTACCACCTCCGTCCAGACAGAGGCATTCTCTGGGGGAGAAACCATTTGACTGGGGTCCCAGACCTCTATCAGCAAATCATGATGGCAAAAACACCAAGAAGAAACTCCACAGACCTCACTCTGCAGGCCGCATCCTGGATTCCTCCAGCAGCTCCATCAGGTACAAAATAAAGACAGAAACAGAGATCAAGAAAACTCATTTGATGTATTAATGTATGGATCAAATCAAACCTTTAAATGTTTTTTTTTATTATTTTCACAAAACAGATATGCCCAGTTCTTCTCAGCTCAGTCTTGTTCAGGCCAGTATACTAATAATCCCCCCAGATGGAGGGAGAGTCATGGCCCATCTCATGGGAAGTCCGCCTCAGTGGAAAGTCTTTTGGACCAGCCAGAACCACCTAGTTTCTTCAGGAACAGATCCACATCCACACCACATGCACTTCAGGTAAGTGTATTCAAAATAAAAGTAGACAGATTAAAAATATAACACAAGGTATTTATAAACCCACATCTGTATATTTAACATTAATTTTATATATAATTTAATGCAGGAGGATATTTTTAAGTGTGTACTGGTTCAAATGTAATTTTTTGTGCTGCGTTTTGGTTCTTCTGCAGGCACAGGACTTTGAGACAGATCCATTACCAGCTGATACTATGGAAACCTTGAGGTATGTACCAGCACTGCAGACAAATTGGGACACTTTTATTGGTTTTAGGTCAGGAGAGTATTAGGTCAGTGATGTGTGCACTGTGGCACAGACGATAAATCTCCATAGTGGTACTGGTAAGTCAACACCCACCTGCTCCGGGCCAACCAACATTCCTTTTTAAAAGATTTATGCATGGACTGTGACAAAAAAGAAACAATAATTGACTGGCCCATTTTCAAGTTTTCAAGGAGTTGACCTATTTCTCTGATCTGCATTGTGATTTGTAGGAACATGAAATTACTGCTGTGAGAAATGAGAAATTTTCCAGAGACCCCGATGATGCACTGATACAAATAACATACTAAAACATGACACCTCATTGTTGATTTAATACCTTTTTATGCATAAAACCCAAGACTTTCTGTTCTTAAGTGATCATAGTTTTTCTGAATCATTGGTTTATGTTACAAATTTAAATGCTGTATGTTAATGTCAGTTCCCAGAAGAATGCCGCAGAGGACTCCCTGAAAAAGACCCAGGCCTCGGCCCCCGAGGGCCTGCAGCGTGTCCGCGTGGTTGCACAGAGAGGAAAGTCCATGGAAGAGCTCGGGGCGTCAAAGTTAACAAGAACATCAACTCTCAGTAAGAGTTCTGAGCAGCTGGACCAACTGTGGAGGTATTCGACTGGATCAGGAGCACCGGGCAGAGACAAGCGGAGTGTTTCATTCTTTGCCGAAGTCAGAGAAGCCCAGGGGCAGGACAGAGGGAGGAGGAAACAGCATGTCATGGAGCAAGCGGGAAAAGAAATGGAGCCAGTTGGTCCGAAGAACACTCAGGGACAGACGCAAAACCAAACACAGAAAAAGTCTATGGTGAAGCAGAACTCGGAACCAATCGAAGACGCCACAGTAGGAACTAGGAACTCAAGTCGGTCCACCTCCCCGGCCTCCTGCTCCTCTTCCCGGGCCAGGGTTCACTCTGGACCTCCTGGACTTCACGGCCCTGTCACGGATGAGTTAAAGTCCAGTAGACCGCCCAGTGAGACTTCATCTAACCCACCTTCCCCCAGAGGTCTGGAGACCAGTGAGAGGGAGATCAAATCCACCTCGTCCACCCCCACCCAGACAAAGCTTCCTTTTGAAAACAAGTCTAGCTCCAGGTAAGATTAGACTCCATAGCAATACAGCATTTGTTTCCTCTGTGAAGTAGTTGGACTATTTGACTAATCGAACATGCCACACCGCACCAACATTCATTCAATCATCACCATTTGAATATATTACGCTACAGGCATCTAACTAGTGTAAACGAACTCTAACTAACTTAGGTGTTTTTGATTCTGTTAGTATGGTTTTGTCCAGGTGTGATTCTTAACTAGAATTTGTCAATCTTCCAGTAGAGTCAGGACTTCTCCTTCTGTGACTGGATCAGAGAGAGAGCAGTCAGTGGACGAACCAAGCAGTGATATCCAATCACCTGACTCGACCCATGAAGTATCTCTGAGCTGCGGTGTCACGACAGACCCAACGCTGTGGATTCTCCCTCCAGAAGAAGAGATCAAAGAGGAAGTCCGGACCGCGTCGCTGACAGACAACGTTTTTGATGACGACGAGTCCACCAGCTCGGCCCCTCCGATGCAGACAAGAGAAACCTCTGTCTCTCCTTGCACCTCCGTCTCCGATGCAGATGTCAGTCAGCAGGCGGAAGAGGAGAAAAATCCAGAAACGGAAGATGAGAAGTCTGGAGAAAACGAGGTGATGGAGGAGAGAGGGACACCAGAGGGAGAGACGGAGAACCTGCAGAGGCCAGCGGAGAGGCCTCAGTGGGAGGAGCTTGTGGAAGCAGTGGTCAAGGCCGACCAATCGCTGGCCAGAGTGCTCTACCCGCTGGCCAGTCGTAAGACGGCGCTGATGCTGATGGAGCAGCTGCTGTCTGAGGACACGCTGCTGATGGAGGAGCACTACAAGAAGAAACAGGAGCAGAAAGGACCTGCAGAGAGGTAAATATTAATGTCCTGGAACGCAATCCAGCTCTAATAAATCCCACAGACATGAAATTTTTTACCAGAAAACTTAAAAAATCATATAAATTGGCACAGAAGTGGAAGATAGCTAGACTTTTTTTTAAAATATTTATCCCAAAACCTTGACTTTCCATCCCCTCAGGTAGCTACATAACCGTTTATCTAACCTAACCTAATCTGACTCACATCTTTAAAACCATTGTAGAGCTGACATTTAGAGTGCAGACAAAGCAGAGTTAATAAGGGTCCCTAGGTTAATGATTCTCCAAGAAACTCGATACTGGTAATAATGGGGAAAAGAACTGCGCTCCACCAGTGCTGCGTTACCTTTTGTTGCATCACATGCGCAGACACACCTGGATATCTGCTTACTGCTGTACATGCACTCAGATTTCTGCTAACGTAAGCACACGTCAGGTACGTAGAGAATGTGCAGTTGCTTTGTAATATGTAACTAACTGTGGGACATGTGAAGACACACAATATATAACTGAAGCAGGGGTTAAGATTTATTTTAAAGATGCCGTGTTGTGATGACGGGTATCGTTGACCACATCGCGGTCCATCAGAAAGAAAACTAGTTTGAATTAAGCACATTTTTCCTTCTTCTAGCACTGAAACAGCTGAAGGGGCTGAACCATCTCCTCCTGCTCCCGACAACCTTCAGCCTCAAGGCACAGACCAGCAGAACAAAGCTGACGCCACTGAGAAGAAGGTAATCACAAGTTTAAACAAAGTGGTCAATATTTTTTTATTTGAAATATTATTTAAAATGACAGACTCCCCATGAAAGAAAGTCAAAACAGTAGTAAGCCTTTATAAAGATGCCACAATAAAGCATGTTTGTGCTAAAATTGTGTAACTTTACAGCTCACACAACAATATAAGTCAAAAATTGCTGCATCTTTGTTGCATATACATTCAAAATGGCACGAAATCAGACATAACACCAGAGCAAGCAGAAATTTTAGCTGTGTCCTCATTTTTCTGAAGCTCTGCTGTGATTTCTTATCTCATCACTGTTTGGCCTTAAGTAGACTCATTTCGGACTGACATAGCTGTGTCTCTCTTATCGCATGATGTACCGTCTACCTGTTATCAGTGTCTCCCACTTGCCTAATGTTTGGCTCAGCAAATAGCCTCCCCCTCTGCTTTACTGCCTTCCACGTTCACTCGTTTTTTCATGCAGTGTGTTTTCATGCATGATCATGCATAAGTCTAACCCTAAGACAGCAAATATGAAATAAATATTTTTAACGGTTCATTTCCAATCTAAAGTTATGTGGTTGGGTCGACAAGTATTCCTTGTAACCGGCTGAATTCTCTCACACTTTTACCTTTTGTGCTTGAATGAACAGCGTCTCTTAGTGTCCCATATCGAGGCGCGTCTTCGCTCGCTGGAAGAGGCGCGCGTTGCGCTCCAGACGGAGATCCGGGAGAACGCGGCCCACGGCGAGGCCCTGGAGGTACTGGTCCGTGAGCGATGTCTGCCTGTGGAGCTGGAGAGGTACAACCTGTTCATAGGGGACCTGGAGAGGGTGGTCAACCTGCTGCTGTGCCTCTCTGCCCGGCTGGCCAGAGTGCAGAACGCCCTGAGCACCGTGGACCAGCACACAGATGCCGAGGAAAAGGTGAGGAACCTCAATCCATGCTGTTTTCTTTTGTTCTGTTTCAAAGGGTTCATAAATTAGGGTGTTGAGGGTCTGTCGGGTATGCTCTAAAAAACTGCATGCAAAAACTTTATTTGTATGTTCTTGACTCTGATCCTGCAAAATCCAAAAAGCAGCTATAGAAAGAAGAATAATTAATGCAAGAAATACCCACTCATTTTTTGGCTTTTGTCAAAGCTTTCACATGCATCTTAATTTTTCACAATACAAAAGTGATGTATTGTGATAAGTGATACAAAAGGAGCCCAAACTATGAACCTCCAAAATTATGTGAATCTAAAATCTTCTTCTCAAAGTCTTCTTCTCAGTTGAAAACAGTAATATTGTGAATATATCTAATTGATATGGCCGCGTGTTGAAGGTCAACTGAATCAGATGTGATAAGAATCTCTGTCCTGTAATGCATCATGCGTCATGTACTGTATTACGCCCCTGTCTTCGCTCCCGAAGCTGTTTACACATCCGCTCAAAAACAGGCGAGTAAAAACGTGGCGTCAGCAAGTGCTCCTGGGAGAATCTTGTGTCATGTAACCTCGCACATCTCATGATTCACTGCAGCTCATTTGGTGCTTCTGGCCAAGTGACGGCCGTGAGTGTCAGAAGTGTGTGTGTGGCTACTCCCATGCCTTCAGCTATACTCTCGTTCTGTTTGCTTTAGAACAGCAAACATGCCAATTGGGAGAAGTTGAAGGGCGACTTTAATGGAGTCAAGGCTTCTCACTGTGTGGAATTCCAAAAATTTTGTTTATCTGCGTTTAATTGCCAATTTTTAGCTTATCTGTGTTTGAGCCCACCCGTTTATCAGACACTTGAAGATTATTTTTTGATTTACTGCAGTTTGATAGGACTGCACCTTTTCTGGTTTGGCACATTGGGAAATAATCACCTGAATGTTTCATCTCAGTCAGCTATAATATATTTGGTGTGAGTAGTTTAGGTCTTTTAAATTACAAATATAATGTTATTTAATTTATTCCTAATTGAATGAATTTGTTCTCAGATATTAACATGCAGGGTCACGGGATTTGACTTGAACTCCCTCTGAATATTCAGTTATGCATTATGCATGCCAGTATTTTCAGCATCAGTTTATGTTTGCATGGATGCGTTCGATTTCTAGATTTATCCCTGAAAGGGCTCGTTGTTCATTTGTCCATCTGCAAACGCCCAGCTGAACATGCTGCATACTGAGGGCTTGTTAGAGGCTCATTTGTTTTCTTGCTGTTATCAGCAACACTGGTATTTACACTGAGTCACCGAAACTCCGGCCTGGTTTCGGTGACATTTGTACCTACCCTGCCCTCTGTTGACATAAGGAAACACTGCACCTTCTGAAACATGATCATACAACATTAACGTCTCTCTATTACATCAATCAACATATTACCTTTAAGTTAAAACAAGAGATGAAACCCAAAGTATGAGGCCTTTTGACATGACTTATTTCCCAATATGTCTCTTATTTACAGCAGGATATTTATTTACTTGGGGGTCAGATGTTCTGTAAGGCAGCAATCCAACACCAGAATAAGTTTCAAGTTTCAATAACAAACCTCGCATTTTCCTTTGTCCCAAGCAGTATCATGTGAGATGGAGGGGCAATGTCACTATCAGGTAGAATTTATCTTCTTCACCCTCTGTCTCCGCACTCAGCAATCTCTGGACAGTCGCCACCGTCTGCTGTGCAAACAGAGGGAGGACGCCAAAGACCTGAAGGACAACCTGGACCGGAGAGAGAACCTGGTCTCCACCTTCCTGTCGCGCCAGCTGTCGGCCGAGCAGCTGCAGGATTACCGGCGCTTCGTCCAGACCAAGGCCTCGCTGCTCATCCGGCAGAAGGACCTGGAAGAGAAGCAGAGGCTGGGAGAGGAGCAGCTGGAGGCGCTTTCCAACAGCCTGAATCCGTAAAGGGAGAAAGAAGCACTGATTTCTCCTTTCTTATCTGACTCGGATGCTCGCAGAGACACACAGACAGTTTTGGCTGTATTTTTCCGGCTCAGTTTGCCTCATAGACACATTATAAGCAGTCCAGCTGGTGTCCTTGCACCCTTTGCACCCTGTCATGACTTTCTTTTGTTCTTTTTAAAAGAGCTTGATTGGACTACTGGGGAGCCCATCATGCCGGCTGCTCTCCTGTTATCTCCGCCCATTATCAGCACTGTGCATCTGAGGACCTTTCCCAATATAGTCGTCGTGTTTCCGTTGACTTTTCTCCGTTCTTCTGCGTGCCTTGATATTGGTGTTGCTACGGAGAGTTTTTCCATTAGAGCTCCTCGGTGGAAACTTTGCGTCCCCCGTTAGCGGCAACTGTTCTTCACTTTTCATTGAGACGGTAGTGCCCCAGCCCCGCATCTGCACCTGTGGAAACCTATTATAAGCTTTAAGATTGTATTTTGACCAGTGAGAAGCCTTCAGTGAAAGAAAGTAGCCTGAGAGGGGGCAGCGTACTGTATCATGTCAGAAAAATGTACAATAGATGTAGTAGATTTAATCTTTTTTTTTTTAAATGTTCTTATTTTTAAATGTGTTTTCAAATTAAGGCACTAAAAACCAAAAAGGGTGAATGGAAAAAAAAAGCACTTTGTAATGATACACGAATGCACATTTCTTCAAATCAGATTTGTTTCAAAATAATCTCAAGTGAAAGCCTTACTCTATCCATTTTAAACAATATTTCTTTTTCGCATCTCTTTCGTCATTTTCAAATAGGAATGTTGAAAAAAACATTTTTTATTAAGGTACACAAGCACACAACACAGGATTAATGATTGTGTACAAATACATTTCCAGCTAATTTCATGCTTAATGTTATTCAGTCTTGATGATTTCATGCTGGACCTGTTTCTCAAATGGAGGTGCTAAACCTCTATAAAGCAGATTACAAGTAAGCAACAGTTATATCACTGAGCGTTTTCTCCCCATGTTCCTTTGTCGCACAAATGACACGTGATACTTGAAATTTTTTTTTTGTAAAGAGGAAAAGTCCACAATCTTCACTTCAGGTGTCTTAAACTAGTTTTCTATTCTCTACCTCCACAGCATTGCCCCTTTTTAGACACATTTAACCTTTAAGTTTATTTAAACTTACACAGCTTTAGTAAATAAAAGCTCTTCTCTATAGCCCTGAATGAAAACACGCTCTTGAATCAACTTTACTTTTTCAAAGGAAAAAAAAAAAACTGCATCTGTGTTTCTTTATTAATATTTGTCAGTAGTGTTTTTTTAATAGTTGTATTAATTTCTTTTTACAGATTCTTCAACCAGACACATTGGAGAGTTGTTTATGTGAGCTGCTGCTCTACATCAGAATATGTGCTTGTGTGCGTGTGTGTGAGTGAAATCATGAACGTCTTAATTTTTGTGTGCGTAGAGATTAGTCGTTGAAGAGAAAGACAGAACTCCTCTCGGTGTTTGCTGTGTACGCTTTCAACAAAACTCCTACGAAGTCATGAAGTGATCAAAACGTTATCGTCCCTCAGGAAATTAGACCTGTCGGCTGTACTGACAAAAAACTGATCCAGTGTATGGGTTGATTTGTGTATATGATATTTATGTATTAATGACCGCAGAGAGGTTACACACACACACAAAAAAAGCAGTCGTTCACCAAGTGAGAATGTCATAAAAAGTGGACAAATAACCAGCTAAAATTGGGTTTTACTCTGAAACTTGAGACCCTTCAACACTAAAAGACATCCTCCTGTTTATTTTTTGCAAAACAGTTTCACCACCTGTCCCACTGCAACCAACCCTGAAGCATTTCTGTGCAGATTTACGCCGGTGCCTGTGTCAGTTTGCTAAACAAATGTATGTTTGTTTTGGCTTTTGTGCTGACGCAGGGCTTGAAGGGTTAGAAAGACTCTCATGTTGTTCGCTGCAGCCTGCTGGAATTCCCAAAGTATGCAAAAAGACCAACATTTTGGAGAAAGAAAGAGGCTGCGGGCGAAAGTGAGGAAAAACTCTCCTCCAAAAAGAAGCAGCACTTGGGTAAATACTCATTTTAGCTCTCGCTGCGTGTGCGTACTAAAGTTTGACAACTTCCTGAGTCTTGTTTCTGTCGCTCAATCACAGCAGGGTTTTGTTGAGGTTGCAAGAAAGGGGCCTGATTTTTGAAGCAGGATTATATTCGCTCAGCTTGTTTCAGATGCAGTAGGTGGTCGACATTGATACGAACAGAATCTGTTTTTTAGGCCAGGAAGAAATAAAAACCCGACATATTTCAGTGAGATCCAGCTGTTTGTACGACAGCAGAGATGTTTTGCAATCCACTGTTTCTGGTACATTTCACACGTGTTGAGAGTTTGAGTTGTTTTGTTTTGTGCCTGTTTGGAGTTGTAAATTCCATGATGTTTGTAATATTGTGAATAAATTAAGCTCCCCCCCTCCTCATGGTGTGCCACATTTCTCCTTTTTTCCACATTGAACTTAAGTCGAAAGCTTTTTGAGGATGCACAAATCCAGCCTGAACAGTAAAACACAACTGGCTCCTGAGGATCATAAGACACAATGTACTATGAATACAGCTACAAATATGGGCCACATTTTTATTTACGGAAAGAGCGATGTATGTTTTTCAAAATTCAAGATGCTGAATATTTAGTCACATTATTTCTTATAAACTTGTTAAGTTCTGTCATATTTTGGCTTTCCTGAGCGAAAGGGCCTTCCTGGATTGGTGTTTCCTCTCAGAGCTCGCCTCTGCCCTCTGCAGGCACATTGATGCACTACAACGAGAGTCCATTCATGTTTCTGTGAAAACACTGCAAGAAAAATTCATCATATGTGGGGCAGAAAAACCAACAGTTACAACCAGAGAATTAAAGAATTGTTTTAAAGGTTGCTGTGCAGAAAGATGGTGATGGAGATGATGGAAAAATGGGTCATCTGCCAGCAAATGGAAAAATGAAACAGGTCTCTCTGGTGCTTTTTTTGTGTGAGTTTTAAAACTGAATGTCAGCAGTCTTTCCTGCACAGTAATCCCAACAGAGTTTTATATAACACGGGGAATTTTGTCATATAATTGAATTCTGCACTGTGCCAAGTCTATCTGACATGTTTCCTCACAAAATGAGCGGCAGTATCGACTGAAAAGAATAAATAATGGATAAAGGATAAATGATGCCAGGATACGATACTTGATTTTAAAACATCTCTCCATCTGTGTAGTTTTTTATTTCATAAAGCAATAGCTGGACATTTTTGGGAAAATGATCCTCATCCTGGGGCTTGTATTACAAAGCAACTGTCTTTATATTGTCCATATCTGTAAAACTCACTTACTTATCTCTTTTTCAACATTTTAGTGTTTTCTGTCTAAAATCTTTAACAGCAGAGACTGATATTCTGCTACATCTATGCTGTTTGTGCATTTGTCTTGTTATACAACATATTCTAATATCATTATGTTGTATTATATGTATGAGGGACATCAAACAATATTACATCAAATATGCCATTTTAAGTGTGACTTCAGCCTCAGATCAGGACGTCATCAACCCAGTATATGTAGCCTGTCCTCCCACTGAGACACACACACACCAAAGAAGAGGAAAAAAACAGCAAGAAAATTTCCCAAGTAGGTTCAGGGGTTACTGACTTGTTGCATGTATGTGCAGATCTACAGTGACAAGGTCACTACAGAGTGTTCTAAAGGCATTCTTCAATTGTTTGCATAACCTGGTTTCTTGCAGTGCCCTGGTTTCTCGGGTGCATCTAATGACATGACATAAAGGTTCCATCTTGGTTGCACAGTGAGTGATTCACTTTTTTGGGGGGGATACAGTGTTGTATGTTTTGAATTCACAGGTAGTCAAGTCCTACTTGCCATTACTGTGGCAATTTATGCATATTCTGTGTTTTCAAGCACTCATTTTGGTTGCAAATTGACTTGGACCTTGCTCACTGCTGCAGCTTCTTTCCTTGCTCTGGACCCTCTTGTCAATCTGATATAAAAGTTGCATTTTAGTGAACTGTCTTTGCTCCAGCAGTGCAATAATACCACACGGAAACACTTCTTTAGTCTGTACAACAAACACAATAACAGAGTCAGGCCAGCATTTACTAATCCACTAGAAGTACAAGAGAACTAATAATAAATATAAAATAAAAATCTAAATTAAACAAGTGAAATGTTAATTTTACAACTAAGAAATATACAAGTAGAAGACATACATAGATATATATCCAAATATGCAATAGAATATATAATGCAGTGCAATATACAGTAGAAATGTAAGAGAGGTATTTATCTTTTCATCTGTCAGCAAGAAAGTGAAAATGTGCATCAACGATGTCCAAGTATTTATTTACTTTAGAAATAGATTAAATTTTGAGCCTCAAAACGGGAGAAAATGACGTGCGCAGGGGGATGCATCATATATATTTTTAGCAGTCTTTCTTTCTCCTATCTTATCTCTTTCATGTGTCTTTTCAGCCTCGCAGTGGAATGCCGTCCAGTTTGTTTGTCGCCGACAGCAAGTGCTTATTAAAAAGAGCTGAACGAGAAATTTCATGTTGGCAAGTGGCAGAGGAAAGCCCCCCCAGGAGGACAGTGAGAGACACCAAACAGCACTTAGAGTACTTTACTTTACTCTACTTTAGTTAAAAAAAAACTCCACTTTCAATCAGGCTCCCACTGAATGCAGCAGGGATGTGAAATATAACTCAGGGTACTCTTAAGATCTTCGTCAGACACTAATTGCATGGTAATTAGCTTTAGCGTTGTTACAAAGACAGCGTAAGTGATGGAGCATTTGGTGGCAGCAGATCAGGAAGGGAACAAGATGGCCCGAATGCTGCAGCAGCAGTTCTGTCACGGCGGCGGGTAATGAGGAGCTTCGCGGCTGATAATCAGCGCCTGCGTCCTCCTGTCTCTGCGGGGGAAACAGAAAATGTTGGGAGGCAACGTCTACGCCAAGAAGAGGCACAAAGCGTGTTTTGTTCTCGCCACTGAATAACTTAAAGGACACGCAGGAGGGTTGTTGACTGTGTTGATGACTCAGTGGTTGGTGACTTCAAAGCTCAACGTGACCTTTGAACTCTCCCCGCCCGCAGGAATGTCAGCGCACCTTCGGCCTCCTCCACTAAACCTCCGCCAGTCGTTACACAGCTCAGTTATGAAGACTAACAAACGCCTTGTTCTCCAGCCAAAACTCAACGCCGGTGTAACTGCGCCGTGATTTGTTGGTTCTTCGTTGCAGTCGATGTTGGTGTTCCGCTAATTAATATAACTTCAGGCCTTTTCGTAGCTATCTGACACACACACACAGGATTATAGCTGATTATGAAAATGCATCCCACACCGTCCTCATTATATTTCTTTTCTGCTCTGTATTTCATGACAGGTGGGACATCAGTTAAAAGAAACTGCAACAGTCATAATTAGGTCTGAAATTTGTGTGAACCCACGACCTTTCCTTACCGAAACGGGCGCCAATTTAGATTGTGTTGTTAATTATACTTTGCGGAGATGACAGATTTATACTGGATCGTGTCCAATTTTTGAGGAGGAGAAGTTAAGTCAACTCAGAAGCTGCAGATTTTAAAGGGATCTGAATTGCTTTCATTCCGAGAGTTAGATGAGAAGATTGATGCCTCTCTCGTCTAGGCAGGTTAAGTATGAAGCTACAGCCAGTAGTCGTTAGCTTAGCTTAGCATAAGGACCAGAAAAACACTCACATACTTGTTGAACAAACATGAGCAATATTGATATTCTCATTTAACTCTCTAATCTATCTTGTTCTGCACATTATTGTTGTTTGGTTGAGTTTTATTTCCAGATCTGGTTCAGAAAGGCTCAAATACACTAAAACACTCTGCTTTTAACATTCACCCATCCATATCTTATCATTCTGACATTACTTCCTTTAACACTTTTTTTTTGCAGTTTGCTTTAATACCAACATTTAACACGGTGGCAATGGCGCTTCTTTTATCTGAAGGATTTAATGCTCTTTCCACCTCTCTGGGTCTCACTCCCGACCTCGTCATGGCCTTTTTCCCCTCACAGCAGCAGCAGAAAAGAACATTTGATCTGCAAAACCCCCCAGGCTCGGGGATGAAACATCGTCTTGACGTAAAGACAATGGACGCTGCCGGGGAAGTGACATAACAAGACACGAAAGAAGCAGAGGGAATCGACTCGAGGCCCGGACGAGACAGAGAGCGAGACGTTTCTGCTCCTTCCTCCCTCATGACTCATCTACCTCTCAAATGATGCAATTAAGCACATTTACACCTGACCGATAATACAAAGTCACATCTGTTGAAAAAAATTAACCAGGCTGGACAGAAAATAATGCAAAGTCGGCTTTTCTGTTGTTTCAGTCAGGCTGCGGGGGCCGGTGATGCCACTGATGCACACACTTTGAGCCACACGCATGGACACACACACACACACACACATTCTTAGTCAGCTGCTTATCTGGCTGAATCAAAGCTGTCTCGACAAGCCACGTTGCTGAGAAGTTTTGGCATGCAGAGGGACGGTAATGATTTATGGAGCACCTGCACACCTCTTTATGAATGACACACCCTTTATATTTCCTAATACATATTCATATATATATGATAATCCACTGATACCTAGTGTTTGTTTTCCTCCGGGCCGGTTTAGTTTGTTTCTCCGAAGTGCGCCACGGCTTTAATAATTAATCTGTTACAAAGTGAGAGGGATGAAGAGGGAAGTCCTCTAAATCCTCCTCAGAGCCACAAACGTTTCTCAGATTTTTATGTTTATTTATTACTTTTTATTTTTTTGCTTGCACAAGTTTGATTCACACATAAGTCAGCACATCCAGTTTTTTAGTTAGGGCATGTTTGAGAGGATGACAGCCTCATGTCTTACTCAGAGGGGGGAAGTCAGATGAAAACAAGTTTAGTCTTGATGTTTCTGCTAAACCACTCACAGAGTGCCTCTGTCATAGACTGATTTCCCGTTAGTATCCTTCTGATAAGAAACAGATTGAGAGAGGACATTTTTGAAAAGTTAGGGATACATGAAAACACTGTGAAAAGACCAAGTGTACTGTCTTAATTTATTCCTTAAATATGATGTAAATGTGGTTAATCAGCTCCTTTTTGCAGCTACCTTACTGCTGGGTTAAGAGATTTTGTAACTGAAATGCTCATTCATTTAACACAGGGATCAATACCAATTAGTAAATAAACATGAGTGGAAATTCACCATCATATAATCATTCTTTCTGTGACAGGCTCAGTTTTAATTCCTGAGTCCTAATGCCTTCAGGAGACCACAGACGGTGAGCAATAAGACGGCTCACGGGACCTACGGGAAAATGATCTGAATCATGTTTTATTCACACCTGTAAATGCTCCCCTACGGCGCAACTCTTACAGGGTGCTACCTCAGACTAAAACTCTAAAATCAGATTCAACCAACCAGCTCCAGAAGCAATCGTGAATTTAAGTTGATTATTTCTTGGACCATGCATCTAAAGTAAAAATCACCTCTGGGAATAATTTAATAATCTGCCAGACATCAGAAGATATCAATAAAACCAAAAAACAAGGAAGAGGTCAGTGATTTTGTTGACGGAAGGTCTGAAAGTCAAAGGAACGTCAGTCAAATTCTTGAAACACATGAAGGAGTTCACATAAACACATCTGACGCCAATCTGTGTCTGAAGCCGCCGTCTTCTTGTTCCTCAATGGGGTCGTCGCTCAGGGAGTAAAACCCCGGCCTCTGCTTGTGCTTCTTCTTTTGGCCCGTCACGTGGGGCTGGAAGAGGCGGCTTATCGAATGCAGGCCCTTGGGGAGATCCGGGAAGTGGTCCGCCTCTTCTTTCTCAGGTGGGGCCCTGTCCCGAGCCTGCTGGGCTTTGGGCTCGCTCAGCATCTCCCTCACCATCCCTGAAATGCCTTTGTGCAGGTAGTGATAGGCCCTCTTCCCGCAGTTGTCTCTGATCCTCGGGTTGGCCCCGTGCTCCCCCACCAGCATGGCCAGGATGTACTCCTGGTTGTGCAGGGCGGCGATGTGCAGAGGCGTGTATCCGCCATGCGCTTTTGCGTTAATGTCGAGGTTGACGCCGCCTTGCTTGGAAAGGTCGATGATCTTCAAGAGCATTTCGCTGTTCCCACACTTGGCAGCCCAGTGCAGGGCGGTGAACCCCGACATGAAGTCCCTCTTCTCCGCCAGCTGGCAGTCCCTCAGCAGCAGCCCGTAAACCTGGCTCCAGTGGCCGGAGGCGCACTTGACCAGCCACTGGTGCTCAGACGACTCCAGGGGAACCGCGGAGGGGCCCCTGGTCAATTTGGGCTCCTCGGATGCTTTGGTGCTCTTCACCAACCTCCTCAACTGGGGCGAGCTGCTGCCGCCACCGCCTGTCTCCACTGAGGGGGTGCTTCTCTTATTCCTAAAGAAGTCCAATTTGGGGCTTCCAGGCGGGGCATCCGAGTCCACCTTCAGCTTGCGGACCTCGACCCTGGTGGCACCGGGTGGGACTCTCAAGGGTAAGGCGTAGGGTTTGGTCTGGACGCCGGCGGGCTCATTCGCCACGCCGGCGCCGTGGTTGTCAAACTGCAGCGTTCTTTTCACCCTGACGTCCATCAGTTTGCTCCTCTGCAAGGCCAGCTGCAGAGGAGAGAGCAGCTCTGCCACGCTGTCCTGCTCCGGATCAGGCTCAGGGGCAGCTGAGCTCACAGGTGGGCGCTGCTGCTGCTGCTGCTCACCTCCAGCAGGGGCCTCCTCCTCCTGCTGCTGCTGCTCAGCTGTCCGGGCCCGGTCCAACAGATGCTGGTACACTCTCTTCACCACGACGCACTGGACGCCCTCGATCTCCCGCACGACGGCCACGTTGTTGACGAAGGTCTTGAAGAGCGCCCTGTTCCGCTCTTTCTCCGCGGGATCGTCGGAGTCGATCGCGCCTTTAAACTTGCCCACCAGGTCGGATTTCTTCACCTTGCCGCCCTCCTGTATGAGCAGGAACAGGACGGATTCTTGCGTCAAAGCCATCGCGGGGTAAAGAGAGACGAAGCACCTTTGTCCCGCACGGTGAGCGCTCACCTGGCCGCCCACAGTTCCCTCCTCCCTCCTTCCACCTCCTCCTCCTCACCTGCAGGAGGCTCTTTTCCGGGAAAGTGCAGACGTGGATGCAATTTGAATAATATATGCAGACGTTTCCCTGCAGGCAAAGTGGCTGCGAGCTCAAAAACTCTTCTTTATTCTTCTGTTGCATTAAAAGTAAACACATCTGGATTTGTTTTGTTTTGTTTTTCTCCCTCTCTTACATTCTTGTTAAAAGAATAAGAAATATTTTCACCTTTCAACATTTAAAGGCCACAGAAACACAAACGCTTCATAATTTGAAAACACTGGATTTATTTACATAGCTACAGAATACTTTTTGATCATTAGGCTCACAGGAAGAGATAACCTATGGCCATAACGTAATAAATAAGTTGTATATGATAATAAAAACATAATAATACTATAATTTCTACCAACGATAACAAATAATATGACACATTATCATTGTAACATGCACACATAAAATTGGTCATTTATATTAAAGTATGTGCCCTCAGATTACATTATGGTCACAGTTCGACCTAGAATAATCTGGGCAAGACATTTTGAACAAATAACAATATTTAAGGATGATAAAAATGTTTATAATGCAAATCTTTAAGATCTAATAAGATAGCAATATATAGCACATCAAAATCAAATAACATATAAAGTTCAAGAATGCTTAATTAAAAGTTGGATGGCAGCATTAAGTAAACCCACACTCCTCCAGGTCACCCAGGTTTCTTTACAAAATAAACAAACACTGGTTTGACAATTGGAGCAACAATGTCAGAGGATGCTTTGCTCTGATTGGCTGACGCTCGCTTAATCAACCCGTGACCTCATTAATTCATTTAAATATTAATTGCGCCGCCTTGCAAAGGTTTGGAGGCGACGATCGGGGGAGCGTATTTTATCGCGTCCGCCGCTGACACACATATTTGTGTCGCTCCGCGGCGCTGCTCGCTCCTGCCCCGGCTTGCAGCGTGTGCAGCGACATTCCTGCACTGAATGGGAGTTCCCGACCGGCGGCCATATTGGATCCATCCGTCCCGCCCGAAGATGTTAAAGAACATCAATATAGTTCCTGTCCCATTTTTCACTAACGGATAAACGTCGTCTGTTAAAAACGCTTCGAGGCGACTTGAAAGTGTTTCGATATTCAAAACACAGCAATGGTAACTTTTCAGAGGATATCTCAGACGAATGAAAACGGAGGAAAAATTAAAAAATATATGTATTCTTTAAATGTGCGATATCCATAAACACGCATGCGCAGAACGGGAACATCAACCAAACAGTATAATCTCTGTTTCTCGATTTTTTTCCAACAACTATCCCGAGCTACATACTTAAGATAACCCAAGCGAGTCAGTTTGCGCTCTCCCCCTTTCTCAGCAGAGGCTGAAACGATTAAATAAACGATTTAGCCTGTCAGGGCGAAGCAGGAAGTGAGCGGCGGCGAAGAGGAATCGCTCTCACCTCGTCGCTGCCTGGTTACCACCTCCCTCTCTCTCTCTTTCTCTTTTCTCTGTCTCTCACAGCTCGCTTACTTCAGCAGGCCAGCTCGGTAGAGAGACGAGGGCTGCTCCCTTTCGCCTCTGCTCAGTCTCCTGCCCAGCTCAGACCGACACCAACACACTCCGGACACTATGGCCGCCACGGACGTTGACGTGTTTTCGGTGAGTGAAAAAAAACATTTTTCTTCCTCCTTTCTTCTCCTTTTGCAGCTGAAAACGGCGGAGCTGCAGCCACGGGGACACTTGGCTGTGATTAGTAAAAGTGTGTGTGTGTGTGTGAAGCCTTAAGCCTCCCCCGCTTTTGAAGCCCTGAGATGGTGGGAGTGATTTCTGTGATGCTCCTTGAAATTACACAACACCGACGTGATGCTGCTGTTGTTTTTATTTGTATTTTTTATTTTTTATTTTTTACATGTCGTGACTTTATTGTCGTCTCCAGCCATGTATGCTCTGCTGAACATATGGGTGTAGCTCATGGCACCTCTCAGCTGTTTACTTGTCATTAGAAGTGGCTGTGAACACAGCACGTTTAGGAAGATTCACTATGTCTTATTGCATTTGAACACAACACAGTCAGTATTGTGCACCACATACATTTAAAGCCCCTGTAAGCTGTGTTAGTTGTGTAAAACTGCAATAATATGATGGACTACTACACCCACATAGCAGCAGCATCAATGTGAAGAGCCTTACAGTGTGTTTAAACATGTGGTTTTATTTGAACTTCCTCTCTAGGGTTGCAAAATTAAACATGTGTGTGGGTTTTTTTGGACTCATAATGTGATATTTACACTTAAGGCCATGTCAGTTTTACCAGCCAGATGCTAAACAACCTCTGGCTGCATAGCCGATGGCCTTTTTGCACATCCCAGCAGCAGGCTGGGCGTGAAACTACGAGATGAGAAAGAAAGAGAGAGAGAGGGAGAGAGAGAGAGAGGAATGTGTCCTGCATTACTTTCATACTGACAAGCCCCCGTCAGTCAGGTGTGTCACCCTGTAGGTGCAGGTGTGGTGATGCAATGCAAGCTTAAGCAAAACGGCTACAACGCACAGCAAGATGCACTCGTCTCTGAATGTGAGGGATTCACAGACGAAGCACGTGCTTTTATGGAAAACCGAGTCCAGAGCGAGGAAGGAGCAGGAAAGGATTTAGAAAAAGGTGATTAACTTTTTGGCAAATGCGTGAAGAGATCCTTGCGGTGGACAGTAAGCGGCATTGAGTTGCAGGGATAAAGAGATTAAGAACACACTCCCGGGCCACTCCTACCACTTACTGGTGCAACACATGTCTTGCGAAGAAAAGAAAGGATCCAAGAAGAAGAAACAAGGTGCACAGAGATATTGCTCACTTGGCGTTTCTTAAATTGGGGAGGTGTCCAAGAGGGGGTGCGGGCTGCAGAAGATATTGCAGACTTGCGTTTTCTAAAATGTCTCTTTTGGAATACAGAAGCAGAGAATTGATTGATGAGAAAAATGCTGAGATTGCAATGAAACAGGCTCTTGGACTGACCGGGTTAGCAGCAGAGGAAGAAGAAGTGGCGGCACAGTTGTCTGACCGGCTCACTTCCTGTCCAACTTTTTGGAACTAAGTGAGACCATATTGAACAAGCTGACACGCCTGGCAGTTTGCGTAAAGGGCATGCTGTTAATTACGCGCAGCCATCGATACGGATGTGTGGTTGGTTGCATTGCTGGCCCTTGTCAATCCAAACATTGCATTGGGTTCAGTCTCTATGCCGGAACCACGTGAGGCGATCAATGGAGCCAACAACTGCACATCTATTGTTTCTGCTCATTGATTGCAGCCAAGCGCGTAGCCTATATATAAAATACGGACGCAGTTCATTTGAATGGTTATGTAATGAAATGCCCTGTAACATATTTAGCATGTACAGTGCTCGCTGACCCTGAAGAGCATTTCCCCTCCCGTGCAGGCTGCATGCAGAAAATGAAATTAGCTTCACAAAGTGCTCAAAGGCAAGAGATGAAGAGTGAAGAATTGTGGGGGCATCTCGCTTGCTCTTTAAAACTGCAGCTTTGCATGTTTGTGGAGAGGCTGATGTTAACTTGTGAATACACTGTATACATACTGTATGTGCTCTAGTTACCAGTTTATTTGGTGAATTCAGTCTTTATTTGTTCATTTTAAACTTATCTGCCTTTCTTCAAACCTCAGCCGGCGCTTCTTGTTCATTGTTCATCTGTCTGTCTCTAAGGTCAGATTGCAGGTCGACTATACTGACTGTTGTGTGTCACCACTGATGGTAGCTGTATATAGAACATGCGGACCAGAACTGCCTGGAGGCGAGCTTGTCAAATCTAATGCTGTAGATATGTAATGACAGCTGAGCCGCAGCCTCTGTGGCAATGGGTCAATATCCATCTATAGAATAGGTCCGAATTTCTCAAAGGCCGGTTCAGAGTTCTAATGTTGATGCTCTTAAGGTTGAAATAGATCTCCAAATAATGTTGGCGCGAGCTGAATGAAAATTTTGAGGCAGTGGTGTGTGTTTTGATGTTGTAATACCAGCAGCGTTCTTTCTGTTTGAATGAAGGAGCGGAAGTTTGCTCCTTGTGGCACCCAGTCAATCCATCAGCACTTGTATGTTTTGTTAAGTTTGGCTCTACAGCTCAAAGTCTGACGTCTTATTTTCGTCTTGTTTCTTATTTCAAGTGATACAGATGTGTGAGCGCTTAACTCATAAACAATCTCGGCTGCTTAACTTAAAACTGACTTACCCCGACAGCTCAAGCGGGGCGGACATCAAGACAAAACAGAAAGTAAAACAAAGTGACAGTCATAAACATGGCAGTTTGCACTTTACCTGCAAAGTCAGTTGCTTGTAAATGTCGACAAGAAAGCCAAAGAATAATAAAAATGGATGAAGTTGGGATTCACGTTTTCAAAGTGTGCAGTCTGTGATCAAACGAAACAAAAAATAAAAATGCTTTTAATCTTACTTTGCACGTGCTAAAGCACTCACATGTACTGTATGTGAGAGAAAAAAGGCTCACCAGATCCAGACAAGTTTACCTCTGATCCATAAAGAAAACACAGAGATTTCGCTTGTGGCTAATAACACAACTGCCAGAACAGTAAAAAATGATTTCTGCAGTGATAGTAAGGAAACTGTGTGTTTTTGAAAAGCCCTGTAAAGATGATTGAGCTGTGCATCTGTCTCGTAAAATGGTTCCTGTCTCCTCCACTGTCTGTCTCGCTTTTTTTTTGTCTTTCCTGTTGGGCATAGATGAGTGAGTGATGAGGCTTAGCAGCAGTGTGGCCATACAATTGCGGTGCATGAGTGTGAAACTGTAGAGAAGAATGAGTGAGAGGGAGGGCCTTTTGATTAGATGATAACCAGTTTTTATCTCGTGTCTCTCGAGGATTCCTGATGGCGCATGCATGTCATCCTAATCTCAACCGTCAACATTTTTACCATTTCAACATCACCGCTGGCACAAGTAGCAGCAGGACGACGGCTGTTGCGGCACACAGGGGTAAAATCTGTAGGTGTGGTTAGTGTTGCAAAAACATCTTAACCAGATATAGTTCTGTTTTTTTTATTGCAAAAGATAAGTTGTCACATGCATTGTGCTCTAATTTATGATGACAAATATTGCACAAAATAATTCTGATCTCAGAGGTATGACCACATGTATTTCAGGCACATAGATCTATGTGACCGTCATTGGACAGGAAGCACTTAGCCATCACCCGTCTCATCTAAAGAGCACCGAGTGTGCATGTGGGTTTGTCGTCGAGTTTATCATGTGGTCTACTCCCCCTCCTCGCACACATAAGTTGAATTAAGCCTGCTGTGTTTCTATAAGCCCCCAAAATGATATCTCCTCTCAACACTAAATGAAGCTCATATTGCAGTCAGTACACTGAAACAACTCTTTATGTCAACATGCTGATCCGATGAATCACCCTTCAACCACCCTGGTATTTGTCCTAAATGTCATTTTTAAGCCGAGGTACTTAGTAGTTTCATATTTTTGAACTTGGCCCTAACGTGTGACCATGTCAGATAAGCTTGGATCCTTTGACACTGTTGTATCTTATATTTGTTTAAATGCAGGTTTTACCGTCAAGTTAAATGCAAGACCGCGAGTATTTAGTGTGTTAAATGCTTAAAAAGTTAAGTTTCAACCAAACAAACATAATGTCTCAAACAACTCTGTCAGACAGCATAAATAACAGGGTCACTTTCTATCAAGTCATTTCAAAATTATGTGGATGGTTTTTGAAATTGTTTTGTTTTCATGATCAATTAATCTTTTCATGGTTTTACTTAATGAAGTCAGAAAATTGTGAAAAACAGCCCATCATGATGTAACAATAATACTGCCACTAAAAGTACTAAAACTATGTTTTCTAGAAAGGCTCATAGTTCACATGAGTTTTCAAAAGCAACTCCAAATGAAGATATTGGTTTTGAGTCTGAGCTGCTCCGGCAGGTTGTTCCACGGCATTGTTGCCCTGACAGGAAAGAGTTCAGTCCCCTTTAGTCCTCCTCTTGCCTGAGGAGCAGCCAGGAGGTTCCTGGCAATGTGTGGGAGCCCAGTGTGACGTCTGCAGATTGCATTTTCTGTCAGACTAGAAGTCAAAAACACAAACGATACAAAGATTTACACTAACATGAATCAGAAAAGCAGCTAAACACCTTATGTTGGCATTTATGAATAACTGATAATTACTATCAGAGAAGTCAGTGATTTAAAAAAAAAAATATGACTGATGTCTTACTTCATTGATTCACACAAAGAAATTGCAGTGCATGCCATGCTCCAAAAACCCTTACCAGCTACAATATCTATTATAAATCCTTGAGAATCCGGTCTCAGTATATATGTCTTAGAAACAATGATTATGAATAATAAATACAGGAAGAGGGAAATGCCCAGTGAATTGGTGAGAGGAACAGATACCATTGTGAAAATATAGACCACCACCTCACAGCTGATCTGGCTTCCTTTTCAAATTTTAATGTGAAAACGCAACATTTAAGGGGAACCAGTCCCACACAAAGTGCGCCTCAAGTTATTGTAAATATTTGAAACCTTTTCAAAGGCCTTCTCTCCGTGTACTTCCCCATGCACGAGCTTCAGCTGCAGCTGCGAGCGTCTCAGTCCATCAGGTCGCTGCTGTCTGTCAGGTGGAGGCTCAGTGAGGCAGACACGAGCTGCAAGCACAAGTCAGACACAAGTCAGGTGGGAATGGAGGCCGGAAGGCGAGAAGGAGGGTGGAGAGGAGAAAGAGAGACAATGGAGGTGGAGGTAGGGGATGGAGGGTCTGCAGGCAGAGAGAAATAACTGATAGGAGTTTCTGTGGAGTGATGGGTGCTTGAAACAGATCTTGGCCCTGCCCTCAGTCTACGCCAGGTTGAATTTGCGTCACACATTTATTCAACCTTTCGGAAAAGTTGATCTCACAGCTGATGTCCTCCTGGACTGCCGCCGGGGCGTTGACTCGTTTTTATGATGCTTGTAATGCTTTTGCTCGTCTCAGTGAGCTGCAGTTAAAAGACTGGACCGGGGCTGAAACAATTAGTTTAGATCAGAGGCTTTCAGGCTGTGAGGTGTGTGTGTGTGTGTGTGTGGGAGAGTTGAAAGGGGAGCGACGGATGTGAGGCTAAGATCCCAAGATGAGGCGAGAGGGACAGGTAGCACATGTGTCAGTACTGTGAAAACAACAGGAAGTTAGTTATTGCAGTTTTGCTCGTTGGTTCGACCCGCTTACCAGCATGCTCAGCAGTTGGAGCTGCCGTAACAACTGTGACACGCAGCCTGTGGAGGCAATTAAGATACCGAAGCTACTTGTTCTTGGAGCGGAGAAAATCTGAACACACAAACATGGCACACATATTTCTAGGTTCAGTGTGACTTCAACTTCCCATATTTATCTTTGATGTCCAGCGTGAATAAACACCCATAAATCCGCTTAGGAATCATAGAAAAAAAGATGCTCCTTTATACCTCCAGAAGTACATGGACAGTCATCACATCTGAAAGTTTTCACTGGTGTCCCAGTAATCCATAGTAGTTCTGCGTATTCATGGGTAAATTGCAAACATGAATTTCTAACAGGTGATTCGACTTGCTTTTAATGATGCAAGTTGGTCAAAATATAAAGAAATAAAGGCTAAAAAATTGGAGTTCTAGCCTGCAGCCTGACTCATAAAATCAATACATATTAATGGTTTAAATGATGAAACTGTGATAGGTGTTTTTCAATAACAATCGATCATTTCATCAGAAACATATTGTCAAGATTCACCAACAGTGAAAAGAATCAATAAATGGAGACGATGAGTGAACGATTTGTTTTGCTTTTCCCTCTGTGACATTTCAGAAATATCCACCGTGATAAAGTCACATTGCTGACAGGAAAAAGGCGTTCACATCAGCCGGCTACAAACACATCGCATTGTGAGCTAGCTTATATGGTTCGTGCCTCATTTCACTTTGAGCCACCTGGGGCCCCTCTTTGCAGCCATTTCCTGTTGGCCTGGTGATACGGTGGCCTGGGAACAGGGTTGTTTCCTCACCCTGGGACAGTTAACCAGAAGCCTTTCATTCCTGTCATACTTTACTCCGCTGCTCTTCTCTTCTCTTCTCTTCTCTTCTCTTCTCTTCTCTTCTCTTCTCTTCTCTTCTCTTCTCTTCTCTTCTCTTC